>OY755247.1:19764708-19778035 GCA_963576725.1 Azorinus chamasolen | reverse complement strand
TATTTTTTTTCAACTTTTTTTTCCAACTGTTAATATTTTATGTTTAAAATATTGATTTATCTTTTTTTTATGAAATTTGTATATATAATGCCTTTGAACTAATAAACATAATTGTTTTACAGATAAAACTTGGCGTCTAATCTGGATCCAATCTGTTATCATAGTTTTGATTTACCAATAGCATCCAAATATCTAATATAAAGCAAAACTATATTAAGTGTTGCACAAAAAAAAGAAATGCATAAATGCCATTTGACCCCGATTCAGGTGGATGAATGCACGCGCTATTAACCTTTAGCCTGCTGAGCAAATTATTTTTACAGATAGTTTCACCTACTTCATTTTCAAAATTCAAGTTATAAGCAATGTGCCTACCAAAATGCAATCAGTGTGTCAAACAGTTTGGATCCTGATGAGACGCAGAGTTACTCGGCGTCTCATCTGGATCCAATATGTTTGCATATGTATTCACTCATCCGCCCACAGCAGGCTAAAGATTAAAACCACATATTTGTGACGTCATTTACCCACGCTGTCAATACTACGAGAAAATGTTTGCTCCGTATTAGTTAAACTAAATTGTCCTCTGCTTCAATGCAGTTATGGTGTAAACTGATTGAACCTGATGAGACGTGGAGTTATTCAATGTCTCATCGGGATCAAAACTGCATGCACAAGGTTTATGACGATTTGAATGAATGAACGAACGAACAAATAAATGAATGAATGAATGATTGAAAGGCTTTCAGAGCAACCCAATTAATCTAAATGAATGAATAAATTAATAAAATACTTTATTTGATAAGGATAGCTCGGTTAGCCAAGTGGCTAATCTACCCCAAGGCCCTCTTAATCGGTACATTTCATACATAATGATACATCTATGAGCAAAAATAACAATCACAGAACATATTAATAAATAATGTGTCCAGTGTAGTAATTACGCTATTTCAATAATGCAATTAAACCATTTCAATAATGCAAAATGAAATCAGCATAATCACTCCCTATCGACTGTGTTACAATGAGGGGTGCGCCTGCGAGAAGACATGTTACGGTTTAGTAAAGAGAATGTTAAGGCGTCTGCCCAATGTGTTAAGGCGCCTGCTCATATATTCAGCACCCCGGGCGAGATGGAACAATAAAAACACATTATCAGGTAATAAGTAAGATTTGTTTCAAGTTTTAAATACGTATTAGTCTTATTACTGGCAATTGATTTATCGGAGGAGTTTTTCGTTTGATTTTCTTCTGATTTCATCGTTTTTATAGAGGAGAATGTGAATCGTTAGGACTATTGCAAAATAAATGGCATAGTCTTTTCAATATCAGTTTCAAACACCAATGTTATGTACAAGCATAATCCAAAACTAATTATAGACCAATTTCAAAACAAATTTATCTCTTTTGACTGATTATAAGGCAAATAGGATACATTTTTCAAAACTGCATTGTTAAGGCGTGTGCCAGAGGGTGTTACGGTTCATGCTCTACATCTAAACTTACAGTTACGGTTTCTAATCGAAAACAAAGAGTGTTTTTGAGAGTATGGAATCGATGTTTTAGGCCTGATAGAATACCCAAACTACACTAGTTTATGTCGTAGATATTGAGTGTGGTTAAAAAATAAACTGAAAGTTGTATTAAACGCAATTATGGAACATGTATCCCATTCTTAATACCAACACTTGATATGCCAGATTTTAACAGCTATTGTAGAAATTAAATCTGACTAAACCTTTGATGAACTCCGTGTATAGACAAATCAGAGTGGTCCTAGAGGCGCCCTCTGTTCAGGGTCTGCAATGTTTGTCATTCA
This sequence comes from Azorinus chamasolen, assembly GCA_963576725.1. Taxonomy (NCBI): domain Eukaryota; kingdom Metazoa; phylum Mollusca; class Bivalvia; order Cardiida; family Solecurtidae; genus Azorinus; species Azorinus chamasolen. The sequence goes on along the minus strand of OY755247.1, from coordinate 19,776,216 downwards.
AAATCCACTAGCAATGCAGACCCAGATGAGAAGGTTCCATTAGGAGTTCACTGACCAAGGTCTGTATCATTTTTCATTCAGAATCCCCTAGCACTGCCGACCCAGATGAGAAGGCTCCTCTAGGGGTTCTCTGAACAGGGTCTGTATTGTTTGTTCTTCAAAATCCCCTAGCAGTGCAGAAGCAGATGAGAAGGTTCGTCTAGGAGCTCTCTGGCCAGGATCTGCATTGTTTGTCATTTAAAATATCCAAGCAAACCTTTCAAACTGAATAGATTCTATTAATTAGCCCGTTCACTGTTTTATATTCAGTCTATAATTTTCAATACCTACTGAATATTCATGGACAAAATAGTTATATTGAAATATAGAAGGCGTAACCTTGTAGCCATTTTAGGAACTAAAGAAATATATTTATAAAATTCCAATAGCAAACAGAGCATACCCTGAGCTGGGTCTACTCTGTTTGTAAATGCGTGAAAAGATGTTTACATGACGGAAAGGGTTAAACAATGATTGGCTATTCCATTCCAAAACATCCGCATTGAACATGTTAACCCTTTTACTGATAATGACACATTTGGTGATTCTGTATATATAGTGGATCCAGATCAGAGGCTGGAATGTTATAGATTCGTATTTGTTTACAATAGCAAATATTTGTACTTTTAATACAATAACTTAAATAAGTCACACATGAATATTCATCCGGTAAAAGGTTATTAACAGTTACAACATGCATGTTCTGTAATAAAATATAATTTTCTTAACAATAAGCACGACTGGCCAATTTACCATTGCAAAATTGATATTTTCGTCAGCTAATCTTTTTCCTGATATAAAGTATGTAATCGACGTCTTGCATAGATCCAAAGATATGTACCCAGGGAGCCAGTGGGGTCTACCGTGCACCCCCGGTAGTCGGAGGGGTGGGGGTAGCACGGTAGACCCCATTGTCTCCCTGAGTAATGACATAATTTAAGAATCTATCTCTCGAGTAGTATCTGTAGATGTACAGTAAACCCTCTCTAAACCGGAATTTTGGTGGAGAAGAATTTAGATACTTTTAGGCAGATGACTGCTTAATGCAGGGTGAAGGTCATGCAGAAAGCTCATAGAGAAGCTTTCTGCATGCATTTCACCCTGCATTAAGCTGCCATCTGTCTCCAAGACCGATATTTATGCTACATTTAACGCGCAGTTTAGAGTGGTTTTTACTGCATACCAAACACATCGCTTATGTTAGAATAAAGTCAAAATGTAACGCAGTAAGGCATTCTGGCAGAGTCTGTAACGCTGTAGATAAGAGACCGTAACATGCGTCAATTGATTGGGAAGAAGCCGTAACATGTACACGGGGGTGATAGTATGGATAAACTCGTCAAATTCAATTTAAAACCTGCAAATTAAGTGTACATGCGGTTGCTATATGCTGAATAAGGCATTACCGGTGCATATCGTTTAAAGATGTTTCACCTTTAGTGAAACGAAATGTAAAACAGAGCAAAATCTTCATGTTTTGAACAAGTTATTACTTTTAAAACCCCTTTTTTCGCGCACTAATTGCTTTTAACTCGATTTCCTGCGTAAGTATGATGTATAATTCGACACGATATACGATATTGCCCTAATTATTGCATAAAGGAACCAAAACTTAGGAAAATAAACAGCTTACTGAACGTTAAATGAACCTTCTCTCTCGCATATTTGCAAAAAAATAGGCAGGCGCCGTAACAATATCGAGACGATACCTTAACATGTCTTCTCGCAGGCGCATCCCTCGTTGTAACATAGTCTACAGGGAGTGATAATTATACAAACTACAGTAACAAATAGAACTGAACGCCAGAAACTTTTGTGGGAAGTTTCCTAAATGGATCCGTTCCATTTGCGTCCTCTGTCTATATACATGTACATATATACTATTGTTTTGATGATGTAATTATCGTTAATAGTAATAAAAGGTTGTGCTATTAACATGCTAATTTTGAAAAAAAATGTAAGTTTCATTGATGCAAAAATGATTAAAAATATCAAACCATGTACACTATATAACCTTTACAAAGAAAGTGTAGATTTTTCAGGCATATAAATAGACTTAGTAAAGAATCTAATGTGGTTATTGTGTGGCTCTGAACTGTTTTAGCACTGAACTGGTTTAAAATTGTTTAAAAACAATAACAACAGAATCTTAGTAACATATGCAAATAAAAACAATGCTAGACGACTTCCAACACTGTGTATGCGAGTTAAAAACCAACATACGTCCCCTAGATTTGGACATGGGACACTATGCGTCACATTTAATTATTTGCAATAAGACATATATAAAATGAGTAACTTTCTATTTTAAATGATTTGCTAAAGGGCGCTTGTGAAACGTTGACCTTTGAATTTGTTTGTAATAAGGATAAACAATGCTCATGCTATTACTGCTTTTATAATTGGAAGTCACAGCACAGTACTCTAACTTTGTGTAGAAATATACAGAAAAAACTAATTTTTGGAGAAGAAATCATATCAGTTATTTACCGCAAATAAGAACATGTCTTACTCGTTTTGTAATCAGGAGCTCTATATATGTAAGCTCCAAGAAAAAGGAAATGCATAATCTGCTCTTGTACAGTGGTAATGGGAGTGGTAGTCCAGTGGTAGGACGTTAGACTTGGGATCGAAGGGTCCCCTGTTCGAATCCTGCCATCGGACTATGAGGATTTTTCTGAGCACAATACGCATCACTAGGTCCGTGTTTTTTTTTAAACCATTGAATAAACATAAATGCGAATTTATCTACAGTGTCCGCTTCTCTAATTGAATCAGGCATAACATTCCATAGAGATGACCCCGAAAATGAAATGCTTTCTTTATATTGTTCCAAGTAGATCTAGGTATGGCAGTTTAGATTACTATAAAATCTTAAGTTCGTTAGTTTAAAATGTGTTTTCCCAGTTTCGTTTATGTAAAAGTAAGTGATATTTATACCATGCTACACATTTAATTAGTCGTCTAGATATACGCCAAATGTCATCTGAGAGCGTCTAGGATAAAAAAAAATTCCGGGGGGGGGGGGTGGGGGTGGGGGGGGGCATGCCCCCGGACCCCCCTAGAATTGTGCGTAGGCCTACACTACATTTTGACCCAGCTACGCGCCTGACACATGCCCATGATGTGTCCATTTGTAAAATCAGTAAAGTCTCGCTAATTCGACCACTCAAAAATATCTGGTTCTGGATTTTCATTTTTCTATATTCATGAGCTTGTCCTGCATCTCGCGCAATCGATTTCGGCTTTTACAGTCTTATGTCCATAAATCACGTGGTCGGTTTAGCGAGACACTACTGTACATAGAAATAAAACAGACATAAATCCATGCAAAAAGGCAACCTATGAAAAGTTTTCATAATGAATGTAAAATATCAAATAGATCTAGATCTACATTAATTAAATATCATTTATAGATATAGATTTATAGATTTATAGAATCGGAACACTATCCTAACAAGATAGGTGCCCGGATTTTGAGATGTATTTTTTTTCTAATTCGGAATTCTTTTGTGACTTCCCCTGAGACAAATGTCCGATACGATGCGATTTTAACAAATGATAGTGACGTCATATCCTTAACAACTCCTTGGTTACGCCAGTTTCAAGGTTGGAGAGGCTGTTTGATTTTCTGTTCTTAAACTATTGATAATCTTTGCCTTCAAATGGAGAGAAAACCTTACAATAGCCATTCGTCTAAATACATGAACAGGTATTCTATAGACTTAGCTACTTTATTTTTGTAAATATTTTGTAGTTTTAATAATAGAAGCCATAAACAAAAAAATGTGTGATTTGGACGTGGGTGGGGTAATGTAACAGGACTGGTGAAAAACATGCAGGCAGACCGGGGATCGAACCCGGGACCCCTCACTTACAAGGCGAGTGCTCTAACCACTGAGCTATCTGAATCGCTTACGGTCTTTCACCCAGTACCTGTACCCTGCCTGTCACACTACTCCCCTTTTTCCCTGAGATTCTCGCCGAACTGCAGCAGAAATCATGGGAGTGCATAGGGTCCGATTTTCAAGTTGGCGCCAACTGTAACAGGACTGGTGAAAAACATGCAGCCAGACCGGGGATCGAACCCGGGACCCCTCAATTACAAGGCGAGTGCTCTAACCACTGAGCTATCCGAACCACTTACTGTCTTTCACATATTTCACATATTTCACATATAGATGATTGCCAGATATGGACATGTCCATATAAACAATACGTTTTTTAGGCAATATTAGTTATGTTTTCCCTAATTGGAAAGGTAGTGCCATGCACTTAATGGTTTTGTATATATATAGTAATAGTTATGAGAAGGTTTTTGGTATACATTTTATAATGGTAAAAAATCTTTATATGTACATTAGGCTAAAATATCTTTAATACTGACAGGTGTTAACTTTAGTTTATATACATGTTTAAGGCCTCTGATCCTCAATAAATGCTTTTCTAATAATACTGTTAGAAGCAAGATCAGCGACGATCAAACTAAGTACAATTAGTTAATATTAACTAATATCTTTAGAGCCATCTGTCAGGCTTAGCAGTTTAGGGTAGGCTTATACAACCCAAACTATTTTAAAACTGATATTTGAGTGCATCTGTCAGTTTAAGCATTCAGGACTGAACTTGTCTGGGCCCCCTACCCATTTCGAATTTAGTCGTTCTTTAAAGGAGTTGATCGAGGGTGCCAGTACTATATCATTGGGAAGTTTATTCCATAATTTTATGACCCTCTGACTGAAGGTGGTCCTTCTTAGTTCAGTGCGTGAGCGCTTTGTAAATACCCTCAAAGAGTTACCACGCGTGTTCTGCGAATAACTAGGGGGAGTTGGGAAGAGTCTCTCCTTATCAACATTATCTATACCATGTAATATTTTATATGTCTGTATGAGGTCAGCTCTTATTCTCCTGTATTCCAGGCTTGGGATCCCTAGTTCTCTCATTCGTTGACTGTAATTAAGACTGGACATGCCCTTAACTATCCTGGTAGCTCTACGCTGTACATTTTCAATAGCTTTCTGGTCTTTTTTGAATCTAGGCGACCAGATTATTGATGCATATTCTAAGTGCGGTCTGATTAAAGCTTTATATAATGTTAGAAACATTTCTTTAGACATATAATTGAAGGATTTAACAATCAGACCTAACATGCGGTTAGCCTTTTTCACTTTTTCATTAGTGTGCAGGTTGAACGTCAGGGCAGGGTCAAAGGTCACTCCAAGGTCTTTTTCTTGGGTTACATATTGTATCTCTTGCTGCTTGTTATCTTGATCTGTTATGTAGTATTTATTGATAACACCCCGGTTTCCAATGTGTAAATTCTTGCATTTTTTAATATTGAATAAAAGTTGCCACTTTTTTGACCATCTGATTGCCTCGTTGATGTCTTTTTGTAGCTTGACTGAATCTTCAACATTATCAATTGTTTTATATATCTTTGTATCGTCAGCAAACAAACGTACGACACATGAGATTGCCTCAGGGAGATCATTAATATAAATAAGGAATAATACTGGTCCTAGTACACTTCCCTGTGGGACTCCGCTGACTACCCTGGACCATTCGGAGTATTCTCCGTTTACTACTACGCGTTGTTTCCTTCCTTGTAGGAAGTCTTCCAGCCAGCAGTAGATTTTACCCCTAATGCCAATATCCCAAATCTTCTGTAACAATCTCATGTGAGGCACTTTATCGAAAGCAGCTTTGAAATCAAGGTATATAACGTCTACTTCTTTACCTTCATCTATTGCCGTAGACCAGTCTTCAATACACTCAATGAGTTGAGTAGTACAGGAGAAGCCTTTCCTGAATCCATATTGATATTTTGATATTATATTATTTTTTTCCAGATAATCAACTATTTGCGCTCTTAATATTCTTTCCATTATTCTGCAGCAAATGGGCGTAATGCTAATTGGTCTGTAGTTTTCAGCTTTAGTCCTGTTACCTGCTTTATATATCGCGGTTACATTGGCTTCTTTCCATGTTTTAGGGAGTTTACCACTATCTAAAGATTTCCTGTATATTGTAGATAGTGGTTTAGTTAGTGTAGAAGAGCATTCTCTTAAAATTCTGGGATGAAGATTATCCGGTCCCTGTGATTTGGATGGTTTAATTTCTGATAGGACTTGTTTTACTATGTCTTCTGTTATTTCGCAGTAGCTCAGTGTGGAGTGGATAGTGAGGGGTTCCGCTGCGGGGATGGATTGGGTATCTTCAATTGTGAAGACGCTGACAAAGTGTGCATTCAAAGTATCAGCGATTTCCTTATCTGTTGCTGTAAGCTGACCATTTGGCTTTTCAACATGACTTATTGTTACAGTTGTCTTAGTATTATTTCTTATAAATTTCCAAAATCCCTTTATATTCAATTTGGCATCTAGTGCAATCCTTTTCTCATATTGGTACCTGGATCTTCTCAACTCGTAATTGACTAAATTTCTTGATTTTTTATAGTTTTCGTAAGTTTGGAGGTTTTTACAATGCTGGTATTTGATCCATTTCTTCCTCTTATCTCTGATAGCTTGAACTGCCTGTTTATCAACAAATGGATTCCTGTGACTGGAAGAGTTTACTTTATTCTTTGGAATATGGTTCTCTTGAATTTGGTATATGTTTTCAGCAAAAGACTTCCAATCACTTTGGATTCCTCCTTGAAGAATATTTTCCCAAGGTACTTTGGATATATCTGTGTTCATATCAGAGTAATTCCCTTTTGAGAATATATATTTCTTGGTATGGTTCAATTTGGTCTCAATATAACAATTAAAATTAAATGTTAGTATAATGTGGTCACTTTTGTCCAGGCTTGGTAATGTTTGTAAGTTCTCAACCATGTTCTCCTCATTGGTTAATATGAGATCCAGTAACGAAGGGTTTTGGTTATTTCTTTGCCTAGTTGGTACTTTAACATGTTGGTATAGGAAAAGGTCCTTGATTCCTTCTACAAAGAGGGTACTTATGTGTCTATCGTTCATGGTAGAAGTTTCTAAGTTCCAATCAATCTCTGGAAAGTTAAAATCACCTGTTATCAGTATATGGGAATAGTTTCCTATGCAGGTACTATTCAAAAGTTCCAATAATCTTTGTACATTTTGTTCATTACTGTTAGGACTTCTATATATGCTGCCTACTAGTAAGGTATCATTATTTTGTAGTTTTATATTGCACCAAATAGATTCTTCAAAGTCGGAGTTCATGTGGCACTCTAAAGCTCTCAAATCTTTTCGGATGTATAGAGCTGTTCCTCTGCCCTTTACTTCGTCCGCCAGGAATAGATCATAATTTTCAATATTATAAACCTCGGAAATTGGTTCATTCAATGTGTTCTTCGGAAAGATCTCTGTTACTGATACTATGTGAGGACTGGAAGTTGAAATCAAGTGCTTTAGCTCTATAAGTTTTACTTTGGTAAGTACATCAGCATTTGTATATATTACTTTTAATTGGCATTCTTGTACGATATTGCTTGAAGTATCTGCGGGTATACTAGTTCCTTTATTATTTACAGTTTCAGTTGGGTTAAAATAGTTTCCTTCATTGTGAAGGTTAAAACACTTATTATTCACACGGCTTTTTCGAAGATAAGGAGACATCAGGTTGAGGACAATTTTCCATATTCAATGCTGGCTCAGGGTTTACCAGGAGACCACCTATTATCGTCTCGTCCGTTACTGTATCGTTACCGAATACAGGGTTCAGCTCCCAACTGTGCGTTATCTTAGTGTCATTGCCTGGATGTCCTTCTTGTAAATCTTTACTCTCCATTTGGTCTTCCTGTTCCTTTGTATCTTTTTTCTTTGTCCGCTTTTCTTTCCTTTCTTTCCTCTGTTCTATTGTCAAATCCCTAAACAGAACGACGTTTTTCAGAATATCATGAAGTTTGTTTTTTATTTCTTTGGAGTTATCAAGGAGTGCTTTTCTTTGTTTTTTATCTTTAAGGACAACTTTCAGTACTCTTGGCTTATTAATATCTTCATTTTTCTTGCCTAGTCTGAAGAGAGTTTCAATTTCTACATTTTCAATTCCTAGTTTATCTGCTATTTGTCTAAATGTGTCATCATCTTCTTCCTGGTTACGCTTTCCTTCCCTATGGTTGCCTTCTGGCAGATTGTATACTATTATATTGAGTTCTCTTCTCCTTCTATCCTCAATTTCTTTAGTTTTCTGATCTATTAGCTTCCCAAATTTGTCTTGTAACTTAGCAGTGAGCTTTTCCTCCATCAAATTCATTTCTGTTTTAATAGTTTCACCTGTTCTAATTTCCAGGCTGTCCATTTTCACTTCAAGTTCTGTAAGCCTTTTTTCTTGCCTTTCGTTAAGTTCTTTAAGGGTTGAGCCTATCTGTTCCAATGTAGGTATAACAGTTTTACAGCTCTTGCAGGACCAGTTATAGTCTGTTACTTCACCACTCATTAGTAGGAAGTCGAAAGCTTTCTTTGATAATCCAGTGCATCTTTGGCAAAAATTCAGTTTACATCCATTGCAAATTGTTAATTTTTCGGAAGCAATTTCGTTTGAGCATCTGGAGCAAATTTTATCTGTATCTATCGGACTTCTCTCTAAAACTGTCCTCTTTCTTACCTTTTCTAGCCCCCCAATTTGACTTAAAATTGGACGTCTAGGTGTACTAGTATAGACGTTGGAAGCCATTTGTATTGTTTTATTATTTATTACTATGTTTTAATTGTCTTTATTGTTGGTGCCAGTTTTACTGTTTCATCTGTGATGACGGTAAGGTAGTCCCAGCAGCGTTACCATGTATTAGTTACACTTCTGCTGTAAGGATATTTTAGTGACGGTAGGGCAGTCCCCGCTACATCACCACTTAGTCTATAATATTTAATGGTCTATGAAATAAGTGCATGTACAAACACGTTTCATTTGCTGTAATATATTATTTATGTCAAGAAACAAGTTTCCCCTGTGCTGACGGTAGGGCAGTCCCTACAACATCACCATGTATTAAGTTACAGATATTATGCAAAAATAAATTTGCGACGGCAGGGCAGTCCCCACTACTTCACCGTATGCTCTGTAATATTAAATGTTCATTTGTAACAGTTCATGTATTATTGTGTTTATTTATTATTATGTATTATTATGTATTATTATGTCAATACTTGGTTTATACTATGTTGGCTGTAGTATATAATTTCTATTTAGTCACCATATATAGTGTTATAGTTCTACTGTATAGAGTTAAGTGTATGAAAAGTTTAGCGACGGTAGGGCAGTCCCCACTACATCAACTTGTAATCTGTCTGTAATCAATGGTATTGAATATTCCTCAGTATCAGTGCTGATCAATATTTATTTCACCAAAAATCTTTAAAGCCCATTTTTTTGCTATTAAGCTATCAGGATGGACGCCATCAACTAACGGCCCTGGGTTAAGAGAGTACCTTGTCCTAGGTTGACTCTTCTTACCCTTTCTCCTATCCCTTCTTGAAACAATAAAATCCTGATAAAATTTGGGAGAAGTATAATCCAGGGTGTTATTTATCTGTCTTATCAAGCAATTTAGTTCTTTTGTCTGTTCATGGATACCAGAATCATCAATTTGGTCCCACTCTGGATGGCCACGTTGTCTGTTCCACACTTTGGTAAATATTGGGGGACATTCAAGAATGCCCAAGTTTACACTATAGCGGGAGCCTAGAGAAATGAGTTTATGAAGGTCACCAGATATTTCGGCTGAGAGTTCTTCAAAGGAATTGAATCTTGGCTGTATAAAGCGTCCGACCTTTTTGGTCACATCACAAGTGGCATGCCAAAAGAGAAAAAGTGTGTCCGAGTAATCGCCGTTTGAAATTTGTAAGAATTTTTCAAGATCCTGTACTCCTTGACCAATCCTGCGTCCACCTGCACACTTCCAAATGATATTTACTTCAGTATTACTCAAGTTTACCTCTGGTTTGATGTAATTTCCTTTACTATCAGAGAACAGAACTATTTGTTTGTAGGGATTATTCCCCACTTCTTTCCTACTGTCGTTAACGTAATTCCTTGCTTTCTTGTTTAGGCTCTCTGCCATGCCATTATGTTATATGTAAATATGTTATACTAATGAATGGAAGACTCTTCCCTATATGAATACCGAGCTTTACATTCGGTAGACACTCAATATGTGAACAGCTCAAACTTTAGACGGCAGGGCAGTCCCTACAACATCTTGTTGATATCCGTTTCACAGTGAAGATTGGCTAAAACAAGAGAAATAAAGAGGAAAAAAAGGATGAACAAGAATGGAAACGGATGGCAGGGCAGTCCCTACAACATCCTGTCTGGTTTTGCTTTACTTATAAGAAAGACAAAGAAACTTACCCCAAGCTCCGCGTAGCACTGAACCACCAATCAGAGGGCCAATTATTTATAAGATGTTATTGCATTTACGTTAATGTGATTGGTATGTAGTGAATTAGTATAAGAAGAAATATATCAGTAACTCGACTCTTTACAGTTGTCACGGTATGTGTTTACAAGAACTAAACAAACGAGTCTTTACAAGAGCGTGTACAAACCCCACCGTCTCAATATTCGGTCTTTGATAAGTTATATTAGATCACTTATATTAACCACATGGAAGTACAAACTGTTGATCATACTGGGAAGGTATTAACTTTCCAGGTTTACACACATGAAGCAAACACGTTTTTATTACATACCGGTAATATGTTTTAACGGGACTCTGAACTATTGCTTAAGATAAGTATTGCTATCCGAACCTTAGAAATAGTTACAAATAGACTAAAGATGAAACAATGAAGGAAAAGAGAAGAAAGAAGATGGAAGATTGAAATATTTCCAAAAATCCAATATGTCCGCCGTACTGGCACCCGAGAAATTGGAAGCCTACAATACCTTTTTATCCAGTCACCAGGCTTCTCTAGTGACATAATAAAGGGGGTGCAAATAAACTTAGGTTTATTAGGTTACTTCCGGTAGTGGAAGGTTTATTAGATTAGTAGATAGGCGTAATGATTCTATAACCATGGAACTATTTTAGTTTTCTGTAAATATTCATAAACATGTTGATGGAATAGATCTAACAGATCTATTTGGCCACCAGAAGAATTATTCAAATGAGAAAAAAAATTAAAAATAATTGGCTACAGCTGGATTCGAACCCGCGCCTGATCCTACAAAAGCTAATTCTAATCTCTCTACAGACGTCGTCCTTACCGATTACGCCACTGAGGCCACATACAAAATGACGTTGATTTATCACTTTTATTAATTTAATCCACCGCTGGCAAAACCCGTTTTTGATAAAATCAAACCTGGAAGCAAAGATTGACAGATAAATAGTAAATATTTTATTTTCACTCTCATGATTATCTGATTGATAAACTCTTACAGGGGCGGTGATAGTCATAAACCTAAATATAGCCTGTTCAGTTCCATCGATTTCTGAGTGACGTTAGGTAGAATCTAAAAATAGAAACAGAGACTACGTAACTCGAATTT
>OY755247.1:19449708-19759708 GCA_963576725.1 Azorinus chamasolen | reverse complement strand
GCCTTTTTATGGCTCCACACGATGGGAGGCATATAGCCTTGCTCTTGTTCGCCAGTCCATACACCCGTACGTTCGTATGTCACACTAATCTGTCTTGTGTGTCAAACTTCTCATACACCAATGGGAGGATTTACTTTAAACTTTTACAGATGAACAATGATTATGTGAGGATGTACGGAAACGATGGCATTTTTGCTCCGACCATTTTTCCCCGAGTTATGGGACTGAAAATTATTCATTATGTAATATATAGCGAAGCGTGCTTGGTTTAGAGACAATATCGTCATTCGTGAAGCGGGACATCCGCGTCCTATGGACACAATTTTCTAAGATAGAATGTTGAACTACTAATAGTAGATCCTCAGTCCCACTATGGAACCCATAGCCCGTATCAGTAGTGGAGGCCCCTGGCCCGGGCAATATCACCATAGAGGACTGAGTACAGTTACCTATGACGGTAAGACCTTTGCCGATTGGGTATATTAATATATCTAAGAGCCGGAGAGGTCTTGCCAGAGAAATACAAAAGATCACCAACAACAATAGTCAAGTAAACACTTTCGTATCTGTGAACTGTCTGTTTATTTCAAACTTATCTGCCACCGTAGCGCGGAAATCAATGAAAATCATTAAATTTGATAGCCAAATCTTAAGCTGTACACGTACTTCAAATTGTATGTGTTTATCGGATAATAGATAAATTTGAGAACTAACTTCAGATTTAAAAAAAAAAAAAATAAAAAAATAACTGACATGTTTCGTCCATAAGACTTCAGAGTACATGTATAATAAACAAAGTGTTTATCGGTGAACATTCGGAACACCTCGGGATATCGGCGTAAATTGTTCGGAGGTTGTCGGAAACCGCCGAGTAGTTACGATTGCTTCGGAAGTAACCGTATGCGGAAATCTTTTGTGGTTTCTGTAAAAACAAATGTCCAAAAACTTGCGATTTTGTTCAAGATATTTGTGACGTCATATCCTTAACACCGAGTCCTTAGTTACGTCAGCATCAAACTTGAGGAGGCTGTGGGTTTTTTAGCTCTGATATTTCTATTACTTCGTTCCTTTAAATGGAGAAAAGATCGTCAGAAATGCATTCCTCCAGATTTATGAATAGGTATTTCATCTGTTTGGCAACTCTATTTTTGTTAATCCTCCTGTTTTAGTGGTTAAATAGTAATAAGTTGAATGCCATGATTCTTCTGGCATTTCGTAAATATTTCAATTTCGAGACGAGTTGTCCCTGTAGGCTGTAGCACGCATTCCTGCTTTAATGTCGTCTTGCATCAATGTCTGTCTGGAAAAAATGTTATAACTGCAATCAATGTTTAGTAACGTGTTCGTGCTCTTTGACGCCCTTCTAAAAGTTATTTAACCTATAGCCTAGCAAAGTTATTGGTAGACCTACGCCGCTAATTCCATATTTATTTTTTAAGAAATACAACCAGTCATAAACTGGATTCCGATGAGACACCGAGTTACTCATTATCTCTTCTTAATCCTTTCCCCAGTCTGTGTTTATTTAAATTTTCAATACCTACTGAATAGTCATGGACAAACTAAAGAAACAAATCTATCAAATTATATTAGCAAACAGAGCAGACCCTGATCTGATCTGATTTGGGTCTATTCTGTTTGCAAATGCGTGAAAATACGTTTATATCAAAGTAAAGTTCAACTGTAGTTACCTAGATCTATACGCTGTCAGAACAGAGTGTTTATGTCATTAACTATTTAGCTCATGAATATTTATAGAATAGTTCACGACTTCGTGAATATGACGTAGACTAATTTTTATTAGTAGCTCGTCTGTTTCGAAGAAAAGTCGAGCTAGTGTAATCACTGAGTCTTAGGCGTTGTCGTCGTCGGCGACATGAAAAAACTTTAATGTAGCTCGTTACTCGAACAAGTATAAGAGGTATCAACATGAAACTTCATAGGTGGGTAGATCTCATTAAGGAGAGGGTCCCTACATAAGAAACATAACTCTTGATTTCCAATTTTTTTGAGTTATGGCCCTTTTTCAAATACTTTTTGAAATTATTTCTGATAAATAGAGCATTTGCTCCTATTTTAATTTATCGGGACAAGCACCAAATCAGACGAGCGTTGGCGACCTACGCGGATCTTGTACCATATGTCAAGATAGGAGCTGCTGAATCAGATCCATACTATATCCTAAGAAAACAGAGCAGACCCTGATAAAACGACTCCTATAGAGCTGTCTGATTTGGGTCTACGGAATGTAAAGGCGTGAAAACGCTTCTCTATCGAGTAAACAGTCAGATGTGTACATTACGCTTAAACCCTTTACTCCATGAACATTCATTTCAGAAAAACTGACGTCATGAATATTAATTATATTAATTGTTTTGATTGAACATAGACACAGGAATGTTTGGCCATGGCACAAACTGTAGAATCATATTTATAACATAACGTCAGCGTGACGTAACACTATCATGTATATTTTGATATTCACGGGCATATATTCACTAGTGAATAACATTCGAACGACCTAACTGTATTCATACGCGCTGTCAAAACAAACAAACAAACTGGCGGACGGTGACCTACATATGTCAACGATTGATTTCATGATAGATGGCAAATCAAATTATATCGCAAACACTCTAAGCAAACAGAGCAGACCCGATCTGGGTCTACTCTGTTTGCAAATGTGCAGAAAAAATTGTATTTATGGAGTCGATAATGACATTTGGAGAGCAGCACGATGTTTAAGCCATATCAGAAACGCCATGACATGTTTCATCTCAGTTATATTGCATACATGTATTTCTACATTTGTATGAATATAGTATAACCCCCAAAACTATTATTGTTAACCTTTAGACAGGTGGTAGCTTAATGTACGACGATGTCCCCTGGGAGCTTTCTGCATTGCTTTTATCCTGCATTAAGCAAACCACTTGCTCTTATATACCCGCTGCGCATGTTTGTTTCATTATATGGTCGTTATAGGCAGTTTCTACTGTGCAATAATAATTGTTATAGATTTTGGTTGTATAGTTTCTATTTTGTAATGCAGCCATTTTATATGCTTTCAGGATGTACAGTCGTGAGCGAGAGGAGCGGTATCGTGGTCATCATGGGTGGCACGTGGATTATGCGGAATATAGACCGCGCTCCAGGTCGGGATATGACTCACGAAAGAGACCTGTTGAGCGTGGTCTGGACAGATATCTTGATCATTACAACCACTACCACCCTTATCAGAGGCCAACAGTGCACCCTCGTCACAACGTTGATGGTGTTCACAGGGACATCCATCATAGGAGCTCTCAAAGGTCAAGGTTTGACCATGCACCACATGCCCAGTCATACAATAGGGCTTCGACAAGAGAAAGGCGTCAGAGAAGCGTCACGCGAAGGCCTGTTGAAGAGATGAGGCACACGACACGCCACAAGTCTCACAACAGAGACCGGCCTTTGACCACAGAGAGGCATGATACAAGTGACAGAAGACAATCTCCTGTTGAGAAGGTGCATATACCGGTCGAAGTCACTGAAGCCCAACAACCCGTGACTTTCCCGGAGTTGTGGGGAACTTAGTAAGTTACTGAAATGATTTTGATGTAAATTAATATCTTTATGTTAACTCAACCCTTATCCCGCTGTTGGAGATCTGACGTGCATTAATTTTGTAAACAGCCTGGATCCGGATGTGACGCCGGTAATTCACCGTCGCATCATGATCCAAGTCAGTAGTTTCAAGGGCTTTTTATTTTAAGTGGTAAAGCCGATAGTGGGCTATGTTCCCAATGACAAAAGTGGGGTTTCCCCAATTTTGACTGAAACAAATTCCCAATTCAAAGGTAAATCAGTAAAGATAAAAAATCATAAACAAACAACAAATCCAAATCATACAGCTCCTGCAGGAGCTGTCTGATCTAGGTCTGTTGTTTGTGTATGAATTGAAGAGGTTTTGGCCTTACTTGGTCTATATTGTGTTTGCATTTGAAATTTGTAGGAGGGAATTTGTTGAAATCTTCTTACAGCTAACAGATTCCCAAATCACTGAAATTAGACAAAATTCCCAACTTCAGGAGTATGGGTCATCTTCTCAAAATGTTGAAAAAGACCCTGGCTTTTCAAAAGCTTGACCGATCAAAGCATGTATGTGTAGTGTATTGTAATTATAGTGGATTTAAGTACTGTCCTGTCTGTTGTACTGTGTAATTTTTGTGATCCCTAGTGTCATATTTGTTGTACTGTGTAAAGTATGTTACCCGTATAATCATTTTTATTAAAATGTGTAAAGTATGTTACCCGTACTGTCACGTCTCTTGTACTGTGTAAAGTGTGTAACCCGTACTGTCACGTCTCTTGTACTGTGTAAAGTGTGTTACCCGTACTGTCACGTCTCTTGCACTGTGTCAAGTGTGTTACCCGTACTGTCACGTCTCTTGTACTGTGTGTAGTATTTCACCCGTACTGTAAAGTGTCTTGTACTGTGTAAAGTGTGTTACCCCGTATTGGCATGTCTCTAGTATTGTATAAAGTGTTACCCGTGCTGTCGCGTCTCTTGTACTCTGTAAAGCATATTTATACCTGTATTGTTATGTGTGTCTCCTGTACTGTAATGTGTCTTGTACTGTGTATAGTGTGACTGAGGCTGATGAGTTACTGATGGACGAATGGCGGAGGGAGGCCGAGGAAATGGTGGCCAGCACCCCGAGTGCTATTAGGGGTCAAGCTGTCTTAGGTTAGCTATCTATCGTCAGATTAGAAAATGTCTTTTTATATGTTTTATGCTATATCGTCAGATTAGAAAATGTATTTTTGTATGTTTTATGCTATAAGTTTAGCTCTTAGTTATACGGTAGTCTCTTGTACCTCATATGCAAATTACATTCCATATCTGTATTTTCTCGAGTGATTTGGTTATTACACGTACTTAGGTCTCTTCGACAACGGCCTCAGCTGTTTCATACATCCGATCATTTACATATTTCTCAAAATGTTGACCAACCATATGAATTAGTACAAATATACCCCGATCATTTTTAGACCGGATTTCTGTCTAACCCTTTATCTGGTGAATATTCATGTAAGGAATAATTATATCGTGCATATAAATAGCTGATTTGTTTTTATAATGGCGTCTAAACACAGTGTATTCTCGTTATGACAGAAATCTTAGAATACAATCTTTATAATTTCATTATCAACCGTAGTACTTAGACCCTGATCATAATGATATTAATCTGGATCTACTCTTTTAATGTTCCATCTTCCACATTTCATTATTTATAGCTAGTTTGTCTATGAATATTAAGTAGGTATTGACATTTGGAATAAACATAGAACAGGAAAAGAGTTAGCTATAGAGTCCATGTGGTATGAGCTTGCTGTGGGATTTTAGATGATAAACAATGCAGACCCTGATCAGAAGGCTCACCTAAGAGTCCTCTGATCTGGATCTACACTGTTTGCAAATGACAGTACGTGCGTGTGTCGTACAGAATGGGTTAACCTGTTTTGGCGTACAGTTAAACTTCGATATCTCGAACACGGATAACTCGAACCTCGGGATAACTCGAGCTAAAAGTTCAGTCCTTCTAAACCTTGCAAAACAAAATTGCTATAAAATGTATAACTACGCATATCTAGAAGCATGTGGAACATCTTAATGCAGTTCGTAAGTAATGCTGAAAGCTCATACAGCTTGTGAACCTTAGAAATTGTCCAGATCAGAAATCGGATAACTCGAACTTCTGTTATCTCGAACTAATTTGTGACAAGCATTAAGCTTGTGAACCTTAGAAATTGTCCAGGTCATAAATCGGATAACTCGAACTTCTGTTATCTCGAACTAATTTGTATGGTCCCTTGAAGTTCGAGATATCGAAGTTTAACTGTATTTGTTTTTTTATTACAAGGGCGCCTCATTAGGATCAAAGTGTTTGGCACTCTGATTTTTTCAATAAAAAAGAAATGAATAAAATCCCTATAATTTTAGATTGTTTTACTCAGAAAGGTAAACAGGGGCGTAAGAATTCTGAACTCACGAAACTGTGTTCTGTATTTCTGAACCTAACTGCTGGTACTTATTAGAATAACGATTCAGTAACCACTTCGATGCAATTTTATGAGTACACATTCCCTCCTACTGACGCCGTTTGACGCATATAGAGCTGTGAATGTCCCTTTGAAACCATTGTGATAAATAGAGAATTTGATCCATAGGGTCAAATGCTCTATTTATCACGAGGGTTTTAAAACTACACACTTCTAAAATTTCCATTTTCTGTAGTAAATGCTCCTTTTCGGTAGATTTAGTCAAAGAGGTCGGGTCTAAAGATAGTCTAGGTCTAGGAGGGAATAGATAAATACAGCCCTAACTAAACGCGATATTAGAACTGCAGAACGCTAGACATATATTTATTTTGTAGATGGCTGTAAGTCTGGCAGCAGAAAACGTCTCTGTGATGACGCTAGCTCTGAGTTCCTCCCGCCCGCCAAAGTGTACATCAACAAAGAACATGCCAGATTTAGGCATTTGTTTTAAAAAAAAAATACAAAAAGGGTCAGGGTAAGTATATGGTAAGTAAGGTATTGTAGTGTAGTGTTAGATTTCATCTCATACTGTCCTAAAGGAGTACTACGAGGGGTGTTCCAAAAATAATGTCACTTGCATCGGTGCTCATAGAGCGGAAGTGCTTTTGTTCATTTTAATTTGCTCTGCCCTTCAAAATACTCTCCGCCAGCCAGAATACACCTTTTTAGCCGGTCAATCCATTTTTGGAAGCATTTTTCATACTCTTCAATGGGGACACCCATCAGACACTGATAAACAGCAGATCCAAGGGCATTTCTCGAATTGTATCTCCTTCCAGATAAATGATATTTAAGTTTTGGAAAGAGAAAATAGTCGCAGGGGGCCAAGTCTGGCGAATACGGAGGGTGCGGAAGGACGGTAACCTTCTCTGACTCCAAAAAGTCAGTCACAATACGTGCCTTGTGAGCGGGTGCATTATCATGCAAAAGTCGGACATACTTAAGTCCTGTTTTGGGGCGGCTACTTTTGTAGTAGTTCTTCAATTTTCTCAGA
Source organism: Azorinus chamasolen (assembly GCA_963576725.1). Taxonomy (NCBI): domain Eukaryota; kingdom Metazoa; phylum Mollusca; class Bivalvia; order Cardiida; family Solecurtidae; genus Azorinus; species Azorinus chamasolen. The sequence goes on along the minus strand of OY755247.1, from coordinate 19,752,630 downwards.
ACAACGTTTTTATAGAACTTGCCTGTGACCGTTCTGCCTTTTGGCACCGGGATTTGAATAGCTGGACCCTTGTTAGTGAAAAAAATAGCATACAAAACCTTCTTTACCGTTCGTATTCGTTTGGCAATACTTGGGCGTCTGGCATTTTTAGTGGCCCATATTCGGTTGGAAACCTTCCGCTTTGGTTCAAAATAATACACCCAGGTCTCATCACCAGTGACTATATTATCAAAAGCCTTTTTACTATATTTTGGGTACATTTTGAGAAGTTTTTTTGCCATTGTTACACGCGTCTTCTTTTGCTCATCCGTTAACAAATGGGGTATCCATCTTGCATTTATCTTTCTAACTTTTAGGTGTTTCTTCAAAATTGCATGAACTCTTGCTAACGACAAGTTTGTCATTCGAGCCAATTGTCTTACGGTGAATCGAGCATCAGTTTTGAGGATATTTTGGATTTTTTCTATGTTACCTTTGGTCGTAGTTGTTGCAGGACGACCTGGGCGAGCAGCATCTTTCAGTTGCTGCTGCCCAGCACTAAATTTAGCTACCCACCTACAAACAGTCCTGTGGGACATTTGGCCCTCCCCATAAATGTCACACACCTCGCGGTGAATATCTACAGCCTTTATGCCGAGTAATGACCTACCTTTTATATAGGCCCTAATTTCAAGAACATTTTCAGCTCGTTTTCCTGTCATTTTGTGTATAGTCTAACGAATAGGCTATGAAACGATGTACACTGTACCGAGGCAAGTGAACGTGTGGGCGAGATATTCACCTGTGTCACGAGCCAGTGATCACGATTTCCGCGAAATAAAGCACAGATGACATTATTTTTGGAACACCCCTCGTATATACAGGAACAACCTGAAAAAATTCCAACTCAGAAATGTTGAAAGTTTCTTTTGGGCGTATATGTAGGATGACAATTTGTTTCAAAGGCCATACTCACAGCATCCAAGAGTTGAAAACCTAAACTATTTGCAAAGGTTATCACAATTGGACGGTAGCTATGTTGGCAGTGACACTGGTGTACGTGCATTCTACTGTAACTACCCGTCTGTGTGTTGTTGTTTTTCTCGAACCATTACCGTATTTTGCGTTGACGGAATTCAATATAACAAAATAATGCAAATTTCTGTATTTCCTCCTCTTAGTCTTAGGAGATACGCATTAACCCTTTACTGCATAAATACACATTTCTACGCCTTTGCAAACAGCTTAGATCCAGATAAGACGGTGTCTATAGGAGCCGTCAGATTAGGGTATGCTCTGTTTGCTTAATATGATATAACATAGATATAATTCTGCAGTTTCTGCCATGACCAACTTTCCTATGTCCGTAGTACTGTTACAACAATTAATCCAATTAATATTCATGACGTCATTATTTCTTACATGAGTATTATAGTCATGGAGTAAAGGGTTAGTGAAGTAGTAGCAATTGGCATACTGACATTGCACAATTACAGTATATAGAGGATGGTGTTCAATTTGTAATGAACACGAATGTAAGATTCTTTTTATCAAATAACTCTTACAAAGTGCTAAAGAAAGTGAAACAGACTACATCTGACGGTTGTTTCGGCCATTTTTACAGCGTAGTACATCCGGATTCAAACTTGTCATTTGCATTTACGGCACCCTGTTTCGGCACTCCCACACGGCAGATTATGTGATAAAACATGTTTTTTAACACTAATGTGTCCAAACTTATTATTATTGGACGTAAAATTTCAACAGTTTCCTGGAAAAGATAAACCGTTCCGTACAGGATAGTATCAAGGTAGTTTGTTGGTTAGTTGTAGGCAAAATGTTGAAAATGTTAAAAAAAATAAAAAACTATCAAGAAAATGTACAAAACAAATGCAAGCAACGTGATTATTGCTTGTTGCATGTATATCTATTATTGTTATTCTCCGAGAATCATATATTGTAGAGTATTATTTTAAGTTGGTCTATCTGTCTGTCTGTCTGTCCATAATTTATATTTTATTATTGCCATACATGGCGCAATACGAAATCAAGTGTTTACTAACTTAAAAAAGTAGCCACTGTCACCAATAATGACACTTTTCTATATACAATGTAAACTTCTTTGATTAATAGTTTGACAACAAATATTTGCTTGTATATTTTGAAAACATGGACAGATAGCTAGGACAGATATAACGTTTCGCACAGGTTAGTAGCAAGGTAGTTTGCAGGTTAGTTGTAGGAAAAAATATTAAAATGTTTTTAAAAAAAATCATAAAACAATCAGGAAAATGAACAAAACAAACGCAAGCAACGTGATTATTGCTTGTCTCTTGTATAATAGTTATTGTCATTGTCCCAGAATCAAATATTGTACCATATTTTATATATCTGTATGTCCATAGATTTATTATAGCCACACCTCGAGCTATATGATATCAAGATTTAACTTACTAGTAAAGAAGCCACTACCAGTAAGAACGACAATTTCCCACATTAAGTATTTCAATAAATATCAGATATTTTGCTAATTTCATATCAATACGGACAATGGTAATAGATATGGTTTTATCATTCATACTCAAATTGAATTGAAGTTTTACCAACTACTTTGAAAAATAAGGTGCTTAGCAAAACACACAGTTGGCTTGAAACCACCACGAGGAGGTAAGTTGTATCTAGTTTGATTGTTAGTTAGAATAAGCCAGAAATACCTAAAAACAATAAAGATAAAATCAAGAAAATATACACAAAAATGCAAGCACCACGATTATTGCTTTAAATGTCTCAGTATACATATTGTTGTTGTGTCCCAAATCAAATAGTTTACATATTATATTAGGTAAGTCTGACTGTCCAGAACAGAACAGAACCTTCATTTTGTAACATTAATACCAGTCGTTCCGACGAAACCACTGAGCCGGCCTGTGCATCTGCCGATGTGAAGCACACTGTTGAAGCATGTGACCCGGCTGGTTTTGGTAGTTATTGAAGCGCACCACCCCATTTCAAAAACTTGCTTGTTGTAGATGTCGGTATTTCTAGGACGTTATCCAGGGCGTTGCGCATATTCTCTCCGATAACTTTCCCGCCTTTTGCATTGTCACGATATAACGATTTTTCTGGTGCACTCTGGCATATAAAGCGGCTAATTATTGATAAATAAATGGCTTCCTTGTGGCACATCAAATGCAGTGCTGAGTTTGTTTCATTGGTGTGGTTATTCACCAATTTGTCATTCCTCCTAAGTATAAGTGAAAATACCAACATTTTAGCATTTGGATTGACTGACTTTAAAGTCGTGATTATATCTCTATACACATTTACTAGTATCTCACTATGACCCCCGTCCGACAATCACATAGGGATCACTTTTCCGTCGTCTGCCTGTCCGTCTGTCTGTCTGTCTGCAGAGGGGTGTGTGTACAGGAATGGCATTCGTCCGTCTGTATGTCCGTCCGCCTGTCCATAACAATGCCCTATCCATATCTCCTATACCCCTAGAAGGTCTTTCATGAAACTAGCCTCAAATGTTATCAAAGTTAAGACGATGTGCATAACACATGTGGCAGTCATGTCAAGGTCACATTTGAAGGTCAAGTGTAATTTCGTGTCCGCTCCATATCTCCTATACCCCTTGAAGGATTTTTATGAGACTTAACTCAACTGTTAACCAAGTTGAAACAATGTGCAAAACACATGTGGCAGTCATGTCGGCTCAATGTCAAGTCAAGGTCACATTTGAAGGTTTTTAACCTTCAATATCCATTCCATTCTCGTATCCGCTCCATATCTTCTAAACCCTTTAGTTAAATGTTAGCTAAAATGAGACAATGTGCAGAACACATGTGCTAGTCATGTCAGCTCAAGGTCACATTAGAAGGTCAAGTATAACTTCGTGTCTGCTGCATGTCTCATTGGAAGGAGTTTCATGAAATTTGTCTCAAATGTTAACACAGTTCAGACAATGTGCATAACACATGAAACTTGCCTCAAATGTTAACAAAGTTGTAACAATGTGCAGAAAACATGTGGAAGTCATGTTAGTTCACGGTCAATCTCACATGCGAAGGTCAAGTGTTTTAACCTTCAATTCCCATTACATTTTTGTGTCCGCTCTATATCATCTAAACCCTTGAAGGATTTTCGTAAAACTTGAGTCAAATGTTAGCTAATTTGATACGATGAGCAGAACACATGTGGCAGTCATGTCGGCTTAAGATCAAACTCACATTTGAAGGTCAAATGTTATGTCTTTATTCAGGTGGTGGTGGGGGATTTAGCTGTCCTGTGGACTGCCCAGTTTATTCTCCCAACAGGCGATACATGTGTTCTTTTGAACACTCTTGTTTGTCCCAACGTGCAGAATTACTGCGTCCAAACGTATAATTTGATCGGGATCTTTGTCGTCCATTTGTGAAAAAATATTCTGTAGGGTCTTCACTTTCCCTCCGGGTTGAGTCTTAATCTGAACATCTAACTTTTCTTCGCGCATTTTGCCTCTGCTTAGAACCCTTGTTATGAAATATCCGGTTATAGACGCGGAATATATTTGTTCTCTTGATTTGACATGGTAATATTTGCTGGTCAAAAACTAAGGTCGGAATTCTGCAAGCATCCTGTCTGTGACGAATTTCGGTTCGTAGACATTTTATCATCATAATTGTTTGTAACTAACTTTGATCTACCGATTTTATTTTTAATGTCTTTAAACTCCTCCATAATATTTTTCTTCAAATCCGCAACCTCGTTCACTATTTCATTTTCAACGTCCTCAGATCTTTTCAAGTTTTGGGTCATATTATTTAAAGCATATCTGTCTGCCCATATATTTCATAATAGCCATACCTCGACCTATTTGATACTTTACTTAGTAAAGGCGCAACTGCAAGAAACGGTTTCCCAGATGCTAGACTTAATTAACGATTTACAGAAGAATATTTGCTTCTATTTCTTATAAATACCAACGCTATTCAGAAATATGGTGTCATCATTCACACGCTCAATGATAGTTGGTTAAATAATACCTTTTTTTTTAAGTTCCACCAAGTGCTGTTAAATAAAGTGCTAAGTAAAACAAACAGTTGATTTGAAACCGTCGCAAAGAAGTAAGTTACTTACTTACACACTTCTTGATGTATAAAAACACATGGATGCTTGGTTTCAATATTATAACTTGTTATTCCCGAAGAATTAAAGATACGAGAGTAGTGTCTAACTGGTTTAGGTATATTTGTTTGAAGCATTTAATTGAACGAATATATACTTTAATAATTGTCAAGTGACCACCACTGACACAATGTTAGAAGGTTTTATATGTGTTATTAGTTAAACTGAAAAGAAGACAGAAACATATGATGCTAACAGCTCTGTCTCCAGTTAAATCCAGTGAATTAGCGAGTTAAATAACGAGTTTCTTCTAATTACCAACGGTAAGCAGAAGTATGGTGTTATCATCAACACCCAGGCAGTTTCACAGCACCTAGCTACAGTAACACCAATCTGTCTGAACCCTTTACTCCATAAATAGCCTTTCTACGCATTTGCAAACAAAGACGACCAAGATCAGACGGCTCCTATCAGATCCATGTGGTGAGGGTCTATTCTGTTTGAAATATAGATATGCCCTTTTGTCATATGATGATCCAAAGTTGGTTAAGTTCTTTGATTTGTGTTCACCTGTTAATCATATTGTGTCGGCTTGACTCTTTAGACCATTCATCTTGTTTAATGTGCACTAGCGAGAGGGAGAACTTATCTTTATTTATACCGTACAAGACTTTAAATCTATTTTGACTGTCATCGATATTCATCACAACTAATTTATAAAACTTTGAGTACACATAGGCCACACTTTAGTTTTATGCGCTCGTATGTGTATGAAGGTAGAGGGATGGGGGCTCATTGCCGATACGTTGCTCAAATTTAAGTGCATATTTCCATGCGAACTCTAGAGTTGTAATGTGTAGAAACGATTATTGTAAGCTCAAACAAAGCATCTAATAGAAGATAAGTTCATTCAGCCTCAGTCCCGAGGTCATAAAAGGTTTTGCTTGTGGCTGTAATCATTTTCAAGCATCTGATTGGTCAGATTTTAACAAGCTCAACATTTGACCAATCATATACTTGAGAATGAACTGAGACTCACAAACCTTAAAGCTTGATCTTGTTTTCATGGTGGTGTAGGCACGGCTGTAGGGGAGGTTGGAGGCCGCTAAACTCATCGTTCGTTGGATAATGTTGCTACTTGATTTGTAGGTCATCACTTCTGAAAATAGAGTTATCGCTGATCGTTTTCTTGCTAGTAAGTCCATCGGGTCGCATTTAACAAGGAGTCATGTATATTAGATCACTGTGAGAATTTGTACTCTTGAGATATTGGTATGTTACATGTATCCACATGTGACACTAGAGCTAAAACTCTTGCCAAATGTGTAAACATAGTTTAAGAATAGATACAAAACTTTTTTTCATAATGACATATGAACAAGAGAATATTTAAAAAATGAGATATATGTTATCCGATGAGCATAGAGGATTCTGTCAGATCTGGGTTTACTTCGTTTGCAAATGCGAAAACTTGCGTCTCAATCATGTAAAAATGTAACTCTTACGCCACCGGATCGTCTCATCTGAACCAAGGCTGTTTCCATAAGTAAGCACGGATTCATCGTTGGCAGCTAATTAGTTAAATAGGAAATACACTCCGTCCGTCAGTCCGTCCGTCAGTCACACTTCGATTTTCCGGACTTTTTCTGTACCTTTATATGGCTTTATTATAATGCGTTGCATATCAAGTGTGAATTTCGTTACGCTACATTGATTTTTCCTGGAAGTACAGTGGTTTGACTTAGAAATTTTCCGGAAATTTAGTTTTTCCGGACACTTTTTCTAAACCCTTGCAGATATGGATGTGACATTTTGTATGTAGCTTTATTATAATGAGTTACAGATCAAGTATGAATTTTGTTACGCTTGTTTGAATTTTCACGGAATTACAACAGTTGGATTTTCAGGAATTTTAGGATTTCCAGACTTTTTTCTAAACCCTAGCAGATATTGAAGTGATTTGAGTATTTAGCTTTATTATAATGAGTTACAGATCAAATTTGAATTTTGATACGCTACATTGGTTTTTCACGGAATGACAGCTGTTGGACATAGACATTTTCAGGCATTTTTAGGATTTCCGGAGTTTTATTTTCTAAATCCTAGTAGATATTGAAGTGATATTTGGTATTTAGCTTTATTATAACGAGTTACAGATCAAGTTTGAATTTTGTTACGATACATTTATTTGTCATGGAATTACAGCACTTTGAATTAAAATTCAGCCGGTGGGGGACTATGACATTACTTTCAATCCTCCCATAATTGCATTAGCAAACAGAGCAGAACCGAATCGGACATATCTTACATGAGCTGTCCTATCTGGATCTACTTTGTTTGCTAATGCTTAATATGTGTATCTTTCATGTAAAGCGTTAAACGTTGATCGTGTTATCTTCCGAAGAAGAAAAGTAGAGCCGCAAAACGGTTCTCCCCTGTCCGTCTGCGCTTTTGAAAATGGCTTCCAATAGGTGGATTCACAAAGGATGACCAGTACATTACCAACACTCTACTATAACACGTACTTAATCTTAACCATACCAACCATTGAATTAACGAACATACAGTGTGACTTCAAGATATGATGGCTGTTTTATACAGAACAAAAGTAATGTCAGTAATAATAAAGGACAGCTTTTAACCATATAACAATCCATTCTCTTGACATGTTTTTAATATCAACGTAAAAGGAGGATGGTTCTGTTCATCAAATATACATGTACACTGATAAATGATCAGCGAAAGCAAATTCTATGGCAAAACAATGATATCATCACTAGAAGTGATAACATCACTAATGAGCATATCAAACGTGATGAATACGTTTATCTAATGATCTCCGCAAATCATTGAAATGTATTCAATGAAATACAGTAATGCCCATCTAAAGCGATACTTTTATGAATAGATATAAAGGCAACACCTTCCAATGGGGATATTCATATGGCATATTAGTAGATATGGTAAGAGAAGAGCCGTTTTATATCTTACCGCGTTAGTGACGTCAACATGCCATTGTTTTGTTTATCTACTATAACTAGGGTTTTACAATACAGACCTGTTCAAACCTAGAAAACCTTTTTATTGATACTGTTCAGAATCCAATCAGCAAATAATAGACGCGTCTCCGGCCCTTTTCGACGTTTTCACATATCGATCTTCCCGACGGGATGGCTCACGTGATCCACTGGGCTTTCATGGATTACAGATTCATTTTCAAGGAATATTTTGTTACTATGTATGATAGGTATATAATAAACTTCTCACTATTGACATGCCTATTTGAATTGTCTGTGAATTTCATACATTTGAGTTCTGTCATACAAACCCAAACCTTGTTGCTCTCCGCACAGTGCAGAATCAGATCAACAGCCGTGTTTTACTCCGCATGTTAAATCATCCGTTAAACGATAGGCTTAAAGCGGTGGCAAATAGTGTAAAAACTGAATAAATGACGGGTTTGAAACGAGGCAGATGGTCTGGTTCTACACTGTCACTGTTTTCAAAATCTAAATAGTTCGTATAGTTTCGCTTAATTCTGACCATCGGGTCTTAAGCAGTCAATGCCACATCTTAACTTTTGGCAGACTCGCAAGTTGTCTGGTATAATTTGGTGCCTCATATGGGTCCAAATTGTTTGCAACTCATGCTAAATGTTCAAGATGGAGGGTTAAATTCCCTCGGACTGATTTACCCATGGTGGCCTGGAATATTGAAATTGTTAAGGTATTAAAATGAACAGGACATTAGTGAACAATTTAAAGGAAATTGTGATAGAAGTTGATTTGACGCCTTATCCTTTGTTGTAAAATGAACTTCAAATCATCAGTGATTTAAAAGAAAATGAATGAAACAATACTTTATGTTACTATAAAATGACATTACAGTATCACATTTCAGGTCAGTGACTATGTGGAAAGGTCCAAGCATTTCCATGAATTTGGAAGAAACGGGTGATACAGTGCTTCTCCATGATGGCAGCCCATACAGTAAAGTGAAGAGAACCTACTTCTCAACGTTGCCATTGTAGTAAATGTGAAGATAACCAACTTCTCCATGCTGCCAATACAGTAGAAACGAAAAGCACTACTCTTCAATGATATATCCATACAATAAAAAAGAAAACAAACGTCTCAATGTTGTGCATACAGTACAAACGAAGATAATCTACACACCAATGCTGCAAATGAAAACCAGTATATCAATGCTACCCATATAGTAAAAGTGAAGAGAGAGCCTATTGCAGTAAAAGTGAAGAGACAGCCTATTACAGTAAAAGTGAAGAGAGAGCCTATCTTGCAATGCTACCCATACAGTAAAAGTGAAGAGACAGCCTATTACAGTAAAAGTGAAGAGAGAGCCTATCTTGCAATGCTACCCATACAGTAAAAGTGAAGAGAGAGCCTATTACAGTAAAAGTGAAGAGAGAGCCTATTACAGTAAAAGTGAAGAGAGAGCCTATTACAGTAAAAGTGAAGAGACCGCCTATCTCGCAATGCTACCCATACAGTAAAAGTGAAGAAAACCTACTTCTCAATTATGTTCACACAGTAAAAGTGAAGAAACCCTACTTCTCACTGATGTCCACACAGTAAAAGTGAAGAAATCCTACTTCTCAATGCTGTCCATACACGGCATACAGTATAAGTGACGAACACCTAATGAAAAACATCATTTGTTCACACAGTAAAAGTGAAGAAACACTACTTCTCACTGATGTCCACACAGTAAAAGTGAAGAAACCCTACTTCTCAATGATGTCCAAACATTATACGTGAAGAAACCTACTTCTCAATGCTGTCCATACAGTAAAAGTGACGAAACCCTACTCCTCAATGATGCCCACACAGTATAAGAGACGAAAACCTACTTCGCAAGGCTGTCCATACATAATACTGTAAGTGACGACAACCTACCTCTCAATGCTGTCCATACAGTAAAAGTGACGAAAATCTACTTCTCAATGATGTCCACACAGTAAAAGAGAAGAAAACTTACTTCTCAATGCTGACAATACAGTTCTACCCATATAGTAAAAAGAAGAAAACCTACTTCTCCTCAGTACTACTTCTGAATACCGCCCATACAGTAAACATGAAGAGAACTTACTTCCCCATACAACAAAGGTGAAGGGAATCTACCTCTGATACTGTTCATAAATCAAGAAGATAACCGTCTTCCTTATGCGACCCATACATCAGAGGTTTAAGAACTTAATTCTCAGTACTGCCATTACGCAAAACTGAGGAGAACCTACTTCATTATGACTCACACTGTTAAAAAAAGACAAACTACTTCTCTATACTGACCATATACCGGTATAAATGTGAAAAACCGTACTTCTCAATACTGCCCACACAGCAAATGTAAAGAAACGTACATCTCAATACTGCCCATACAGCAAATGTGAAGATAACGTACTTCTCAATATTGCCCACTAAGTAAATGTGAAAAAACCTTCTCAATACTGCCCACACAGCCAAGTGTAACACAAAGACACAAAGCTCAGAAGGTGGAACAAAACTATTGCTAAATTTCTTAGGGAAGCCGAGCTGAATTTTGAAAAAAACACAAACAGGAGAAGAAGATGCTGTTAAGTTTGCAGTTGTATCAAATGAATTTCAATGTCCCCTAGGTCTGAAAACCGTGCAAGAGATTAACATAGTCCAAAATCAATTCTGATAACTTCAGAAAAATAGAGAAATATCTAGGTGACCTAGGAGAAGTGAAATTGAAACAAGAGCTGTCACAGTCAGGTGACAAATGCCCCCCAAATTTGTACACTGTAACCTTGACCTTTGACCCATGGACCAGAGAGTTGACACACCATCTTTGTGTGGTGAACATTTGTGGCAGGTTACTTTGAAATCCATTCACAGATAAACAAGTAATTGTACCCTGTGACCTTGACCTTTGGCATATGGCCCAGGGAGCTAAACGCGACACATCGTCTTTGTCTGGTGAACATCTGTGCCAAGTTATATTGAAATCCATTGATCGATGTTACAGACCGGACTCGAAATTTGTGACAAAGTAATTGTATTCTGTGACCTTGACCTTTGACCCATGGACCAGGGAGTTGAAAGTGACACATCATCTTTATCTGGTGAACATTTGTGCCAAATCATATTGAAATCTATTGATATATAAAGAAGTTACAGACCGGAGACGAAATTTGTGACAAAGTAATATTGTACCCTGTGTCCTTGACCTTTGACCCATGGACCAGGGAGTTGAAAGCGACACATCATCTTTGGTGAACGTTTGTGCCAAGTCATATTGAAATCCATTCTTATATAAAGAAGTTACAGACCGGACACAGAATTTGTAAAAAGTTATTTTGCCCTGTGACCTTGACCTTTGACCCATGGACTTGGGAGTTGAACGCGACACATGGTCTTTGTGTGGTGAACATTTGTGCCAAGTTATATTGAAATCCATTGATAGATAAAGAAGTTACAGGCCGGATACGAAATTTGTTACAAAGTAATTGTACCCTGTGACCTTGACCTTTGACCCATGGACCTGGGAGTTAAACGCGACACATCGTCTTTGTGTGGTGAACATTTGTGCCAGGTTATTTTGAAATCCATCCACAGATAAAGAAGTTGTAGAAGGGACACGAATTTTGGACGGACGGATGGAAGGACAGACGGACGGATGGACAGACGGACGGACGGACGGACAGACGGAAGGACGGACGGACGGACAGACGGAAGGACGGACAATGCGATTACTATATGCCCGCCATTGGGGGCATAAAAATACACAAATGCCATTCCGAAAGCATTGCCTGCGAGAAATATTCCCATTGCGATGAAAAAAAATGGTAAATACTGAGATTGACACGGAATAAGGGTGAGGTTGGGCGCCCATAAACCGGTTTAAACCCCCCGGTGACTTTTGTCACTGACCGTTCCAAGGCGGTACTTCCATCTTCCTCCTATTGTATGTTTGTTTTGTCTTTGTGCGTCTCTTGTTGTTTTTTCTACCTATGTACATTTGCTGTTTCCTTGTGTTGCTGTTCGGGCGAGTGTTTGTTCTGTATGTGGCGTTTCCTGCATGACTCATTTTTGTACTTTTAGTAGAGAAAGGAATCCTTAAGCCTGTAACGGAACCTACAAAATGTGTGAACCAGATAGCTGTAGTCCGGAAGAGCAATGGAAAACTCAGAATATGCAGTGACCCTCAGCCATTAAACAAAGTACTTGTAAGGGAAATATATAAACTGTCGTCGTTTTAAGACATTCTCCCAGAACTTAGCCAGACAAGAATAGTAACTGTTACAAAATTGGATGTAATAGAAGCCTTTTGGCACGTGAAAATCCAGCAAGCTTACGACCATGGTCACAGTCTTCGGGAGATTCAGATGGACGAGGCTTCCTTTCTGCCTGTCAGTTTCCAGTGAAATCTTTCAAAGAAAGCTACATGTACACGAAGCCCTAAATGGTTTTGATGGTATCTTCACCACAGCCGATGATATAATTGTTGCTGATTGTGGGGAATCGGATGGGATTGCCAAGAAAGACAATGACAAAAAGCAAAAAAAACACGATGCGAGGAGCAGAACAAACTGCTAAACGAAGAAAAGACAGACATGGGCAAGGGTATCATTCATCATGGACACAAAGTTAGTAGTGAAAGTTTGGTTTGGTTTTTATCGGGTTTTATGTCGCTTTAACATTATTTCAGTCGTATCACGACGTCCAGCTAATTTGTTACAGGTGGCGGAAAACTCAGAGGTTAGTCTGTGCACGGAACAAACTGCATTGTTACGTGCACAGAAGAACCACCGGCCTACAACAAGCCAGCTGGAAGGCTTCCTCACTTGAAAAAACCCAAATGCCAAGACCGAGATTCGAACCATAGCGGTTAGGGACTAAGCGATTGTCAGTCAGAGGTCATAACCACTGGGCCACTACTTGTGAAGGCATACTCCAAAATGAAAGCAATTTAGACGCTATACGAAAAATACCGAGGCCAGAAGATTTGACAGGGGTCAGAAGATTCGGTGGACAAAACAATATACAGAATGGAAATGGACCCAAGACTGTGAGCATTCATTCCAAATCATCAAAGAGCAACTGACAAAAGCACCAGTGTTAGCATATTTTGACTCGAATAAAGAGGCCATCATCCAAGCAGACATCTCCTAAGATGGTATCGGTGATGTTCTTCTCCAAACTGACAGAGCCATAGAGTACGCCTCACGCTGACTAACAACTTCAGAATGGAAATTGGTCCAAATAGAAAAAGAAGCCCTAGTTGTGCTATAAGGTCTAGAAAAGTTTGACCAATACACATACGGGAGGAAAGTTGCGATACAGAACTAGAACTACTACTAAACGTGATTAATACCACAACCAGCACATTTGACACAGATATGGGGTTATAGAAATAAAGCTCCCGACCGTTTAATTACGAAAGGGGGGATTATTCATTCATGCACGAAGCGGCAAATCAAAACCTTTATCGCAGGTGAAAAACTTCCGATGGTGTTCGACAATACTGCAACATTTACTAAAGTTTTGTTGAGGTATGACAGAGAAAGCTCTGAAAAAAATTCATTTATTAAAACAAGCCAGATTTTGAGAAAAATAACAAAGGGCAATTATTAAAAAAAACACTGAAGACAGAGTCATGGACCTTGTGCACATCACTTGTCGTTAATGTGGTTTATCTGTATATGAAGTCAATAGCGTTTATACTTTGAAAGTTATGATTTTTGTTTGTGTTGATTAACGTCCGTTTAGGGAGAGGATACTGAGAAACCCGGGCGCGATGCCCTACTCTTATTATCGACTGAGTTTCTCTGGTTCTTTTAGATGCCCAGTGTAAAGCACTGATACATCGGACCTAGGTTTATAGTCTCGTACGAAGGACTTGGTTATGATCCGGACAAACCAGATTTTGACAAAAATAACAAAGGGCAATAACTCCAAAAATACTGAAGATAGAGTTATGGACCTTGTGCACTGCACTTGTGGTCAATGTGTTCTATCTGTATATGAAGTTTGAAATCAATAGCTTTTATACTTTGAAAGTTATGATCCGGGCAAGCCAGATTTTGAGAAAATAACAAAGGGCAATGATTTTAAAAAATGAAGACACAGTTACGAACCTTGTGCACTGCACTTGCGGTCAATGTGATCTATCTGTATATGAGGTTTGGAAGTTATGATCCGGACAAGCCGGACGGACGGACGAACAGACGACCGGATATGGTGACTCCAGTATACCCCACCCCCAAAAAAATCGTTTGTGGGGGTATAATGATCGTAGTTACTCTTGAAAATATCCTTCGGAAAACGTTTGAGCCAAGCACAAAGACGCCCGCATGATATACTGATGGAACTATTTAGATATGACTTTGACTTCCAGTTCATGAAAGGCTCAGAACTAGTTATTGCAGACACGCTAAGCTGAGCATTCGCTGAAACACTGGACGAAAAACAGTCAGATACTGTCAGTTGACACTTGTGAGGAATTTCCTGACGTAAGGATTAAAGGTATTCCAAAGGCTACGGATGAGGATTATGTCCTGAACGTGTTATCACAGTCATTCTCATGCCTGATAGGCTTTGATAAATAGTCTAGGAAGGAATGGGTTCTTAGACGACGTTACATTACGGAAATGACGTCGATGACTGTGTTGCCAACCAGCGTCATAATTCATTCACTCCTGAACATCCCGCAAGTGTGAAACCGGTTGAGAATTTTTTCTTGTATGTTTATATGATATATAAATAATAACCAGTATGTAACGAAACCAGGCATCATTTTAACGTAAGTCTTTATCCCGTATTTAAAATCTGTATTGTATAATTAAAATGTTGGATTTATATGTAAATATATATGTTAAAATATATGTGTATATGCATGTGCATATGAGTATGCGTATGTATAAGTGCATACAGATCTATGTGTATGTGCATATGTATGTGTTTATATGAATGTAAATGTATATCTATATACATGCATGTATGTATAGATGCATGTAAGTACGTGTGTGTATGTATGCCTAAAAAGGTACATTCGGTGAAAATAACCGTTCTACTATTTGAACATTAAACTACTTGTTGCTCTGTCATTACATATCTACAATATAACTAGATGTTTGCATTAGCATATGTATTTTGTGTATATGCGGGGGGCATCATTATGCAATAAACACTTGAATTGAAAATTGAAGTGGATATAAGTAACAAATAGCATTAGCTGATTTTAATTTAGCTCATGAGCTATATTCGGAAAAAACATGTGAAAATATCCAAATTATGAACATTGTACAGTGTCACGCGAGACATAAACAGAAAATAAAAGAAGCAAACACAGAATAATAAAACGAACTAAAGCGCAATGAAGAAAACTTAAAAGTATTCAAAAGAGCATAATCATTGCAAAGGGAGGTAATCATGGTTTTCAAATTTTTATAGTTAAAAGTACAAAAATGAGTCATGCAGGAAACACCACATACAGAACAAACACTCGCCCGAACAGCAACACAAGGAAACAGCAAATGTACATAGGTAGAAAAAACAACAAGAGACGCACAAAGACAAAACAAACATACAATAGGAGGAAGATGGAAGTACCGCCTTGGAACGGTCAGTGACAAAAGTCACCGGGGGTTTAAACCGGTTTATGGGCGCCCAACCTCACCCTTATTCCATCCCCATCCTAAAAGACAAACAGTGTAAATAAACGTATCCCCTCTCCGACTAATCTACAACAACCGCGACAGCAAATACAGTGGTAAAGTGCATGTATAACAAAAAAACATTTTATTGAAAATACTGTATCCATGCACCTATCGCTATTGTACTCAATGATTGAGCTGCAAACAGAGTAACTGTAGAAAAGTAATAAAGGGTACGACAAAAATGAAATAGTACAGATATCCGACGTTCTCCTTCCATTTCTGGATTTAAGAGGTCGCCTTCATAGAGTACTAAACCTTTCTTGTCGGCGTACATGCAAAGAGGCCAGCGTGATTGCCAACTGTAAAAGGGTTCACAACCAAACATGCAGTATGTTGTAGTAATACAGGATCATATCCCTTTTTAATGAATTGTTTTATATATTTGATGAACAAAGTGAGAAAATGGGTATGTCCAATAATTTTACGAAGTTTGTAAATCACATCACCATAAAATTCCGGATGTGAAATACCGTGTCGCAAAAGTACCTTGAGATTACATTTGTACTTGCCAATAAGCGAGAGATTTCGATAGTAAAATTTAGAGAAAGTTTTTCTTAGTTTATGGTATCTATATCCTTGTTTAAGCAGTTTATCAGTTAAAATGAGATTTCGACTGTTAAAATCGTCAATAGATGAACAAGCTCTAGCAAAACGCATAAGTTGAGATACATAAACCCCGTAAGATGGAGCACGGGGAACATCCCCGTCAAGATGAGGAAAATTTACAATATTAAAATCAAAATCATCTCTTTTGTCATATATTTTAGAAGAAATCATTCCATTATTAATTTTAAGGTCTAGGTCAAGAAACGCTGCATAATTGTCGGACGGGTTAGCTTTATTCAATTTGAGTTCTTTAGGATAAATTGTAGGAATCAGAGCATCAAAGAAAGGGTTATCTAAGTTAAAAATATCATCCAAATATCGACAAGTTTCATTGAAGGCTTTTATAACATCTTCTTGTGATTGAGGATTCAAACTCAACATGAAATCTCTCTCATAGCAGTACAAAAACAAATCTGCGACAAGTGGTGCACAATTCGTACCCATGGGAATACCAATTAAGCCACAGTTTCCTCCTTTTTGAAACTATTGTAATAAGCAGAGAATTCTAAAAATTACCCTTTCTCTAGTAAATGTTCCTATTTGGTAGATTTATTCAAAGATTTTGGGTCTATACATAGTCAAGGAAGGAATGGGTTAAATGTTAGACACACGGAAACCGATAATTATTGTAGAACAAAATTTAATGACATTTAGAATGGTGTATAATACATAGAACTTTGCTAAAATGAATTACATAAATACTTAAACTGCTCTGATCTAATATTTCGACCACTAAGGGCCTTTGTCAAAGATTATCATGTCAAAATACACGTCACATTTTTGTTACATGCATTCAGCCATAAAATCAAAGAGAATAATGTTGATCCAGCGTCGTCATGGTGACATTGGGTTGTTTTTTAAAATGTCATGACGTCATCAAAATGACGTCATCAAATGACGTCATGGGTGCAACGACGTCATGCATGCATTAGCGCATTATCCTCTTTGATGTTACAGCCAAATGGTCTGTAGGTTCTCAGCCTCCATATCCAATCAGTTTCATGGATCTGTCTTTCAGTTCTACATGCATGGAACATCCGTTTCAAAACTACAAATCTCACATCATCACTGCTATGACCACCGATTCCAAAATGTCTATTTATTGGCTTCTCTCTCTCATACCTCACATCACTCAAATGTTCTTTCATTCTCTCCCGAATTTCTCTCTCAGTTTCACCGACATACACCATTATATCGCATTTACTGCATTTAATTGCATATACTACATTTCTTTCTCTACAGTTAATATTAGTTGACACATTGTAAACTGATTGCCTATTTGTGTCACTTATACTTGACATTTCAAGAATACTGCAAGTAGCACAACCCTGAGAACAGACTGTATTGCTTGGTCTAACAATCCTGTTAGTTTTTTAATGCACCAGTGTGTCACATAGATTTTTATCACGCCTGAATGCTACGATTGGCAGTTGTTGGAATACTTCTTTAAGCCGGTCTGATTGATGCAAAACTTTTGAATGTTTGTTTACAATGTAATGTATATTCGGTAGCAGATTTGAATACGTCAAAACTAAAGGGACCCTATTCATTTTCCTGTTAGATCTAACTGCTTGTTTCTTTACTAATGTGGCAGATCTGTCAAGTTTATCCACCCTTACCAACTGATTTTCTATCATCCTACCACTATATCCTCTCTTCCTTAACTGACCCTTGAGTTTATTTCTTTCTCTAATATAGTCCGATTCTCTTTCACATATACGCTTAATTCTTAGTCCCAAACCATATGCTATGCTCCTTTTTGTACTAGGAGGATGGCAGGAAGAATTATTAAGGTACAGCTGTTTGTCTGTTGGTTTTACATAAAGATCTGTGTATATATGACCATTGTCTATTTTAACTAGAGTATCCAGAAATTCTATCTGATCCAAACCATATCTAAGCTCTATACTAATATTCGGGTGAATACTGTTTGCATGTTTCGCAAAATCTTCCAGTTCTTGAACTGTACCATCCCAGATCCCGAAACCATCATCAATGAATCTCTTGTAAAACATTGGCACTTTTTTGTGTGACATCAATTCTTCATCCCATTTCCTCATATATGAACAAGCAAAATTCTTTCCTAATTTTGAACCAATTGCCACCCCATCTTTTTGTATGAAAGTGCTATCTCCAAAAGAAAATGTGTTGTTGTCTAAAACTGTTTGAATCATCTTAAGAACATTTTCTGTATCAATCAATGGATCACTTCTGTTTGCAAGGCCTTCCATACATGCATCTAGTCCCTCTTTCTTTGGGACTGGGAAATGCTCTATTTATCACAGTTGGTTTCAATCTACAAAATTCTAAAATTTTCCGTTTCTCTAGCTAATGCTCCTTTTTGGTAGATTAATTAAAAACGGTTGGATCTAAAAAATAGCCTAGGAGAGCATGTCTATTTTTGAGTTAATGCAGAAAGGTCATCGCCACTTATTTTAAAGAGATGTTTACTGCATTGCATAATTGTAGAGGCTACTACACTTTTGCAACAGCTGATATGGATATACATGTAATTTTTCTCTTGTTAAATCTCACACTTTAACCCTTTACTCCATGAAACATGTAAGTAAAAATGTCATCATGCACAGTAATTAGATTTTTTATTCTAATAGCACATGAACACATCAAGTTTTGGTCATAACAGCACCTGCAGAATCATATCTATATCATTTCATCAGCAAACAGGGTAGACCAAGATCAGACATCTCCTATAGAGGCCGTCTTATTTGGGTCTTCTCTGTTTGAAAAACAAACATCAGTGGGTTTTTTTTCACTGAAATATATGAAGAAATAAGGCCCCGTTCCCTCCTCTTATAAGCATGCCCCCACCATCTTCAAACAAATAGATAGATAGACATACATGTAGTTACTGTAAATTATGGAATAAGTGAATGGTTGTATTTGAGCTACTTATAGCTAAATTGGCCTTCTTAATATGCTAGCTTAGATTTTAACAAATAGGTTATACATCATTCAATGAAAAAATTCCCCTTTTGGCTTGTTCGCGCCACAATTTCTCCCGTCTATGGACCCGGACCCTTTCCTTCAGAACCGGGAAAACATGAACATAGAAATGCGTATTTATTGAGAATATTGAGTTGACAACACTACACCACAACAACATAGCCGCCACCACCATAATCATCACATTATTCGTATCATCTCCGCCAATATAAAACAGCAAATACTTTCATTTTGTAGTAAATATGAAGTATGTAATAGTTAGGCTTTAAGTTTTCGTTCATGCCCCCCCCCCACCCTGCTGAGGTGTGTGTGTGTGGGGGGGGGGCGTGCGTGAGTATGTGTTTTATGTGTTTGTTTGTGAGTGCGCGCGCGCGCTCGCTCGCGAATGCTGTAAACAAATATTTGCTCAAGTTGGATCTGTTAAATTTTGACTTTTGAGAAAATAATGACCAAGTGTCATGACACAAGCTTTTGAGAACTAAGTGTCAACTAGCTTTGATACTCACGAGGCCCCGATTTACTTGGCGCAGAGCTACAGATAACGGTGCGTACCCAGATACTAAAATCATCATTTCTCCATCAAAACCTATACTGTGATCACTCAGAATAGCATCCATATGATAAACATTATCTGAATTAAAGTAGTTTCACTACTAGATAAGTGGCTAGTATAGTTAGTATTAGTAGATTGTGTTCATTGTTATGTTTATGTAGTCGGTCAAATACTCTTAGAGAGAGAGAGAGAGAGAGAGAGAGAGACAGACAGACAGACAGACAGACACGGAGACACAGAGAGACAGACAGACAGATAGACAGAAAGCTAGACACACAGATATACAGACAGCGACAGACACACAGATATACAGACAGCGACAGACACACAGAGAGACAGGGTCAGAGACAGAGAGCAGAGACAGAGAGAAACAGACAGTGAGGGACAGACAGAGAGAGGGACAGAGAGACACACACATATACACAGATACACAGACAGAGACAAACAGACATAGAGAGATAGAGGGAGAGAACGAGAGAGATACAGACAGAGAGAAAGAGAGAGAGTGAGAGAGACACACACACACGCATAAAGAGAGAGAGAGAGAGACATTGTCAGACAGAAAAAGAGAGACACACAGAGAGACAGAGAGAGATTACAGCGCGCACAGATTACAGTGACCCGGGAGTGAAGACAACTTTCCCTTTATCATGCTAAGCGGGACTTGACTGGCATTTTGCAAGCAGTTTAATGAAACGCCGATTAGCCCGACGTCTCATCTGGATCCACGCTGTTTGACACTCTCTTAGCTTCTGAAAACTTTAAGTGAAAAATGTAGCAATTTCAACTTTATTTTCAGCACGAGAAATATTAAAATTTAACAACCAACAGTTCTAAAGGTTTACAAGTAGATTCTATATCAGTAAAGTTGAACCTGTCTTAAGTGGCCATAAAGTAAGTCTAATTATGGGTATGTACGTCAGGACTGGTGGTAGCTTAATGCAGGACAAAGGTAATGCCGAAAACACCTATAGGAGCACCTGCTTTTTATCCTATTAAGAAAGCACCTGCTTTTTTATCACGCCTGTGATCAATAAATGAATGGCCGCTATGAAAGACAGGTTCTATTGTAGATCTACTACAGTACATTATTTTCTACACACATGTCCATGACGTGTCCATTTGTAAAAACAGTAAAGTCTCGCTAATACGACCATTCAAAAATATCTGGTTCTGGATTTTCATTTTTCTATATAGATCTATATTCATGAGCTTTTGGTATCACTTTTGTCCTGCATCTCGCGCAATCAGCTTTTACAGTCTCTTATGTCAATAAATCACGTGGTCGGTTTTGCGAGACACTACTGTACATAGAAACTGATATAGATTTCTAAATCCATGCAAAAAAGCAACCTTCATAATGAATGTAAAATATCAATTAGATCTAGATCTACATAAATTAAATATCATTTTGTTTATAAATAGAATCGGAACTCTATCCTAACAAGATTTTTTTTTCGAATTCGGAATTCTTTGGTGATTTCCCCTGAGACAAATGTCCGATACGATGCGATTTTAACAAATGATAGTGACGTCATATCCTTAACAACTCCTTAGTTACGTCAGTTTCAAGGTTGCAGAGGCTGTTTGATTTTCTGCTCTTAAACTATTGATACTCTGCCTTCAAATGGAGAGAAAACCTTACAATAGCTATTCGTCTAGATTCATGAACAGGTATTCTATAGACTTAGCTACTTTTTTGTAAATATTTTGTAGTTTTAATAATAGAAGACATAATTATATAAAGAAAAAAATTGTGATTTGGACGTGGGTGGGGTAACAGCTCATGCTTACTAAACTTCTTACGCTTGTAATTTGCGCAATTCAGTCAACATTATATTTTATATTTTATCAACACCCCTTACAGTATTTTAAAGTCATCTGATCTGGGCTTACGCTTTTTGCAACATTCTTATTCGCTGATAACAACTAGGATTTACATTCGAGATTAAGACATCACTGTAGTGAACTCAAATATGCTTATCTGGCCTGCATTAGCTACTGTGTGTTTCACCCAGCTCTGTCAATCGATTTCAATCGAGATTTTTTTTTATTCCGCTACACATTGAAATTAAATATATATCATTCGATCGCATCATTTTTTATGAACTCTCACCTTGAATTTCCCACTAATCTATGCTATAACAAGGAAGAAACAACAAAAATACATTTTCTACATGCTAATTCGATCAGCTGTTTCTTTGCAAATGGCCGCCGAATGATGTTGTGCGCATGTACGTAAATAACCATGGAGCATACCATTTTCCAACAGGGGCGACAGGTAATAATTAATTGAAAACGTGATCAATGTAAAAGATCTTGGTAATTTTTAATACTTTGTGGTGTATATAATGTCACATTGCAGTCATATTATCTTTTATTCAGTACCTAAGAGAAAATAAAAGCCAAATGAATACAACTTTACAGTGTTCGTATTTATCATACCAGTTTGAAATGACCAAATGACTGCAATATGACGTCAAAAGGGTAATATTAAAACGCACCTGCGCGGCTATTTTCAAATTTTCAATTATCGTTCTCTCAGATCTAACACTTTTTAGCTCACCAGAGCACAAAGTGCTCAAGGTGAGCTATTGTGATACCCCTGTGTCCGGCGTCCGTCGTCCGTCTGTCCGTCTGTCCGTCTGTCCGTCTGTCTGTCCGTCAACAATTTCAAACGACTTCTCTGAAACCGACTGCCCAATTGTAACCAAACTTGGTCAGATACATACTGTGGGTGGGTGCTTCAAAAGTTGTTAAAAGATAGTGGGCGGGGCAATCGGTCTTGTTGCCATGGCAACTGTACGCAAAATCTAGAAAAATCTTCTTCTCCAGAATGACTTGTCCGATTTGAATATAGTTTTCACCAAAATGTTTCTCAGTTGATAGACTTTAAAAGTTGTTAAAAGAATTTTGATCCGGCGAAAAACATGGCCACCAGAGGGCGTGGTCATTTTTTCCATATATGGTAATATATGAAAATCTTTAAAAATCTTCTTCTCTGAAACCATTCTGTCCTAGACCATTGATATTTGGTATGTAGCATGATCTTATGGTCCTCTACAAAGATTGTTCAAATTATGACCCCCGGGCCAAAATTGGCCCCGCCCAAGGGCTTATCAGTTTTTCATTAGAAAATCTTTAAAAATCTTCTTCTCTGAAACTGTAAGGCCTAGAACTTTGATATTTGGTATGTAGCATGATCTTATGGTCCTCTACAAAGAATGTTCAAATAATGACCCCTGGGCCAAAAATGGCCCCGCCCAAGGGCTTATCAGTTTTTCATAGGAAAATCTTTAAAAATCTTCTTCTCTGAAACTGTAAGGCCTAGACCTTTGATATTTCGTATGTAGCATGAACTTATGGTCCTCTACTAAAGTTGTTCAAATTATGACCCCGGGGCCAAAAATGGCCCCGCCCCAGGGCTTATCAGTTTTTCATAGGAAAATCTTTAAAAATCTTCTTTTCTGAAACTGTAAGGCCTAGACCTTTGATATTTCGTATGTAGCATGATCTTATGATCCTCTACAAATATTGTTCAAATTATGACCCCCGGGCCAAAAATTGGCCCCGCCCAAGGGCTTATCAGTTTTTCATAGGAAAAGCTTTAAAAATCTTCTTCTCGGAAAATGTAAGGCCTAGACTTTTGTTATTTGGTATGTAGCATGATCTCATGGTCCTCTACAAAAGTTGTTCAAATTATGATCCTCGGGCCAAAAATGGCCCCGCCCAAGGGCTTATCAGTTTTTCATAGGAAAATCTTTAAAAATCTTCTTCTCTGAAACTGTAAGGCCTAGACCTTTGATATTTAGTATGTAGCATGATCTTATGGTCCTCTACAAATTTTGTTCAAATTATGACCCCCAAGCCAAAAATGGCCCCGCCCAAGGGCTTATCAGTTTTTCATAGGAAAATCTTTAAAAATCTACTGAAACTGTAAGGCCTAGACCTTTGATATTTGGTATGTAACATGATCTAATGATCCTCTACAAATATGTAGCTGTGGCTTGTGGTCCTCTGCCAAGAATGTTTAACTTATGACCCTGACCACTGGGCGAAACTTGGCCCTGCCTCAGGTCTTATCAGTTTTTCATGGGAAAAATATAAATATTATCTTTCTCTGAAACCATAAGGCTTAGACCTTTAATTAATGGCATATTGCTTTGCCTTGTGGTTCTCTACCAAGGGTGTACACATGATTTCTTGTGGTCAAATATGTCCCGCCCCTGGGGTTATGTCTGGTGAGCGCTTCAGGGCCTCATGGCCCTCTTGTTTTTATATCTTATACAATTCAGCAAAAAAATGAATGCCGCCTTCAAAAGATAAAAATAGAATAACACCTGAAGTAATAAAATGTGTATTAAATTTATCAAAATGTTTTCAACAGGAGCTGAAGCAGGGCCGGAACACCAGTTTATATGCCTATGATTTTGAAGAGTTTCAAATGCTAATTTACACTTGAATTTGCAGACAGTGTATCGCATTTTGCACCCATCAGAAGAAAATGCAAAGAAAAAGTTTCTCTTGGGCAGAGTATGATTTGTGGGAGTGCTGGACACATACATTTGGAGTGTTCTTTAGGAAAGAAGTTTGATTTGAAATAAATAGAAAGGTCTAAATGTTTTTCATGTAAGCTGTGTGAGTCTATATTGAAGAGAACGCTGTAGATCTGGAGAGAGAGAGAGAGAGAGAGAGAGAGAGAGAGAGAGAGAGAGAGAGAGAGAGAGAGAGAGATGGGAATATTCATCGTAGTTTATTATGTTTTATTTTGTTTCATATGCTTATTGTTTATATTTACTGCAAACTCTCTCTATATATATTTTTATAACATGCTCGCTTACAAAGAATGAGAATGAACCATCTGAGTAAAAAAAATCATATTCACGATCTATTTGAATTAGCAAGCATTTATATTTTTGTTTCCATTACAACCCTTTTCCCCCATAATTATATGGATTGATTACGTTCATTACCAGTTATTATATACAGTTATAGTCGTATATGTCCCGAGTTAGGTACAATCAATCTGTATATCGAAACACTTTCGCTATTAATATGTTTGGTGTGCTAGATTCAATTTCGAATTGGAGGGATCTAGATCTACTATCTAGTATCCCCGTATTACGTTTCAAATGGCGTTGATCCTGTGACATATCAAGTTACTCTGTATCGCATCGTGATCCAAACTGTCTGCAAATGTTATCATGGACTGAAATACCCAAACAGATTAATGGATTTACTAGGAAAACATGACGTAAAATTTACCGTCATTATTGGGTGTAAAATTACGTCATACTGAAAGTTTAGTTGGAAAATGCTGACGGGTTTATCGATTATTCTTCCACATTTTATTTATTTATTTCAATAAAACAGAATAAAATTCAATGCACCGTGTATAGAATGCAATGACAGTGTTTGAAAGTTTTAAGCAACATACCCACTACTAGGCCACTAGCCTAAACCAATTACTTGTTTGAACACTAGATCTCCCTACATTTTTTACACATGGACTATTCCAGAAAAATTACGTCTATCGGCGGCCATTTTAACTGTCAAAATGACTAATGCTTAAAGGTGAAAAATGATTTTTTGCTGATTGTCACGTCAGATTAGCAGGGATCAAACTTTTATTCAGGATCTGACTACATAAAAAATAAATACATTGATTGAGGTAAGTTTAAAAACAGAAAAATATGGAATAAAAAAAAATCTCGATTGAAATCGATTGACAGAGCTGGGTGAAACACACAGTAGATAAGATAAGATAAGATAAGTTTTATTTAACGTCGGCAAGATATATAACAACTTAACAAGCAACATAAGTCCTAATTGGGCTTTTGAACCGACAAGATAACAGTACATACAAATTACATAGTGACAGCACGTAGTCATAATCAACATACTATTAAAACATAAATCTAATTTAAAGACAGGCTAAAAAATATATGAGTTAACTATGATACTAAGAATGCTCTAAAACTATATCAGAGAGTATGTGAAATCCTTCTAAATTGCAAACAGACTTATTATATCACAAATATATCAATTATAAATATCACAAAGATGGCCTGATAAGTTATGTATTTTAGTGACTGTAAATGAAAAATTCCAAATCAATGAGAGCCAAAGCTCAGCAAAGAAAAGGAAATTGAAACATAAATACATGTATACACTTTGAAACAAGCTGAGTATGAGTCAACCATGATACTAAGAATGATATAATACTCTTTAAGATCTGAAGCAAGTAAGATCACTATAAATTGCACACAGACTCAAATCACAAAGATATCACAAGGATGGCAAGATAAGCTATGTATTTAGTATTGAATCAATGATAACAAAGCTCAGCAAAGAAAAAAGAATTCAATAGAGACCAGACCTCTGTGAAACATTAAATAAGTACAAGGAGAGTAATATATTATGTCACACATGAGGAATGGTTCTACGCATTGTGTGCCCCTATCTATTCTTCTTACTCGAATATTCATGCTCATTCACACTTACGAAGAAGCGTCTGTCGAAGAAAATAAAAACAATTTTCCTGTAAAAAGCACTATATATGATTATACGATGTATAGATAAAGATACAGCAGGGTTACCACGCGTCAGGGTCCCAGGGAAAAGTTAGGGAAATTAAAAACAATTCAAGTTCTGGAATTGTCAGGGAATTTTGTGAAATTTCCACATATTTCACATATAATTAATTGCCAAATATGGGCAGGGGAATTGGAAAATATGGGCACATGTCAGCGAATCGTCAAGGAATTTTGTAAAAACGGATAACCAAGACCATGTATTTTAAAGTTTCTTAAAAATATAACATAATTTATGACAGAAAGACAAAATGTCGCAACGCTATATGTCAGGGAAATTTAGAAATATGTCAGGGAAATGTCAGGGGATTGTCAGGGAATTTTGTTTTATCTGATTTGTGGCAACCATGCACAGATACGATCGACATCATCCAGCTTGACGCTGCTGGGATTGCTTGTGGATTGGCAATATTTGCAGTAAAAATCCAACTACCTTGAATCACATGAACGTGAACATCTCGAGAATCTCAGTAAAAGAATAAAATAAAGAAATAGACACGACTATGCATTGCACCAGTATAGACTAACTAAAAGTCTGAAACCATTCTTACAATCGACAGCTATGGAATGAATTCAATGGACAGGGACATAAGAAATAAAGAGAATGTAGCCTCATTAAATGTGCGTTACAGTCAAATCATGTCATTTCATATTTGCCATTATGTTAAAAACACTAGAAAACTAGGAGTGTACATTCGAGATTAAGACATCACTGTAGTGAACTCAAATGTGCTTATCTGGCCTGCATATATGTTGTACTAGAGACTTTCCTAGTTGCAGAAATGCATGTGAAAATTCGAGTGCCTTTTTAAAATAATATACATGTAAAATATACAGAAGGGATTCTTAATATGACTTTTTTCAACATAGTGAAAACCTTCATGAGCAAGCCAACATTTTTAAGGTCTAAATGTGTCGCTTAACACTTCCCTCAATACGCCTTTCTACGCCTCAGTAATAGTCACTTCTTGAAACCATTGTGATAAATAGGGCATGTGCTCATAGACCTCATTGGTGTAGCTTTACAATCTTCATGAAGTCTTCATAATGAAAGTAAAATATAAATGACTATTGTAGTAACTACATATTAAATTAAATATTTTTGTTTAACGGTATTGAACACTATCCGAACAATACAGGTGTCCGAATTTTGAGAAGTGTTTTGTCGTATTCGGAATTCTTTTGTGATTTTCCTTGAGACAAACGTCCGATATGATGCGATTTGAACAAATGTTTGTGACGTCATATCCTTCACAGCTACTCCTTAGTTACGTCAGTTTCAAGGTTGCAGAGGCTGTGTGATTTGTAGTTGAAGTTCGTTAACTTTTGATATTTTTTGCCTTCAAATGGAGAGAAAATCGCCGGATAATTATTCACCGAGATTCATGAACAGGTATTTTATATACTTGGCTACTTTATTTATGTAAATATTTTGTAGTTTTCATAGTAGAGCCATAAACAATCATTTTGTGTGATTTGGACGTGGGTGGGGTAACATCTCATGATTCCGGATAACAGCTTACTTAACTTCTTAAGCTTATAATTGCGCAATTCGGTCAACATTATATTTTATCAACACATCTTACGGTGTTTTAAAGTTAATGCGTCATCTGATCTGGGCTTACGCTTTTTGCAACATTCTTATAGCGGGCTCATTCAGATTTACGAAGAAGCGTCTGTCAAAGAAAATAAAAACAATCGACACCACTAGCTTGTCGCTGCTGGGTTTGCTTGTGGATCGCCGATACTTGCAGTAAAACTCCAACTATTTGAATCACAACCTGAACATCTAGAGAATCTCAGAGAAAGAATAAAACCACGCTAAATAGATATTTTGAAGAAATAGACATGGCTATGCACTGCATCAGTATAAACTGAAATCATTCTTACAATCCACAGCTATGGAATGAATTCACTGGACGGGGACAAAAGAGAACGCAACCTCATTAAAATGCATTACAGTCAAATCACGTCGTTTCATAACGTCACAATGTTATAGACACTAGAAAACTAGTATTGTGCCCTTTGTATTTTAACCTTTTCCTCCATAAATATTTATGTGAGAAATAACGATGTCATGAATATTAATAAGATTAATTTGCTATAATAGCACATTGACACAGGCATTTTGGCCATGCAGAAACTGTAGAATCATATCTGTATAATACAATAAGCAAACAGAGCAGACCCTGATCAGAAGGCTCCTATAGGATCTATGTATCTAATCTATCTATCTAATCTATCTAATATATCTATCTATCTATCTATATATTTGTCTGTCTATCTATATGTCTGTCTGTCTATCTGTCTGTCTGACAGACTGTCTGTCCGTCCGTCCGCATGTCTGTCTGTCTGACAGAATGTCTGTCTGTCTCTCCGTCCGTCTTGTGTCTGTCTGTCTGTCTGTCTGTCGTCTGTCTGTCTGTCTGTCCGTCACACTTTCTTTTTTTGGATGTCATTTCTAAACTAATCATTATAGAGCTTTCAAATTTCACATGCCATGATGTGTCTTCCACTCATTGAGGACAATTGATGTAACTAAGGTCCATCACTCTGCATACATTACTTTTTGAGTTATTCCCCTATGTTCTGATTTCACTCCAGCATATTAACAGTTTTTGTGTCAGCTGCAAACAGGTGACACATGTGTTCTCTGAACACTCTTTTTCCACTTAAGGTTTAGTGTAGAAATGACGATTTTAGTATTTCAGTATGCAACTGTATAGTGAGTAGTCTAGGTTGTATCGACTCTTTAGAACAGAACAGAACAGAACATACTTTTATTCAAGGACTTAAAACAATACAATTCATCGTCACACCACAATACTGAATTTACAATTAAGACATGCATGTAGCAATTTGAAGAATAAAATAAAAACAATAGAAAATGAAAAGGATATACCTGGTGGAAGTATATTGATCCAAACTTTTCGCAAAGGTGATCGGAGAAATACAGTGCGTAGGAGACGTTTTCCGGGAACAAGACGGTGAAATAATTATAGGAAGGGGTTCCTGTTGTGATCAGTGTTGACAAACTTATTTCATATATTTCACATAGTTAATTGCCAGATATGGACTTGTCCATATAAACAATACGTTTCTTAGGCAATATTAGTTATGTTTTCCCTAATTGGAAAGGTAGTGCCATGCACTTATTGGTTTTGTATATATGTAGTATTAGTTTGAGAAAGTTTTTGGTATACATATTATTATGGCTAAAAAATCTTTATATGTACATTAGGTTAAAATATCATTTAATACTGACAGCTGTTCACTATAGTTTATATACATGTTTAAGGCCACTGATCCTCAGTAAATGCTTTTCTCACAATACTGTTGGAAGCATGATCAGTGACGATCAAACTAAGTACAATTAGTTAACATTAACTAATTTTTTAGAAGCCATCTGTCAGCATTAGCAGTTTAGAGTAGGCTTATCCAAACCCCAAGCTAATTTAAAAACTGATATTTAAGTGCCTCTGTCAGTTTAAGCAGTCTGGACTGAACTTGTCCGGACCCCCTACCCATTTCGAATTTAATCGTTGTTTAAAGGAGTTGACCGAGGGTGCCAGTACTATATCATTGGGAAGCTGATTCCATATTTTTAAGACCCTCTGACTGAAGGTGGTCCTTCTTAGTTCAGTGCGTGAGCGCTTAGTATATACCCTCAAAGAGTTACCACGCGTATTCTGCGAATATTCAGGGGGAGTTGGGAAGAGTCGCCTAATCAACATTATCTATTCCATGTAAGATTTTGTATGTCTGTATGAGGTCAGCTCTTGTTCTCCTGTATTCCAGGCTTGGAATCCCTAGTTCTCTCATGCGCAGACTGTAATTAAGACTGGACATGCCCTTAACTATTCTGGTGGCTCTACGCTGTACGTTTTCGATAGCTTTCTGGTCTTTTTGAATCTAGGCGACCAAATTGTTGATGCATATTCTAAGTGAGGTCTGATTAAAGCTTTATATAGTGTTAGAAACATTTCTTTAGACATATAATTGAAAGATTTAACAATCAGACCTAACATTCGGTTAGCTTTTTTCACTTTTTCATTTGTGTGCAAGTTGAACGACAGGGTTGGGTCAAAGGTCACTCCAAGGTCTTTTTCTTGGGCTACATGTTGTATCTCTTGCTGCTTATTATCCTGATCTGTTATGTAGCATTTATTGATAACACCCCGGTTTTCAATGTGTAATTTTTTTCACATTTTTTAATATTGAATAAAAGTTGCCACTTTTTTGACCATCTGCTTGCCTCATTGATATCATTTTGCAGCTTAGCTGAATCTTCATCGTTATCAGTTGTGTCATATATCTTTGTATCATCAGCAAATAAACGTACGACACACGAGATCGCCTCAGGGAGATCATTGGTATATATAAGGAACAGTACTGGTCCTAGTACACTTCCCTGTGGAACTCCGCTGACTACCCTGGACCATTCGGAATACTCTCCGTTTACCACTACGCGTTGTTTCCTTCCTTGCAGGAAATCTTCCAGCCAGGAGTAGATTTTTCCCCTAATGCCAATATCCCAAATCTTCTGTAACAATCTCATGTGAGGTACTTTATCGAAAGCAGCTTTAAAATCTAGTCATAAATATAATTACGTCTACTTCTTTACCTTCATCTATTGCTATTGACCAGTCTTCAATACACTCAGTGAGTTCAGCTGTACAGGAAAAGCCTTTCCTGAATCCATGTTAATATTTTGATATTATATTATTCCTTTCAAGATAATTGACTATTTGTGCTCTTAATATTCTTTCCATTATTCTGCAGCAAACAGGCGTGATGCTAATTGGTCTGTAGTTCTCAGCTTTATTCCTGTTACCTGCTTTATATATTGCAGTTACATTGGCTTCGTTCCATGTTTTAGGAAGTTCACCACTGTCTAAATATTTCTTGTATATTATAGATAGTGGTTTCGTTAATGTAGAAGAGCATTCTCTTAAATTCTGGGATGTATGTTATCCGGTCCCTGTGATTTGGACGGTTTAATTTCTGATAGGAAATGGTTGACCATTGGTTGAATTTGGTTGTCACGAGGCAGAGTTACTGAAAATGATGTGAACATAATAATTCTAAATTCTATATTTGATACGACGAAAAAAATAATTTGAAATGAAATATAAAATATCTAGCTCTTGTTCTAATAGTTGGACCCCTATGTGCCTTTTTATGGCTCCACACGATGGGAGGCATATAGCCTTGCTCTTCTTCGTCCGTCCATACACCCGTACGTTCGTATGTCACACTAATCTTTCTTGTGTGTCAAACTTCTCATACACCAATGGGAGGATTTACTTTATTTTTTACAGATGAACAATGATTATGTGAGGATGTACGGAAACGATGGCATTTTGCCCCGACCATTTTTTCCCGAGTTATGGGATTATTCACTATGTAAGATATAGTGAAACGTGCTTGATTTAGAAACAATATCGTCATTCGTGAAGCGGGACATCCGCGTCCTATGGACACAATTTTCCAAGATAGAATGTGGAACTACTAATAGTAGTTCCTCAGTCCCACTATGGAACCCATAGCCCGTATCACGGTATCAGTAGTGGAGGCCCCTGGCCTGGGCACTGTGACCATAGAGGACTGAGTAGAGTTACCTATGACGGTAAGACCTTTGCCGATTGGGTATATATATCTAAGAGCCGGAGAGGTCTTGCCAGAGAAATACAAAAGATCACCAACAACAATAGTCAAGTAGACACTTTAGTATCTGTGTACTGTCTGTTTATTTCAAACTTATCTGCCACCGTAGCGCGGAAATCAATGAAAATCATTAAATTTGATAGCCAAATCTTAAGCTGTGTACACGTACTTCAAATTGTATGTGTTTATCGGATAATAGATAAAATTGAGAACTAACTTCAGATTTAAAAATAAAAAATAAAAAAAATAACTGACATGTTTCGTCCATAAGACTTCAGAGTACATGCATAATAAACAAAGTGTTTATCGGTGAACATTCGGAACACCTCGGGATATCGGCGTAAATTGTTCGGAGCTTGTCGGAAACCGCCGAGTAGTTACGATTGCTTCGGAAGTAACCGTATGCGGAAATCTTTTGTGGTTTCTGTAAAAACAAATGTCCAAAAACTTGCGATTTTGTTCAAGATATTTGTGACGTCATATCCTTAACACCGAGTCCTTAGTTACGTCAGCATCAAACTTGAGGAGGCTGTGGGGTTTTTAGCTCTGATATTTCTATTACTTTGTTCCTTTAAATGGAGAAAAGATCGTCAGAAATGCATTCCTCCAGATTTATGAATAGGTATTTCATCTGTTTGGCAACTCTATTTTTTAACTTTTTTGTTAATACTCCTGTTTTAGTGGTTAAATAGTAATAAGTTGAATGTCATGATTCTTGTGGCATTTCGTAAATATTTCAAGTTCGAGACGAGTTGCCCCTGTAGGCTGTAACACGCATTCCTGCTTTAATGTCGTCTTGCATCAATGTCTGTCTGGAAAAAAGTGTTATAACTGCAATCAATGTTTAGTAACGCGTTCGTGCTCTTTGACGTCCTTCTTTAACATATAGCCTAGCAAAGTTATTGGTAGATATACGCCGCAAATTCCATATTTATTTTTTAAGAAATACAACCAGTCATAAACTGTTTGGATTCCGATGAGACACCGAGTTACTCATTATCTCTTCTTAATCCTTTCCCCAGTCTGTGTTTATCTAAAATTTCAATACCTACTGAATATTCATGGACAAAATAGTTTTAATGAAAAATGGAAGGAGAAGCATTGTACGCATTATAGAAACTAAAGAAACAAATCTATCAAATTATATTAGAAAACAGAGCAGACCCCGATCTGATCTAATTTGGGTTTATTCTGTTTGCAAATGCGTGAAAAAACGTTTATATGAGGTAAGTTGGAGATATCAAAGTAAAGTTCAACTGTAGTTACCCAAATACGCTGTCAGAACAGAGTGTTTATGTCATTAACTATTTAGCTCATGAATATTTATAGAATAGTTCACGACTTCGTGAATATGACGTAGACTAATTTTTATTAGTAGCTCGTCTGTTTCGAAGAAAAGTCGAGCTAGTGTAATCACTGAGTCTTAGGCGTTGTCGTCGTCGGCATGAAAAACCTTAATGTAGCTCGTTACTCGAACAA
This sequence comes from Azorinus chamasolen, assembly GCA_963576725.1. Lineage (NCBI taxonomy): Eukaryota > Metazoa > Mollusca > Bivalvia > Cardiida > Solecurtidae > Azorinus > Azorinus chamasolen. The sequence goes on along the minus strand of OY755247.1, from coordinate 19,718,978 downwards.
GTATAAGAGGTACCAACATGAAACTTCATAGGTGGGTAGATCTCATTAAGGAGACGGTCCCTACATAAGAAACATAACTCTTGATTTCAATTTTTTTGAGTTATGGCCCTTTTTCAAATACTTTTTGAAATTATTGTGATAAATAGAGCATTTGCTCCTATTTTAATTTATCGGGACAAGCACCAAATCAGACGAGCGTTGGCGACCCACGCGGATCTTGTACCATATGTCAAGATAGGAGCTGCTGAATCAGATCCATACTATATTCTAAGAAAACAGAGCAGACCCTGATAAAACGACTCCTATAGAGCTGTCTGATGTGGGTCTACGAAATGTAAAGGCGTGAAAACGCGTCTCTATCGAGTAAACAGTCAGATGTGTACATTACGCTTAAACCCTTTACTCCATGAATATTCATTTCAGAAAAACTGACGTCATGAATATTAATTATATTAATTGTTTTAATTGAACATAGACACAGGAATGTTTGGCCATGGCACAAACTGTAGAATCATATTTATAACATAACTCGTGGCTTCAGCGTGACGTAACACTATCATGTATATTTTGATATTCACGGGCATATATTCACTAGTGAATAACATTCGAACGACCTAACTGTATTCATACGCGCTGTCAAAACAAACAAACAAACTGGCGGACGGTGACCTACATATGTCAACGATTGATTTCACGATAGATGGCAAATCAAATTATATCGCAAGCACTCTAAGCAAACAGAGCATACCCGATCTGGGTCTACTCTGTTTGCAAATGTGCAGAAAAAAATTGTATTTATGGAGTCGATAATGACATTTGGAGAGCAGCACGATGTTTAAGCCAGATTAGAAACGCCATGACATGTTTCATCTCAGTTATATTGCATACATGTATTTCTACATTTATATGAATATAGTATAACCCCCCAAAACTATTATTGTTAACTTTTAGACAGGTGGTAGCTTAATATACAACGATGTCCCCTGGGAGCTTTCTGCATTGCTTTTATCCTGCATTAAGCAAACCACTTGCTCTTATATACCCGCTGCGCATGTTTGTTTCATTATATGGTCGTTATAGACAGTTTCTACTGTGCAATAATAATTGTTATAGATATTGGTTGTATAGTTTCTATTATGTAATGCAGCCATTTTATATGCTTTCAGGGTGTACAGTCGTGAGCGAGAGGAGCGGTATCGTGGTCATCATGAGTGGCACGTGGATTATTCGGAATATAGACCGCGCTCCAGGTCGGGATATGACTCACAAAAGAGACATGTTGAGCGTGGTCTTGACAGATATCCTGATCATTACAACCACTACCATCCTTATCAGAGGCATACAGTGCACTCTCGTCACAACGTTGATGGTGTTCACAGGGACATCCGTCATAGGAGCTCTCAAAGGTCAAGGTTTGACCATGCACCACATGCCCAGTCATACAATAGGGCTTCGACGAGAGAAAGGCGTCAGAGAAGCGTCACGCGAAGGCCTGTTGAAGAGAAGAGGCACACGACACGCCACAAGTCTCACAACAGAGACCAGTCTTTGACCACAGAGAGGCATGATACAAGTGACAGAAGACAATCTCCTGTTGAAAATGTGCATATACCAGACGAAGTCACTGAGGCCCAACAACCCGTGACTTTCCCGGAATTGTGGGGAACTTAGTAAGTTACTGAAATGATTCTGATTTAAAATAATATGTTAACTTAACCCTTATCCCGCTGTTGGAGATCTGTCGTGCATTTGTAAACAGCCTGGATCCAGATGTGACGCCGGTAATTCATCGTCGCATCATGATCCAAGTCAGTAGTTTCAAGGGATAAAGCCGTTAGTGGGCTATGTTCCCAATGACAAAAGTGGGGTTTCCCCAATTTTGACTGAAACAAATTCCCAATTCAAAGGTTAATCAGTAAAGATAAAAAAATTATAAACAAACAACAAATCCAAATCATACAGCTCCTGCAGGAGCTGTCTGATCTAGGTCTGTTGTTTGTGTATGAATTGAAGAGGTTTTGGCCTTACTTGGTCTATATTGTGTTTGCATTTGAAATTTGTAGGAGGGAATTTGTTGAAATCTTCTGACAGCTAACAGATTCCCAAATCACTGAAATTAGACAAAATTCTCAACTTCAGGGGTATGGGTCATCTTCCCAAAATGTTGAAAAAGACCCTGGCTTTCAAAAGCTTGACCGATCAAAGCATGTATGTGTAGTGTATTGTAATTATAGTGGATTTAAGTACTGTCCTGTCTGTTGTACTGTGTAATTTTTGTGATCCCTAGTGTCATATTTGTTGTACTGTGTTAAGTATGTTACCCGTATTATCATTTTTATTAAAATGTGTAAAGTATGTTACCCGTACTGTCACGTCTCTTGTACTGTGTAAAGTGTGTAACCCGTACTGTCACGTCTCTTGTACTGTGTAAAGTGTGTAACCCGTACTGTCACGTCTCTTGTACTGTGTAAAGTGTGTTACCCGTACTGTCACGTCTCTTGCACTGTGTCAAGTGTGTTACCCGTACTGTCACGTCTCTTGTACTGTGTAAAGTGTGTAACCCGTACTGTCACGTCTCTTGTACTGTGTAAAGTGTGTTACCCGTACTGTCACGTCTCTTGCACTGTGTCAAGTGTGTTACCCGTACTGTCACGTCTCTTGTACTGTGTGTAGTATTTCACCCGTACTGTAATGTGTCTTGTACTGTGTAAAGTGTGTTACCCCGTATTGGCATGTCTCTAGTATTGTATAAAGTGTTACCCGTGTTGTCGCGTCTCTTGTACTCTGTAAAGCATATTTATACCTGTATTGTTATGTGTGTCTCCTGTACTGTAATGTGTCTTGTACTGTGTATAGTGTGACTGAGGCTGATGAGTTACTGATGGACGAATGGCGGAGGGAGGCCGAGGAAATGGTCAGCACCCCGAGTGCTATTAGGGGTCAAGCTGTCTTAGGTTAGCTATCTATCGTCAGATTAGAAAATGTCTTTTTATATGTTTTATGCTATATCGTCAGATTAGAAAATGTATTTTTGTACGTTTTATGCTACAAGTTTAGCTCTTAGTTATACGGTAGTCTCTTGTACCTCATATGCAAATTACATTCCATATCTGTATTTTCTCGAGTGATTTGGTTAGTACACGTACTTAGGTCTCTTCGACAACGGCCCAAGCTGTTTCATACATCCGATCATTTACATATTTCTCAAAATGTTGACCAACCATATGAATTAGTACAAATATACCCTGATCATTTTAGACCGGATTTCTGTCTAACCCTTTATCTGGTGAATATTCATCTAAGGAATAATTATATCGTTAATATAAATAGCTGACTTTTTTTTATAATGGCGTCTAAACACAGTGTATTCTCGTTATGACAGAAATCTTAGAATACAATCTTTAGAATTTCATTATCAAACGTAGTACTTAGACCCTGATCATGATATTAATCTGGATCTACTCTTTTAATGTTCCATCTTCCACATTTCATTATTTATAGCTAGTTTGTCCATGAATATTAAGTAGGTATTGAAATTTGGAATAAACATAGAACAGGAAAAGAGTTAGCTATAGAGTCCATGTGGTATGAGCTTGCTGTGAGATTTTAGATGATAAACAATGCAGACCCTGATCAGAAGACTCACCTAAGAGTCATCTGATCTGGATCTACACTGTTTGCAAATGACAGTACGTGCGTGTGTCGTACAGAATGGGTTAACCTGTTTTGGCGTACAGTTAAACTTCGATATCTCGAACACGGATTACTCGAACCTCGGGATAACTCGAGATAAAAGTTCAGTCCTTCTAAACCTTGCAAAACAAAACTGCTATAAAATGTATAACTACGCATATCTAGTAACATGTTGAACATCTTAATGCAGTTCTAAAGTAATGTTGAAAGCTCCTACAGCTTGTGAACCTTAGAAATTGTCCAGATCAGAAATCGGATAACTCGAACTTTGGTTATCTCGAACTAATTTGTGACAAGCATTAAGCTTGTGAACCTTAGAAATTGTCCAGGTCATAAATCGGACTTCTGTTATCTCGAACTAATTTGTATGGTCCCTTGAAGTTCGAGATATCGAAGTTTAACTGTATTTGTTTTTTATTACAAGGGCGCCTCATTAGGATCAAAGTGTTTGGCACTCTGATTTTTCAATAAAAAAGAAATGAAGAAAATCCCTATAATTATAGATTGTTTTACTCAGAAAGGTAAACAGGGGCGTAAGAATTCTGAACTCACGAAACTGTGTTCTGTATTTCTGAACCTAACCTTGTCGTGCTGGAACTTATTAGAATAACGATTCAGTAACCACTTCGATGCAATTTTATGAGTACACATTCCCTCCTACTGACGCCGTTTGACGCATATAGAGCTGTGAATGTCCCTTTGAAACCATGGTGATAAATAGAGAATTGGATCCATAGGGTCAAATGCTCTATTTATCACGAGGGTTTTAAAACTACAGACTTCTAAAATTTCCATTTTCTGTAGTAAATGCTCCTTTTCGGTAGATTTAGTCAAAGAGGTCGGGTCTAAAGATAGTCTAGGTCTAGGAGGGAATAGATAAATACAGCCCTGACTAAACGCGATATTAGAACTGCAGAACGCTAGACATATATTTATTTTGTAGATGGCTGTAAGTCTGGCAGCAGAAAACGTCTCTGTGAAGACGCTAGCTCTGAGTTCCTCCCGCCCGCTAAAGTGTACATCAACAAAGAACATGCCAGATTTAGGCATTTGTTTTAAAATATTTACAAAAAGGGTCAGGGTAAGTATACGGTAAGTAAGGTATTGTAGTGTAGTGTTAGATTTTATCTCATACTGTCCTAAAGGAGTACTATATTAATTTATATACAGGAACAACCTGAAAAAATTCCAACTTAGAAATGTTGAAAGTTTCTTTTGGGAGTATTTGTAGGATGACACTTTGTTTCAAAGGCCATACTCACAGCATCCAAGAGTTGAACGCCTAAACTATTTGCAAAGGATATCACAAATTGGACGGTAGCTATATTGGCAGTGACACGAGTGTACGTGCATTCTCCTGTAACTACCCGTCCGAGTGTTGTTGTTTTTCTCGAACCATTACCGTATTTTGCGTTGACGGAATTCAAAATAATGTTGGAACACAATATAACAAAACAATGCAATTTTCTGTATTTTCTCCTCTTAGTCTGAGGAGATACGCATTAACCCTTTACTGCGTAAATAAACCTTTCTACGCCTTTGCAAACAGCGTAGATCCAGATAAGACGGTGTCTATATGAGCCGTCAGATTAGGGTCTGCTCTGTTTGCTTAATTATAATATGATATAACATAGATATAATTCTGCAGTTTCTGCCATGACCAACTTTCCTATGTCCGTAGTGCTGTTACAACAATTGATCCAATTAATATTCATGACGTAATTATTTCTTTATACATGAATATTATAGTGATGGAGTAAAGGGTTAATGAAGTAGCAATAGCATACTGATATTGCACAATTGCAGTATATAGAGCATGGTGTTCAATTTGTAATGAACACGAATGTAAGATTCTTTTTATCAAATAACCCTTAAAAAGTGCTAAAGAAAGTGAAACAGACTATATCTAACGGTTGTTTCGGCCATGTTTTACAGCGTAGTACATCCGGATTGGCGGATTCAAACTTCTCATTTGCATAAAAAATGCATGAGTGCGATTTACGGCACCCTGTTTCGGCACTCCCACACGACAGATTATGTGATAAAACAGGTTTTTAACGCTAATGTGCCCAAGCTCATTATTATTGGACGTAAAATTATTCAACAGTTCATGGAAAAGATAAACCGTTCCGCACAGGATAGTAGCAAGGTAGTTTGTTGGTTAGTTGTAGGCAAAATGTTGAAAATGTTACAAAAAAAAAATAAAAAAAAAGATCAAGAAAATGTACAAAACAAATGCAAGCAACGTGATTATTGCTTGTTGCATGTATAGCTATTATATATTTTATTATAGCCATACATCGAGCAATACGAAAATAAGTGTTTACCAACTAAGTAAAGAAGCCACTATCAGCAAGAATGGCACTTTCCTGTATACATTTATTTGATTAATCGTATCTCAGCAAATATTTTGCTAACCAGGTTAGTAGCAAGGTAGTTTGCAGGTTAGTTGTAGAAAAAGAAATGTTAAAAAAGTTTTTAAAAAATAATAAAACAATCAAGAAAATGTACAAAACAAATGCAAGCAACGTGATTATTGCTTGTTGCATGTATAGCTATTATTGTTATGCTCCAATGATCATATATTGTGGAGTATTATTTTAAGTCTGTCTATCTGGCCATCTTATTATAGCCATGTATCGAGCAATACGAACATTAGTATTTACTAACTTAGTACAGAAGCCACTATCAGGAAGAATGGCATACATTTATTTGATTCGTTTCTCAGCAAATATTTTACTAACCAGCGATAGTCAAAAAGACGGTACATGTTGATTTATTGTTTGTGTTGAAGTCATCGAGAGTTATCTGGTACAGATAAAAAGTTTCCCACAGGTTAGTAGCAAGGTAGTTTGCAGGTTAGTTGTAGAAAAAGAAATGTTAAAAAAGTTTTTAAAAAATAATAAAACAATCAAGAAAATGTACAAAACAAATGCAAGCAACGTGATTATTGCTTGTTGCATGTATAGCTATTGTTGTTATGCCCAGATAATCACATATTGCGGAGTATCATTTTAAGTCGGTCAATATGTCTGTCTGTCCATAATTTATATTTTATTATTTCCATACATGGAGCAATACGAAATCAAGTGTTTACTAACTTAGTAAAGAAGCCACTATCACCAAGAATGACAAATTTCAATATACAATGTACACTTCTTTGATTAATAGTTTGACAGCAAATATTTGCTTGTATATTTTGAGGTCATGGACAGATATCTAGGACAGATTAAACGTTTCGAACAGGGTAGTAGCAAGGTAGTTTTCAGGTTAGTTGTAGGAAAAAATATTAAAAAGTTTGTTAAAAAATCATAAAACAATCAGGAAAATGTACAAAACAAACGCAAGCAACATAATTATTGCTTGTCTCCTGTATAATTATTGTCATTGTCCCAGAATCAAATATTGTACCATATTTTAGATATCTGTATGCCCGTAGATTTATTACAGCCATACCTCGAGCTATATGATATCAAGATCTAATTTACTAGTAAAGAAGTCACTACCAGTAAGAACGACAATTTCCCACATGAAATATTTCAAAAAATAATTAAATATACAAAAAATGCAAGCACCGCGATTATTGCTTTTTTCCCGGTATATATATTGTTGTGTCCCAAATCAAATGGTTTACATATTATATTAGGTAAGTCTGGCTATCCAGAACAGAACAGAACCTTCATTTTGTAACATTAATACCAGTCGTTCCGACGAAACCACTGAGCAGGCCTGTACATCTGCCGATGTGAAGAACAATGTTGAAGCACGCGACCCCGCTGGTTTTGGTAGTTTTGAAGCGCCCACCCCCCCCCCCCCACCCCATTTCAAAAACTTGCTCTTTGTAGATCTCGGTATTTCTAGGACGTTATCCAGGGCGTTACGCATATTCTCTCCGATAACTTTCCCGCCTTTTGCATTGTCACAATATAACGATTTGTCTGGTGCACTCTGGCATTAAAAGCGGCTCTAATTATTGATAAAGAAATGGCTTCCTTGTGTCACATCAAATTCAGTGCTGAGATTGTTTCATTGATGTGGTTATTCACCAATTTGTCATTCCTCCTAAGTATAAGTGAAGATACCAATATTTTAGCATTTGGATTGACTGACTTTAAAGTGGTTATTATATCTCTATACACATTTACTAGTATCTCACTACGATCCCCGACCGACACAGTCACATATGGATTACTTTTCCGTCGTCTGTCAGCCTGTCCGTCCGTCTGTCTGTCTGCAGAAGGGGGTTACAGGAATGGCATTCATCCGTCTGTATGTCCGTCCGCCTGTCCGTAACAATTTTATGTCCGCTACGTATCTCCTATACCCGTAGAAGGATTTGTATGAAACTAGCCTCAAATGTTATCCAAGTTAAGACGATGTGCATAACACATGTGGCAGTCATGTCGACTCAAGGTCAAGGTCACATTTGAAGTTCAAGTGTAATTTCGTGTCCGCTCCATATCTCCTATACCCCTGGAAGGATTTTTATGAGACTTGACTCAAATGTTAACCAAGTTGACACAATGTACAAAACACATGTGGCAGTCATATCGGCTCAATGTCAAGTCAATGTCACATGTGAAGGTCAAGTATTTTAACCTTCAATATCCATTTCATTCTCGTATCTGCTCCATATCTTCTAAACCCTTTTAAGGATGTTCACAAAACTTTAGCTAAATGTTAGCTAAAATGAGACAATGTGCAGAACACATGTGCCAGTCATGTCAGGTCAAGGTCACATTAGAAGGTCAAGTATAAGTTCGTGTCTGCTGCATATCTCCTTGGATGGAGTTTCATGAAACTTTTCTCAAATGTTAACACAGTTCAGACAATGTGCATAACACATGAAACTTGCCTCAAATGTTAACAAAGTTGAGACAATGTGCAGAACACATGTGACAGTCATGCAAACAAATGAATGCTTGTTTTCAATATTATAACTTATTTCCGAAGAATTAAAGATACGAGAGTAGTGTCAGACGTGTTTGAATCATTAATTGAACGAATATAGATTGAGTTTTACTTTAATAATTGTCAAATGACCACTACTGACACAATGTTAGAAGGTTTATATGTGTTATTAGTTTAATTGAAAAGAAGACAGAAACATAGTGTTATGATGTCACCTGCTGTATGCACGAAAACCGATTGTGTCAGCAAGTCAATTTCATACATTTTTACCTCGTATTTCTTTAATCCCGCATGACAATGTCTACGGTCTATATGATCCTTTCACATACAAGTTGAACAATCGATCTATACTTCTTATTCGTCATAATTGTCTTTGAATTTGTAAATATTCATGAATTTGTATCTCTCAACAAACACAACTTTCAATCGACGGATTGAAGCGGAAGTGGAATTATTTATTATCTTGTCTCTGATTGGCTAATGAATATTTTCACTTTGAAGCCTCTGAGATGCTTAGCAACCGGAGATTTCAATCTATTCTTCGGTCCGCGCTTTCCAAATAAATCGGCCGAATTTCGAACGGTCCGTTAGAATGAGGTTGCTTTTGAAAAGGTTCACAAACTTTGGAAAGGTTCACAAACTTTGAAAACTGTTAAAAGATGAATTCTGGTGGAAAGGTATTGATTTTTATAAATGTATAGATCTATATTTATTTTAATATAAATATAGAGCTATATTGAAATGTTCTTAATATTTAATGTGGAATGATGATAATAGAAGAAAATAAAAGTTAAATAAAATATTAGTCTTTTTGTCCACACTCTGGCCCGTCCTGACAAATGGTGTCAGAAGTGGGATAAAAGAATCTGTTTTGAAATATAAATGTTTCAAATGAGAATTTTGGTATAGCCAGAATGTTGAAACATTTAGAATCTATAGAAGAAAAAGATAAAATTCAAAATTTGATAAATTTTATTTAAAATAAAAATGGAACATTTCAATAGAAATCAGTTGGTGGAATTGATGGTTGGTGTAGAAGCTGGAAATGGGTTCTGGATCTGTAAATAAAAAGAATATATAGATAAATATTAGAAAATAGATCTATAGATCTACTGATAACTACTGTTGCTACATGTATATTGATAATGATGGATATAGATAGAGATGAAATGGAGATGGTTGGAATGAGCAGAAATGATATGAATGGAGTAAACAGTGGTTCTCAGATAGAAAATCAAATTTCAGAAATGTCAAAGAATATAAATTCTTTAAGTTCAACAATTTTAGGTATGAATTCACAGCTTCAACAGAAAATTGGCACTTTGGAAAATCAAATGTTGACAATGCAAACTAATATATATCAGAGATGCAAAACCCAGATCCAGAAATTCAATTTAATTTAGCTCCACATAGGAATAGGTCTCATTATGAGCAAAACATAAATACAAATCAAAATACTTCAGATAATAATAGAGGACTAAAAGCTAAACCTCAGCAGTACGAGGGTTCTACAGATATAGAGGATTATTTAACACAATTCAATATAATTGCAGAAATTAATGGCTGGTCATATATGAATAAAGCTTTATATTTGGCTAGTAGTCTTAGTGGAAATGCTAGATCTTTGCTCAGTGAATTGAGTGAAAGAGAGAAAAGAGATTTTGATAGTTTGACAGAAATTCTAAGATCAAGATTTGGAACAAGAAATAAAGCAGAAATTTTTAGAACACAGTTAAAATCACTTAGCAAAGATCCAGGCCAGTCAATTTCTGATCTTGCACAAAAGGTTAAAAAGCTCACTCGACAAGCTTATCCAGATGCAAATACAGAATTAGTAGAAATTTTAGCTTTAGATTATTTCATCGATAGTCTTGATGACTCTGACATAAGGTTAAGGTTGAGAGAGTGTTGTCCGAAATCTGTAACAGAAGCCGAGACGATAGCTGTTAGATTGGAGACACACAAGCTGGCTGATAAGCAAAGAATGAAACCAGTTAATGCATATCAGCAAGCCTCTTTTTCCTCTTTAAATACATCAAAGTCTAGAGAAGAAAGTGCTACACCGAATATGGCAGATCTAGTTGATCAAATAAAATCTCTCACACAGCAAGTAGAGAAGATAAATTATACATCTGGACAAACTAGTCGAAATTTTGGTTCTCAAAATGGTTACCAGAATGTGCAAAATAATAGATATAATTCAAATGGTCAAAATAGACAGGGGAACAGGTATAATTCAAATTTCCAAGGTAGATCTGATAATTATAAATCCTTAAATAATTACAATAGGTTGGATAGGTTTAATTCTGATAATACAAGGAGAAATGATCAGAATGTACAAGATAGAAGGTGGCAGGGAAACGGACAGAGGTCGAGTTGGGGAACCGCAGCCAGACCGCAAACAAATTAGGTTCAAACATTCAATATGAAAATATAGGTAGTTTTGGCAGTAGAAAAGGTTATTACTGTGATGGCATGATAAATGATAGTGTTACATCTTTTCTGTGTGACACTGGTGCAAATGTTTCAGTTTTGAGTAGTAAGTTGTTTGAGTCTTTGTCAGACAGTGTAAAACCTCAAATTACATCAGTTAAATCTAGATTGTTAACTGTGACTGGAGAGAATATTGCTTTTAAAGGGAAAGCTTCATTTAAAATAACTTTAGGTAGCCAAACATTTAATCAGGAAATGCTTATTTCTGACATAGTTGAAAATGTTATATTAGGCATGGATTTTATGAAAACTCACAAATGTGATTTGATGATTAGTAAGGGTTATTTGAAAATCAATGGAGAAAATATACCTTGTTATATGAAACATAATATACATCAATCTACTTGTTGTAGAATAGCTCTGGTGGAGAATGTTGAGATACCTCCTAGTAGTGAAGTGGTAGTAGGTGGAAAAACATTAGATTATATTGATAAAGATTATTCTTGCATCATTGAGGGTTCAGAAAAATTTGTGCAGAAAACTGGTTTACTAGTTGCAAAATCAGTAGTAGATCCAAATATGGGTAGAGTTCCAATTAGATTAGCTAATTTGACAGACAAGCCTATTAAGGTATTTAAAGACACAGTTACTGCTACCATGGAAACAGTTGAGGTTGTTGAGGATGAATTTGTTGGCTCAGCTTGTACTTCAGATATTGCTAAAGATTCAGATAAGTTGCCAGATCACCTAGTAGCATTATATGAAAAGTCATGTGCAAATTTAGACATCAGTCAAACAGAAGTGCTGAAGAAATTTTTGATTAAGCATCAATATGCATTTAGTAAAGATTCAAATGACATTGGTCACACTACATTGATAAAGCATGAAATTGACACAGGATATTCAAAACCTGTGAAGAAATATCCATATAGAGTTCCATTAGCAAAACGCAAGGCTGCTGAAGAAGAAATTAGGAAAATGGAAAATGATGGTATCATAGAAAAATGTTCACATTCACCATATAATGCTCCAGTTGTGATGGTAACCAAGTCAGATGGTAGCATTAGGTTTTGTTGTGATTTCAGAGGTCTTAATTCTTGTACTATTAAGGACTCACAACCTTTGCCAAGAATTGATGATAGCATAGAGGCATTGGCAGGATCGAAGTGGTGGTCTTGTTTAGATATGAAATCAGGTTATTGGCAGGTAGACATTGATGAGAAAGATAGATATAAAACTGCATTCTCTATACCTGGTGGAGAACAGTGGCAATGGCGGCGTCTAGCTTTTGGTCTGTGCAACAGTCCAGCCACTTTCACTAGGTTAATGCAAATGGTTTTTTCAGGATTGCTCTGGAAAATAGTAATAATATATTTAGATGACATTATCTGTCATTCAAAAACGTTTGAGGGTCAGTTACAAAATTTGGAGATAGTGTTCAGCAGGTTGAAAAAGGCTAATTTAAAGTTGAATGCAAAGAAATGTATATTGTTTCAGAAACAGGTCACATTTTTAGGCCATACAATAAGTGAAAATGGTGTTGGAACTTCTCCTGAGAAAATCAAAGATATCAAGAATTGGCCTACACCTAAAAATGCAAAAGAGGCCAGGAGTTTTATTTCATTGGCAAGTTATTATAGATCTTATGTTTTTCAATTTGCAAAATTGGCAAAGCCAATTCATGAACTTGCAGAGAATGGTAGAAAATTTGTTTGGACACAAGACTGTGAGAATTCCTTTAAGAAAATAAAGGAGGCTCTCACAACAGCTCCAATTTTGTATCCAAGCTTTATATTAGATTGTGATGCAAGTCTCTCAGCACAGGGAGCAGTTCTTTCTCAAGTGCAAAATGGAAAAGAAAAGGTTATTGGTTACTATAGCAAATGTTTCACGAGAACTGAGAGAAAGTATTGTGTAACACGGAGAGAGCTATTGGCTATTGTTAATGCAATGAAACATTTTCATCATTATGTCTATGGTAGGAAAATAACAGTTCGTAGTGATCATTCAAGTTTGACATGGTTACTAAACTTCAAAAATGTAGAGGGTCAATTAGCAAGATGGTTAACATTTCTAAATGAATATGATTTTACAATACAACATAGAGCAGGTTTACTTCATTCTAATGCTGATGCACTTTCAAGGCGTCCATGTATAGAAATAAATTGTAAGTACTGTGACAGAGTTGAATCAAAGGAGAAAGATGAGTTGGTTGTAGCTAGTATACATAATTCAGTGGTGGAACAAGTGCATGTAAATGAAAGCAATAAGGTCGATGAGTGTAATTGGGGTATAGACACAATTACCTCCCTTGTTCTAATAGTTTTATTGTTCTTGATGTCTGAAAATGTAGCAATATTAGTTGTACTCATATTTGTGAGCTTAGGTGGTCTGAAGAAAGTTACCTGTTTGACAGAAATGGTTCTAAAGGATAAAGATGTTGATATTACAGCTCATGTTATTACGGGGGTCAATTCAGAATGTAAATCTGATGGCCGTAACATGATAATAAAAGGTGATTCAAATTCTTGTCCCATTAATAGTAACAGTCAAAAATCAGATCAGTTCATACATATATGTGCATTAGATACACCAAGTACTAGTAGAGGTGATGATGTTTCTTCTCAGACTGATAGTCATAGTGTTAGTTTGGATGACCTAGATGTTTCAGAAATTCAGGATAGAGATGATGATCTTAAAGTCATAAAGGACATGATTTCTGAAGGTGTAAAGTTGAGTTGGCAAGATGTGTCGAAATATGGTCCAGAAGTAAAGTATTACTGGGCGAGAATTGATTCAATGGTTTTGAAAAATGATAAGCTTTACAGAAAATGGGAATCTGAAGATGGTAGTTCATACAAGTTGTTGTTAGTAATTCCAAAATCTCACAGAGAGTTAGTGTTGAAACAATTACATGATGGTAAATCAGGAGCTCATTTAGGTGTTAAGAAAACTCTTCAGAAGGTACGAGATAGATATTTTTGGTTTCAATTACGTAAAGATGTTGAGCTCTGGGTAAAGAGATGTGATATGTGCAATAGTCGTAAAGGTACGCTTAGGAAGTCAAAGGCTCCTTTGCAAACATATAAGGTTGGCGCTCCGAATGAACGGATAGCAATTGATTTTATGGGTCCATTCGTGAAAACGAATAAAGGAAATAAGTATATGATGGTAGTTGGAGATTTGTTCACCAAATGGACTGAATGTTATAGTATAGAAAATTTAGAAGCTTCTACAGTTGCTAAAGTTTTGGTAGATAGATATATTAGTCACTGGGGTTGTCCATTGATTTGTCACACAGATCAAGGAAAGACCTTTGAATCACAATTATTTCAAGAGTTATGTAAATTGTTAGGTATTGAAAAGACAAGATCGTCAAGTTTTCGTCCTCAAAGCAATGGATTCATAGAGAAACATAATCATACAATTATAAAAATGCTTACTCCATATGTGTCTGATAATCAAAAGGACTGGGATGAACATGTTGACCTGGTCATGATGGCATACAGATCTTCTGTCCAGGCATCAACAGGGTTTACACCGTCCAGATTACACATTGGCCGGGAAATTAGGTTACCGGTTGAAATGATTTTTGGTTGTCCTGAAAACCAAGTAAATGAAAATTGTTCTAAGTATGTAGCAGAGTTAGAGAGAAAGTTAAACAAAGTGTATGACTTAGCTAGACAAAATATGGATATTGCTGTAGATAATATGAAAACAACTTACAATACAAAATCAACTCTAAATTCTTTTAAAGAGGGTGATGCTGTGTGGTATTATTATCCACAAAGGAAGAGAGGGTTAAACCCTAAATTTCAAAGACCTTGGAAAGGTCCATGCAAAATTATAAAGAAAATTAATGATGTATTGTATCGTATAAAGATTACGGCTCAGTCAAAACCCAAAATAGTTCACCATGATAAACTAAAAAAATATACTGGTGGTGAAAAACCATCATGGTTTTAGTTATCATTATGTACTAGGGCAGTTTACATTCATAATTGTTGAAAAACAGATATTCAAGAAAATGTATATTATAATTATATGTGTATTTGTTACTTACCGCAATGTTCAGAAAAATTACCGGTAAATTGTTATAGATTAGTAAGACAAAGTGATTTGTCTCACTTCAGCATTTCCAATGAAGCCTCTGTGAGGACCTGTTCCTTCCAGTGAGGTACATGCATATATCATATATGTACTATGCAAACTGATAAATGGAAGAGTTTCACTATCCAGTGAACCTGAAAACTGCTATATATGAAAACTGCTATATGAAAACTGTTTATATATGAAAACTGTTACTCCATTCCTGATGGCGGCACCATAACCCGAAGGACAGTGGACTATCTAAGTGGACTATGTGTTAAGTATTAAACAAACAAACTCTTAATGAACAGTAATTTATTTGTATAGATTATCACCATGTGATTTTATGAACAATTAATTGACATTACAAAGTTACTTTAATATAAACTGAATAGGACTATAATTTATTTATGGACAGAATGTGTATTCTGCATCTTCAGTATGAACTCATAAATAACTTTGTGTACATTGGATAAAATCCTGTGATAAAAATTGTATAACATTTTATTATGTACATATTATCATTTTATCATAGCAAGTGCTATTAGTAATTATTTCATGTAAAGAAATGCTGTTGCTTCTAATGTCATTATTAAACAATGTTTAATGATGTTACATTAGGACAATTGTATATTCACAATATTTGTAAGTATCTATATAAAACTTAATTCAATTCACTTTGTTTAAAAGGTGGATTTATGGAAGTATTGAACATTTTCATTACTAACTCATTCAATTGAGTAGCCATTTCAAATAGGTTATGTAATACAAATGTAGGTGTAAAAGTATTAATTTGTCTTTGTTATACAGCCATGTAGTCAGAAAACTGCAATATATAATGGATTCTTTATAATACCTGGATTTGAGACTTTATTATAAGTCCTTTTGTAAAGTTTTGAATTATCAGACAGGATCAGATTTGAATTTGTCACATGTGTGATCAATTCAGAGCTGAGAATTATTTGACAAATTGTTACATGCATATAAATATCTGTACTACATTGATCTTGTATATTTTATCTTAAAGTAAATTAAATTTTACTTTGAGATGTCACTGGGTTGCACCCCAGAATTTATTGTGTGTCATAAATAATTTCTGAAATAGATTTAGATCTATTTGCATGAAAAAGATACTTGCAAACTTACTGTATTTGTTCATGTGATAACGGTATCAGGTAATCTAGTCATGTATTGTGATTTTTGCAAAGTTATGACTTAAGACTATACTCAAATTATAGTCTGAAGGTATAATTATGCAAAATAATGTCTGGTATTAACTACTGATACAAATTTTATATTGGTCTAGTCAAATATTTGTAATGAATTTTGTAATGTATACAAATGTTATAAAGGAAAGAATGAGATGTTGATTTCTTCAGCATGTGATTATTGTACAAATAATTGGTCATAGATCTAGAGGAAAAATAATTTTTACTGTAGATCTACAACTGTTGAAACCAGTTACTGAACTGATTAAAATAAATTTTTAAATAGGTTCTTTAGGATCATTATGTTTAACTTGTACACGTGAAAGGCATTAACTTATTATTATATTCATAGGCCTTGTCCGAGATGTTATAGCGAGCACAGCTCGCAAGAATGGCCGAAGGCCATTCTTGCGAACGAAGTGAGCTCTATGGTAACGCGTAGGATATAATTTTGGTTTTGTAGGCTGTACATTGTTAACCTGGAATCGGATCTGCTGATGTTTACTTCCGGTTTTGACCATGGAGGGAAATAACCGGTGTGTTCCGAGTGATTCATGGAGGGAAATAACCGGTGTGTTCCGAGTGATTCCTATATTCCTAACTCTGACGGAATATGACGAGTAGTTACGATTGAATACCCGACAGTCCACACAAATCGCAACAACGTTTGTCTACGAAGAAAATCGATATTCTAAAACTTACTACATTGAAAATTGCATTTCGTTTCGGTATAGATTAGATTTAACTATTTTAATCGCTGTTTTTTTTTGCCAGAAAATTAATGTTTTCCGTTCGGTAAACATCTCCGTCCGACATCCAGTTAGCGGTAAAGGCCGAGTGTATGATGACGTATATCCACAACTTGTAAGTGACGTAGTTGTGGTCACATGATGTGGTCGTCTGCAGTGCGTTTTGTTTACATACAAGGCTCAGCTGTGTTACTCTTCCGGTTCCTACTGTCAATAACTTTGTATGTGAGTAATTTAGACATTGATATTATGGGACTACTGCACTTTACCGGTACGTGTAGGAGCATTTGACAACTTCGCAACATCGGAGCTTTGACAACTTTTGTAACATCGGAGCAGTCTAAGAACCTGGACTTATTTGATTATTTTTTCTTCACGTTCATGCGTTTATTTGCTTCATGTCGGGGACCACCAGGCACCACCCCCGAACCCCCGTTTTTACGAAGGCAATCGCCCGATTCAAATAAAAATGGCGGCAGCCATTGTTGTTTATGCACATGCGCAGTTCACGTAAATGTACCGGTAAAGTGCAGTCTAGCCGATTTTTTTCATTTGAATCAGTTCTCAATACAAAACATCACATTATTTGAATAAGATCTACATCTAGATATTTATCCCGGTGTATGGTGTTTTCGACGGTGTAAGCGGTTTTCGTAAATTTGACCTACTTAAACAAAAATTAATGCCGATTGCTTGAATAAATATGCGAGTGAAACATGCAAACGAATGTATATCACTGAGATTTTATAAAGAACTAGGTCTACGGCAACGTAGAATTGTTTGTGAAATCTGACTTGTTCTTTCCGAATACTCTATCCGAATAGTCTGTCTGTCTGCAGGTCTGTCTGTCAGTGTACTGTTTAATTTAGTAAGTTTCGTAGTCTTTCTGTCCTTCTTTAAATGGATACTGTTTTACATAAATCAGCCTGTCTGTCTGACTTCTTTAAATAGGCCTACTGGTTTACAAAAATCATTCTGTCTGTCTGTCTCACATACAACCACATCTAACATCCCAGACATAGATATACAGCCTTGAAGACATATTCTCTAATTACAATCACTCTACACAGAAAGTTAATTTAACATTATTGAACAACTTGAAGGCTTAGCAACATCATTTAACACAGACATCACAACTTTAAAGGTTGGAAGCATACCACCAGCATCACTTCAGAAATAGACAAAATTCAAAAACAAGCACAGCAAATTTCATTCAAGCCAATACCCTGGCACTGAAATACACACTAAACAAAAATCTTTAGAAGAAGACATAAGACATATAAATACAAAAATAGCACACATAAACACTCAGCACAATCTACCAACAATCAGATTGGATAGAGGCATCCAGAAAAGAAGCACACAAAAAAAAAAACGAGGGAGGCATGCCCCAAATTCTAGAAAATGTAGAAAATCTACTTATATATGAAGTTATGTTCATATATGGATGATGGAGTTAATCCTGATCACTGGCTAACTACAAGTGGTTTTCCATTGTTTGCAAGACAGTTCAGAATGACTTAAGTTGTCCTTCATCGCTGCAAGATGTTGCTGCTGTTGATGATGATGATGCTATTAATTACAATTTTAATGATGAAAATGATTCTGATTCATGGGATTTCAAACGAAAATAGCTTTTAACTACCCCTATGATATACTGTATGCATGTGAAACACATAGTTCAAATGTTTAACCCTTTCCTCCATGCTAAATAGGAAATAGCTAAACATTATGTTGTATGTTTTAATAAATACATGTTTATAAATGCATGCACACAGTATTGTCCTTATCCTATTGACCTATCCAGTAACTTCAAAGTCTATCATCACCATCATTAGCATCAATTGTCATTTAGGTTACTAACACAACAGCTCTATCAATATCTTCTGTTTTCTGCATGTTTCTATCTCAATGCACCTAAATGTACCTGGTGTACATATACCACAACTAACACACAGCTTGTCTTGCCATTTTAACCAATCCTCTGCATATTTAACACCATATGACACCTTTACTATATTTTTTACAATTAATATTTACTGATGATGGTGAATACAGATCTGATGGCAGCTTAAATCATGATAAAAGTAACGCAGAAAGCTCCTTGAGCTTTCTGGTTTCTTGTCATCTTGCTTTAAGCATTACCAAACCTTAATTTCAGCTTGCTTGAAGCAGTATTACATTATACATGTAATGCCCTTCTGGCAATGAAGGAAAGGTTTATATCACTAATCTACTCTCTTGTGATTTAGACTATGTCAATAATTTAAACATCAAAGTGCAGCATTATGAGTTTCTTATTTTACTTGTAAAAATTGGGGGTGACATGATCGTCGCTAACCAATACACAAAGTTCTATTTCACAGATATATTACAACATTCAACTTGTAAAAAATTGGTGGATGACTTGATCGTCGCTAACCATGATACACAACTATTTCACATTATATTACAATATTTAACATATATATATTGCTAATATATATACATTTTATTACTAACTGTAGTATTTTGTTTATAAGAAATTGAATGAAGTATGGTGGGTGACATGAACATCGCTAACCAATACACTTTTATTTCACATTACAGTACTTTGTGAAGTTGACTTATTGCCAAGGTTCAGTTAAAGCCATTTTTTTTTAAATCAACATAGTATGGTGGGTGACATGATCGTCGCTAAACAATTAAACATACATTAAATAAATTGCAGCCGGACAGTCACTTATATAAGTCTAAACACAAACATCAGCCAATAAGATGTCACAGTCTTGGACCAAAAGTAGATCTATCAACCACTTTATGACTTGGATATGTATTAAAGGGGGTGTCCCTACATTTGACGTGTTTCATAAACACTTGAAATATACAAAAGTCATTTGTTTATATATATGCTGAAAAGTAGTATATCACAAAAAGCCCCATCCAATTACCGTTTATAATGACAAAACATCCAAGTGTTTCATATCTGCGATCCCAGTTTTACTCCCCGATGTTTCAGTTTTATTCGGTTTGTGTTTTAGTTTCGTAACTGTTCGCCCTATTCGCGATTCTCCGGCCACTTCCGAGAAAGCTATTACGAAAACAATGAAGGGATCGGGTGATCATTGGCAAAACGCGGAAGAATTTAACGGAAAAGGTCGATAATATTGTGTTGTAGAACAAAAACTATCAGTATTGACGAAATCGGTTTATTTGTATCACAGGGACATTTTCAATATAAGTTCAAATTAGGAACCTTCATAATAATGATAGAGCATTATTATAACAGATACCAAGTTTTATGATATTATTGAAAATATACGATCATTGTAGGGACTTCCTCTTTAACAAAAAGTAAGAGATTGATGGTTTAAGTTAAGATTTGTTTTCTTGTTGTGCTTTCAACTTTTATCAAGGTGTACTGTATTCGTTTATTGTTCTGTTACTTTTAGAATCTGGTGTATAAATCATCAAATTCACCATATGCTTTCATTTTATTTAGTTGAATGCGTTTGGCAGCTGTGCTCGCTTATAGGCTGTGCCTATTTCATATTAGTTTTGGAATTGGGGACCAATTCTTTCAGGTTCGGGGGTAGTGTTATGATGTCACCTGCTGTATGCACGAAAACCGATTGTGTCAGCAAGTCAATTTCATACATTTTTACCTCGTATTTCTTTAATCCCGCATGACAATGTCTACGGTCTATATGATCCTTTCACATACAAGTTGAACAATCGATCTATACTTCTTATTCGTCATAATTGTCTTTGAATTTGTAAATATTCATGAATTTGTATCTCTCAACAAACACAACTTTCAATCGACGGATTGAAGCGGAAGTGGAATTATTTATTATCTTGTCTCTGATTGGCTAATGAATATTTTCACTTTGAAGCCTCTGAGATGCTTAGCAACCGGAGATTTCAATCTATTCTTCGGTCCGCGCTTTCCAAATAAATCGGCCGAATTTCGAACGGTCCGTTAGAATGAGGTTGCTTTTGAAAAGGTTCACAAACTTTGGAAAGGTTCACAAACTTTGAAAACTGTTAAAAGATGAATTCTGGTGGAAAGGTATTGATTTTTATAAATGTATAGATCTATATTTATTTTAATATAAATATAGAGCTATATTGAAATGTTCTTAATATTTAATGTGGAATGATGATAATAGAAGAAAATAAAAGTTAAATAAAATATTAGTCTTTTTGTCCACACTCTGGCCCGTCCTGACAATATGATGCTAATAGCTCTGTCTCCAGTTAAATCCAGTGAATTAGCGAGTTAGTTATTTAGTGAACGAGTTTCTTCTTCAGAAGTATGGTGTTATCATTTACACCCAGGCAGTTTCACAGCACTTAGCTACAGTAACACCAATCTGGCTTAACCCTTTACTCCATAAATAGCCTTTCTACGCATTTGCAAACAAAGACGACCAAGATCAGACGGCTCCTATCAGATCCGTGTGGTGAGGGTCTGTTCTGTTTGAAATATAGATATGCACTTTTGTCATATGATGATCCAAAGTTGGTTAAGTTCTTTGATTTGTGTTCACCTGTTAATCATATTGCGTTGGATTGACTCTTTAGACCAGCCAGTCATCTTGTACGCTAGCGAAGGCGGAAGGGAGAATTTATCTATCTTTAAACCGTACAAGACTTTAAATCTATTTTGACTGTCATCGATATTCATCACAACTAAGTTATAAAACTTTGGGTTTTAGTTCATCATTAATATCCAAAATACCAAGAAGGTTACACATAGGCCATGCTTTAGTTTTATGCGCACGTATGTGGATGGGGTGAAGGGGTGGGGGCTCATCACCGATACGTTGCTCAAATTTAAGTACATGTTTCCATGCGAACTCTAGAGTTTGTAATGTGTAGACACGATTTCTGCAAGCTCAAACAAAGCATCTAATAGAAGATAAGTTCATTCAGACTCAGTCCCGAGGTTATAAAAGTGTTTGCTTGTGTCTGTATCCATTTTTCAGCATCTGATTGGTCAAATTGTAACAAGCTCAAAATTTGACCAATCAAATACTTGAGAATGAACTAAGACTCACAAGTTTTGTACCTCGAAGCTTGATCTTGTTTTCATGGTGGTGTAGGCACGGCTGTAGGGGAGGTTGGAGGCCGCTAAACTCTTCGTTCGCTTGGTAATGTTGCTGCTTGATTTGTAGGTCATCACTTCTGAAAAAAAAGTTATCACTGATCGTTTTCTTGCTAGTAAGTCCACCAGTCGCATTTAACACGGAGTTCTGTGTATTAGATCACTGTGCGAATTTGTCCTTTGAGATATTGGTATGATACATGTATCCACATGTGACACTAGAGTTATTACTCTTGTCAAATGTGTAAACATTCCGATAGGTTTTTACATTGCTTCAACACAGATTCAGTTAATTCACGACGACAAACTATGAAGGCGACCTCTTAAATCCAGAAATGGAAGGAGAACGTCGGATATCTGTATTATTTCGTTTTTGTCGTACCCTTTATTACTTTTATACAGTTACTCTGTTTGCAGCTCACTCATTGAGTACACTAGCGATAGGTGGGTACAGTTTGTTCACTTAAATGTTTTCGTTATACATGCACTTTACCACTGTATTTTCCGTCGCGGTTGTTGTAGATTAGTCGGAGAGAGGATTCGTTTATTTACACTGTTTGTCTTTTAGGGTGGGGATGGAATAAGTGTGAGGTTGGGCGCCCATATACCGGTTTAACCCCCCCCCCCCAGTGACTTTTGTCGCTGACCGTTCCAAGGCGGTACTTCCATCTTCCCCCTATTGTATGTTTGTTTTGTCTTTGTGCGTCTCTTGATGTTTTTATAGTTATGTACATTTGCTGTTTTCTTGTGTTGCTGTTCGGGCGACTGTTTGTTCTGTATGCGGTGTTTCCTGCATGACTCATTTTTGTATTTTAATTACAGGCGGAGGAAGACTCAATGTGCAATTTGAAACTGAAAACATTATAACTGAATCCAATTTCGGGTTATAATTGGCACCTGAGTAGTACGGCTGGCCATCCTGAAGTCAGCTTGAAGGCTTCCGCATGAATTTACTCCATGAATTTTTAATGATACAATGCTATTTATGTATTTGCAATTTTATAATTTTATTGCCATGTTTATAAGTTTCTATAGTTATAGAAAGCGTAAAATTAACCTCTTGGCAAATACGTCTTTTTAGCACAGTACTGTTAAACCAGCCAAGTTTTCAAAATAGTGACCTTGACCTTGACCCAATTTCATGTATCCTTGTATCGACTGTAAGGCCTTCACCAAAGCTATCTCCATACCTTATATGAATTATCAAGCATATGTGGTTCAGAAGTTAAGACAAAATTTTGAAGTTTTTCAATGGTGGCCAACTTGTTAAAATAGTGACATTGACCTTGCCCAAATTTCGAATATCTTTGTATAAACAGAAAGGCCTTTACCAACGCCATTTGTATACCAAAGATGAATCGCCTAGCATTTGTAGTTCAGAAGTTATAGCAATGTTAAAGTTTGTTAAAAACGGCAAATTTGAAGAAAAAAACAGTCAAACAATGAGAGCAACATAATAGTGACCTTTACATTGACCTGATTTTATGTATCCTTGTATGAAGTTAAAGGCTTTTACCAACGCTATCGGTATACCAAATTTGAATTCCAGCTTAAGTAAATCTAACAAACACACAAACTTGTACTAGAGATAAACATTCTATACATGAACAAAGCACAAGTACAAAGACAAAAGACACAAAGTAAGGATGACAAAGAGAGTACCGCCTTGGCACGGTCAGTAGCAAAATCGCCACTGAGGGTTTAACGGACGTCCTAACCACACACTTATCTCAGTCACCCTAGCTTTACAAATAGTGTAAAAGTTTCCCCGCCGGACTTACCCACAACATAGCTCTAAGACGGTAAACACATGACAATATGTAAAACATAGCATAACAACTGTGAAAATCCGTCAAATATGTACTCAATGACTTTGCTGAAGTCAGAGCACCTGCAGGGAAGCCGTTAAGGGCACGACAGGGAAAAAGTAATACATGAGTCTGGTAAGCTCATCCCGTTTCTGAGTTTATGAGTATACCATCATAGAGTACTAGTTAACGAGGGCACAAAGTATACCACCCAACCGCCCGTTTTCGCCAAACTATAAGCCGAGATTTTTCTCGAAAAATCCGGCTATTATGTAACCCTTTCGCCACCGCAGCGTCTCATCTGATTCAAAGCTGTTTCCATGAGTAAAAGAAGTAAAAGAAAACAAATAAGTGTAACTGGTACTGGATCCTGATGAGACGACGAGTTTTGTTTCATCCAGATCTACCGTATTGTACCACTGTCTACAGAAGTACCAGTTAGGGGCTTATTTGGGTTCAGCTGATGACACTGGGCCTGTTGGTGTCATGGTGTTGTCGGTTCGACTGTAGAGAAGGTTTAGGGGCGTTTACTATATTAACCCCTTCTCTCCTACTGACATGGACTATTTGGGTTCAGCTGATGACACTGGGCCTGTTGGTGTCATGGTCTTGTAGGTTCGACTATAGAGAAGGTTTGGGGGCGTTTACTATATTAACCCCTTCTCTCCTACTGACAACTTTTTGCGCCTCACTTATTTTCAGAATATATGTACTTCACAACAACAGGTGTTAAGTGCTTGTGGGGCGGCCGTAAAAGTCGCCCCGTACTTCATTCTCAGTGTTATATTTTCTTGTCCTTTGAGATCATTCGTTTTGATAGTATTAGTTTTGAAAATTGAACACTGCTTAAGCCGGTGCTAGGGGGCGTGAGTAGTGTTGCACTTTTAATAACTACTCATGAACAGATTCAATAAACCTAGTCTACAATTTTCTTTTTTGCATTTCTACTTTTGCTTTCGAGGGATCATCAATTTTCAGAATATTTGTAAAATTCATGCCTTGAAACTATTGTGATAAATAGATCATTCGCTTCATAGGAGCAAATTCTCTATTTATCACAATGGTTTCAAACTACTCAATTATATAATTCTCCTTTTTATACCCCCGTTGACGATATGGGGCATTGTTTTGCACCCGTCCGTCCGTCTGTCTGTCCGTCCGTGGGTCACGCTTCTACGTGCAGTTGGTTTTCAGTTTTTTCATTGTCGTATATCTCACTAACCACTAAAGCTATTGGCATGGAATTGCATAAATCACTATCCATGCTTTCATTGCGCACCCAGCCCATGCTGCCCGCAAGCCCAAGGTCAAGGTCAAATGACTTAGGAATTTTACGTGCAGCTAGGTAAGCACCACCTCGTGATTCACTGGGCTTTTATTGATCACAAATTCATTTTCAAGGAATTGTTTTGATAATATGTTTGATTAGTATACACTAAACTTCTTTTCACTATCGACTTGACTATTTGAATTGTCTGTGAACTTCATAAATTTGAGTTCTGTCATACAAACTCCAACTTTGTTTCTCTCCGCACAGTGCAGAATCAGATCAGCAGCCGTGTTTTTACTCCGCATGTTAAAACATCCGTTAAACAATAGGCTTATAGCGGTGGCAAATAGTGTAAAAACTGAATAGATGACGGGTTTAAAACGAGGCAGATGGTCTGGTTCTACACTGTCACTTTTTTCAAAATCTAAAGATTTCGTAGAATTTCGCTTAATTTACCATCGGGGCTTAAGCAGTCAATGACACATTTTAACTTTTGGCAGGCTCGCTAGTTGTCTGGTATAATTTGGTGCCTCAGCTTGGTCCAATTTGTTTGCAACTCATGCTAAATGTTCAAGATGGAGGGTTAAATTCCCTCGGACTGATTTACCCATGGTGGCCTGGAAATATTGAAATGGTTTAGGATTTGGAAATGAACAGGACATTAGTGTACAATTTAAATTAAATTGAGGCCTTATCCTTTGTTGTAAAATGAACTTCAAAACATCAGTGATTTGAAAGAAAAAGGAATGAAACAATATTAATGTAACAATACTTTATGTTACTATAGAAAATGAATTTACAGTATCAAATTTCAGGTCAGTGACTATGTGAAAAGGTCCAAACATTTCAATGAATTTGGAAGAAACAGTTGATATAGTGCTTCTCCATGATGCCCATACAGTAAAGTGAAGGGAACCTACTTCTCAATGCTGCCATTATAGTAAATGTGAAGAGAACCAACTTCTCCATGCTGCCAATACAGTAGAAACGAAAAACACTACTCTTCAATGATATCCATACAGTAAAACTGAAGAAAACAAACGTCTCAATGTCGTGCATACAGTACAAACGAAGAGAATCTACACACCAATGCTGCTGCAAATGCAAACCAGTATAGCAATGCTACCTATACAGTAAAAGTGAAGAGAGAGCATATTACAGTAAAAGTGAAGAGAGAGCATATTTCGCAATGCTACCCATAGAGTAAAAGTGAAGAAAACCAACTTCTCAATGCTGTCCACGCAGTAAAAGTGAAGAAAACCTACTTCTCAATGATGTCCACACGGTAAAAGTGAAGGAAACCTACTTCTCAATGATATGATGTCCGCACGGTAAAAGTGAAGAAAATCTACTTCTCAATGATATGATTTCCACACGGTAAAAGTGAAGAAAATCTACTTCTCAATGCTGTCCACACGGTAAAAGTGAAGAAAACCTACTCCTCAATGATGTCCACACGGTAAAAATGAAGAAAACCTACTTCTCAATGCTGTCCACACAGTAAAAGTGAAGAAACCTAACTTCTCAATGATGTCCACACAGTAAAAGTGAAGAAACCCAACTTCTCAATGCTCTCCGTACAGTAAAGTGAAGATAACCTACTTCTCAATGATGTCCACACAGTAAAGTGAAGAAAACCTACTTCTCCTCAGTACTACCCGTATAGTAAAAAGAAAACAACCTACTTCTGAATACTGCCCATACAGTAAACATGAAGAGAACTTACTTCTCCATACAACAAAGATGAAGGGAATTTACCTCTGATACTGCCCATATAACAAAAACAATATAACCGTCTTCCTTATGCGACCCATACAGCAGAAGGTTTGAGAACTTAATTCTAAATACTGCCCTAACGCAAAACTGAGGTGAATCTACTTCATTGCGAGCCACACAGTTAAAAGAAAACAAACTACTTCTATATACTGACCATATACCGGTAGTAAACGGGAAGACAACCTACTTTACCACGCTGTCCGAACGGCAAAATTGAAGGGGCGTTACTTCTCAATACAAATACTGCTCATACGACAAAAGGGAAGAGAACATACCTCTCAATACTGCCCATGCAGCCAAAATTAGGATAACCTACTTCTCAATATTGCCCTCAAGGCAGGCGGGAAGAGAACGTAGTTCCCAATACTGCCCATGCAGCAAAGTGGCGATAACCTACTTCTCAATACTTCCCTTACAGTAAATGTGAAAAGAACATACTCCTCAATATTGACCATACAGCAATGTGAAAAGAACGTACTTCTCATACTGCCCATGCAGTAAAGATGAAAATAACATACTCTTCAATAATGCCGATACAGACAATGTGAAGCGAACATACTTCTTTCAAGTGCCCAAGCAGCAAAGTAACAAGAACCTACTTCTCAATAATACCCATATAGTAAAGGTGAACAACCTACTTCTCAATATTGTCCATATAGTTAAGGTGAAAAACGTACTTCTCAATACTGCCCACACAGCAAATGTGAACAAACCTACTTCTCAATCTTCGTCACATCCAAGTGAAACAAAAAGACACAAAACTCAGAATTTGGAACATAACTATTGTAAAATCTCTTAACCCATTCCCTCATAGGCTATTTTTAGATACAATCTCTTTGAATAAATCTACCGAAAAGGAGCATTAACTAGAGAAAAGGAAATGTTTTAGAATTTTGTAGTTTGAAACCATTGCGATAAATAGAGCATTTGCTCCTATAGGAGCAAATGCTCTATTTATCACAATGGTTTCACAAAGTGACTTTTACAGAGTCGTCAAAAGTCGTCACTATGAGGGAAAGGGTTAAGGACATCGAGCTAAATGTAAAAACGAGAGTGTTCGGAGGAACACATGTATCACCTGCTCGCAACTGACACAAAAACTGTTAATATGCTGTAGTGCGAAAATCAGAACAAAGGTAAATAACTAAAACAAGTATTTGATGCAGAGTGATGGACCTTAGTTACATCAATGGTCCTCAGTGAGAGGAAGACACGTGTGAAATTTGAAAGCTCTATAATAATTAGTTTAGAAATGACAGCCCAAAAAAGGTGTGATGAAAATCAGAACAAAGGGGAATAACTCAAAAAGTATTGCATTACACCAATGGTCCTAAACGAGAGAAAGACACATGCGAAATTTGAAAGCTCTATATTGATTAGTTTAGAAATTACAGCCAAAAGAAAAAAGTTTGACTAATATTAGAACAAAGGGGAATAACTCAAAAAGTAGTTCATGCAGAATAATGGACCTTAGTTACATCAATGATCCTCAACGAGAAGACACATGTGAATTTTGAAAGCTCTATAATGATTAGTTTAGAAATGACAGTCAAAAATAGAAAGTGTGACGGACGGACAGACAGACGGACAGACAACGGAAAAGTGATCCCTAAATGACACACTGTCTCTCGGCAGGTGACACAAAAATACAGAAATAGGAAAAGAATACGCTGTTGAGTTTGTATTTGTACCAAATGAATTACAATGCCTCCTCGGTCTGAAAACCGTGCAAGAGATGAACCTGATCCCAATCAATTCTGATTACCTCGTAGGAAAAATAGAGAAAGATCTAGGTGACCTAGGAGAAGTGAAATTGTAAATAGACCCAATTGCCCCTGCGACAGCATTGCCTGCGAGAAATATTCCAATTGCTATAAAAGAACAGGTTAAAAACTGAGAGAGATTGACATTAATAGAGAGAGGAATCCCCCAGCCTGTAACTGAACCTACAGAATGGATGAACCAGATGTAGTCGGGAAGAGCAATGGAAAAATCAGAATATGCATTGACCCTCAGCCACTGAACAAAGGTCTTGTAAGGGAAAGATATAAACTGCCACCGTTTGAAGACATTCTCCCAGAACTTAGCCAGGCAAGAAAATTGGAGGTAAAAGAAGCCTTTTGGCATGTGAAACCTGACAGTGAATCCAACAAGCTAACGACCATGATCACAGCCTTCGGGAGATTCTGATGGACGAGGCGTTATTTCTGCCTGTCAGTTTCCAATGAAATCTTTCAAAGAAAGCTACATGAAGCCCTAAATGGTTTGGATGGTATCTTCACCATAGCCGATGGTATAGTTGTTGCTGGTTATAGGGAATCGGATGAGGTTGCCAACAAGGACTATGCCAAAAAGCTAGAAACGTACAAACGATGCGAGGAGCAGAACATACTGCTAAATGAAGAAAAGACTGACATGGGCAAGAGTATCGTTTTTCATGGACACAGAGTTACAACTAAAGGCTTGGTTGTTTTTTTATCGGGGTTCATGTGGCATTCACAGTACAGTATTTCAGTCATATCACGCCGTCCAGCTGATTACAGGTGAAGGAAGACCCCAGAGGTTATTCTGTGCACGGAACAAATTTCATTGTTTCGTGCACAGAAGAACATCCAAGTAGAACCACCAACCTACAGCAAGCCAGCTGGAAGGCTTCCTCACTTGAAAATTCTAAATGCCAAGGCCGGGATTCGAATCACCACAGCGGTTAGGGACTAAGCGATTGTCAGACAGAGACCGTAACCACTCGGCCACTACTAGTGAAGGCATACCTCTAGTTTAAAGTCCCTGAACGCCTTTGGATTAAAAAATAAATATACGCTGAATGTACCCTTCAGTATACCATTTAAACAGTCCTGCGTTTTAATTGATCGTTTTCTGTTGAGAAACAACAATAAAACTCTAAAATATATCGCGCTGTCAAAAAGTATGACAGTTCTAAATAAATATTCGCTATAAATATAGCAAACATTTCGCGCATGCGCCTCTCGATATCAAACAATGCATTTAGGCGTCTCTTGGAAGCCGAAGTGGGATGAGTACTAGACTGTCTCTAAAAAATCGGAAAGAAAAAGTAGAAATAAACAAACAGTCTCTATATTCAAACCTACTTTCGTTTTCTCTCTATATTTAATCATACTTTAGTTTTCATCGATCTAAAAACAAATTAACACAAAACCTTACCTTTGAAGCTTTTTTTAAAACCAGTTTCTTTCAAATGGATGGACACTCTATCAAAAACACCAATGTATCATTTTTTCGATCTGCGGACGGCCAGGGACTTTAAGGCAAAGTAGACGCTATACAGAAATGCCAAGGCAAGATGTGACAGGGGTCAGAAGATTCGGTGGTCTAGTTCAGTATATGGCCAGATTTCTACCAAACATGACTGATACTTTGGAGCCTTTAAAAAAACACAAGAAAATCGACAGAATTAGAATCATATCTATATAGTATTTCTGAGCAAACAGCAGGCCCCGATTAGACCTATAGGAGCCGTCTGATCTGGGTCTTCTCTTTTTGCAAAAAAAACGTAGAAAGGCGTATTTATGGAGGAAAGGGTTAATTCAGAAGTATATATGTTTTTATACGCCCGAAGGTAACTTCGGTCGTATTATGGTATGGCGCTTGTCCCTCAGTCTGTCCGTCCGTTAGCCACATCCTCTCAATAACTTGACAACTATGGGATGTGCTGTCTTTATACTTAATAGGAAGGTTGGTCATGGTTAGTAGATGACTCCTATTGATTTCGAGGTCAGTCGGTCAAAGATTAAGTTCCCAGTGACCTTCAACTCAAAAATTTGTCCACTGAATAACTTGACAAGTATTAGGCGAGATGTCCTCATACTTAGTAGGAAGGTTGGACATGGCTAGTAGATGACCCCTACAGATTTTGATGTCATTCGGTCAAGGTCAAGGTCACGATGACCTTCAACTAAAAAACATTGTCTGCTCAATAACTTGATAAATATTAGGTGTGCTGTCTTCATACTTAGTAGGAAGGTTGGTAATGGCTAGTTAATTACCCCTTTTGATTTTGAGGTCAGTCGGTCAAG
The DNA here is from genome assembly GCA_963576725.1 of Azorinus chamasolen. Lineage (NCBI taxonomy): Eukaryota > Metazoa > Mollusca > Bivalvia > Cardiida > Solecurtidae > Azorinus > Azorinus chamasolen. The sequence continues at coordinate 19,687,897 of OY755247.1, read as the reverse complement.
GTCACGGTGACCTTCAACTAAAATATATTGTCCGCTCAATAACTTCATTAGTATTAGGTTTAATGTCATCATACTTAGTAGGAAGGTTGGTCATGGGTAGTAGATAATCCCTATTGATTTTGAGGTCATTCGGTCAAGGTCACGGTTACCTTCAACTCAAAACTCTAGTCTGCTCAATAACTTGATAACTATAAGGTGTGCTGTCTTCAAACTTAGTAGGGGTGCTAAACATGGCAATTAGATTACCCCTGTTGATTTTGAAGTCAGTCGGTCAAAGGTCAAGGTCACAGTAACCACTCAAAAAACCCATGTCGCTCAATAACTTGATTAGGTGTGTTTGTCTTCATCCTTAGTAGAAAGGTTGGTCATGGCCATCAGATGACCCCTATTGATTTTGAAATCAGTGGGGTCAAAGGTCAGTGTCACAGTGATTTACAGCAACAGCACATACTTCGGGCGTGTAACGCTCCGACACACGTAATTCCTGTTTCTGTATAGAATACAGCACGAGGGCTTGGTGCAAAACTATTCTAACTCCTTCACAAAGTGAAGGAGTTAGAATAGTTTTGCACCAAGCCCTCGAGCTGTGCTTATAAAAGCTACAACTGCAAGGGAGTTAAACATCCACATGCCTGTTGAAAAAGTCAGATCTATAGTAGTCTTTCTTGACAACACTACATGACAACAGCACAGCCGTCACCACCACTAGCATCATAATCATCACATTATTCGTACCATCTCCGTCAACATAAAACAACAATTACTTTAATTTTGTCGTAAATATGCAGAATGTAATGATTTAGGCTTTATGTTTTCGTCCATGTCCCACATGTGTGTGTGTGTGTGTGTTTTTATGCGTTATTTGTGTGTTTTTGTGCGTGTTTGTGTGTGTTTGCGGGCGCATGCTGTGAAAAAATAAATTGCTCTGTTAATTTTTGACTTTTGAGAAAGTAATGACCAAGTGCCATGACACTAGCTTTTGAGAACTATTGACCAAGTGTCAAATAGCTTGGATACTGATGAGAACCCGAGTCACTCGGCGTCGTATCTAGATCCAAGCTGTTCACACATGCATTAGTGGGAGGCGCCTCTGTTTAGAAACCATTGAGATAAATAGAGCGAGCAAATGCTCTATTTGTCACAATGGTTTCAAAACTACACAATTCTAATTGTTTCCTTTTCTCTAGTTAATGCTCCTTTTCGGTAGATTAATTCAAAGAGGCTGGGTTTAAAGATAGTCTAGTAGGGAATAAGGGTTAATCTGTCACTAGATTTAGAGGAAATAAATGTTTAATGTCCGATCTATTTCCAGCTATACACGAAAGAGTTTTCCATTTATCAATAAAGGACCAAGTTTAAACAAACATTGAATAACAGATAGCGGAAAGTTTATCAATACCAGAGTCCAATTAACGTACGTAGGCTACATGCTAGAAAAGGGACACACATGTATTACATTTTTTGGAACAAAGATAACGTTTCTTCACTGGAAAGAATAAAATGATATTTACCAATCGCTTGCTGAATTTTAAAATACATTTCTCCTTCTTTACCCATGCCTTGTTGTATAATCACATATATCTTCACTGTGTACAAGTATACCGCTTTGCAATCACTGCTGTGGTGTGCACTGGTTGCACAATCAATTTGTAAATAGTGCAGACCCTGATGAGACAGCTCCTGCAGGAGCTGTCTCATCTGGGTCTTCACTATTTACAGGTAAGGGTTTCTTCACTGGAAAGAATAAAATAATATTAACCCTTTACTCCATAAACATTCATAGAAGAATTCATGAATTTGTGAATATTTATTAGTTAATGTTTAGAATGACATAAGAACAAACACACGCTTGTTTTGATTTTTTATGAAACTAGAATCAGATCTGTATAAGTACGTTATGCAAACAAAACATTACCTGATCAGATGACTCCTAAATGTACCGTCTGATATGGGTCTACTCTGTTTGCAATGGCGTAACAATGCACAAATAAGGGTTAAATGGGTTTACCATAGCAAGACTTCAAATTGTCGTTTAACCCTTTCCCTGGTCTATGTCAGTTCCAAATTTCAATACCTATACCCATGTTCAAAATAGTTATAAAGAACTATGGAAAGTGGAACATTGTAGCCATTTTAGAAAGTAAAGAAACAAGTATTTCAAATTCCATTAGCAAACGGAGCAGACCCTGATCAGACGGCTCCTAAAGGAGCCGTCTGATCTGGGTCTACTCTGTTTGCAAATGCGTGAAAACACGTTTATATGAAGGAGCGGGTTAACCTTATAGTCCTTTTGGCACATTACGCAAACGGAGTAGACCCAGATCAGATGGCCCTTGTAAGACGTAGCCAAACTGTACCAGATCCATAGATGAGCAAGCATTATTTTTTTCACAACGGGGTAAGGGCTAATACACATGTACACTGTACAGTAAAACCTCTCTATAACGGCCACTAAATTACATCAAGTATTTTGTGTTAAAGGCAGGTGGCTGCTTAAAGCAAAGTGAAAGTAATACAGAACGCTCCGATAGGAGCGTTCTGTTTTACTTTCACCTTGTTTTAAGCAGGTGCCTGTCCTAAATACCAACTAATTAACACAATTTAGTGGCCGTTATAGAGAGGTTTTACTGTATGGTCATGCCCGTACACTGTATACGACTATGTACGAAAACTTGCTATGAAAACGTTTGATAGCCAGAAATATGCTTGTCACGATACTTCCTACACCCGCCAGACCTGCGTTACTATGATACAACTTATCAGAATTAAAGTAGTTTTCACTTCTAGACTAGTGGCTAGTCTAGTCATTATTTTGTTTATTGTGTACATTGTTATCTTAAGGTATTCGGCCAAATACCCTACGATCTACCTTAACACAATTGATAACTGATAAAGTCAGGAAATGAGAGAAGAGAATGTAACATAGACGAAGACAGAGAGAGAGAGATAGATAGAGAGAGAGAGGGTAACATAGACGAAGAAAGAGATAGAGATAGAGATAGATAGATAGGTAGAGATAGAGAGAGAGAGAGAGAGAGAGAGAGAGAGAGAGAGAGAGAGTACAATGACCAGGAAGTTGAGACAAATACTTTATATTCTTTATTCATGGTAAGCGCTACATGGCTTGCATTTTGCAAACGGCGTCTCATCAGGATCAAAGCTGTTTGACACTGTTCGTTTAAAAATTGTAAGTAAAACTGTTTACCACCAGTTCAGTTCGGAGGGTCCACTTTGTTTATACAGTCAAACCCCCGCTTATGCCTAGCTTTATGCAGGACAAAAGTAATGCAGAAAACTCCTAGAGGAGCTTTCTGCATTACTTTTGTCCTGCACTAAGCAACCACCTGATTATAAAGACACCCATGTTTATTCATTAAGTGGTCGCATTAGAGGGATTTTACTGTACTCTTACAGTAAAGTCTCGCTAATACTACTTTAAAACCTCTCTATAACGGCCACTAAATTCCATCAAATATTTTGTGTTAAAGGCAGGTGGCTGCTTAAAGCAAGGTGAAAGTAAAACAGTACGCTCCTGTAGGAGCGTTCTGTTTTACTTTCACCTTGCTTTAAGCAACCACGGGTCCTAAATATCAACTAATTACCACAATTATGGGGCCGTTATAGAGAGGTTTTACTGTACTGAAAATAGTCTAATTCTGCATTTTCAAAATCGGTAGTAACTTAATGGAAGATACAGGAGCTGTCTTGCATTAAGCGACCACCGGCTTTTACGGTCTCTTATGTTAATAAATCACGTGGTCGGTTTAGCGAGACCCTACTGTAGAAACAGATATAACTCTATGCAAAATAGCAAACTGAAAAGTTGAAACCAGTGACATAATTATGTAGGAAATGGAACACTGACATATTTTGGAAAATGGAAACACTGGCACATTAAGTTTGGAAACTGAAACCACTGGCTCATTGTGATGGAACATCAAAATGCATGTACTGGCACATAATGTTGGATTTAATGAAAACACGGGTACATTATATTGGAAAATGAAAACACTTGCACATTATGTTGGAAAATGAAAACACTATGTTAACTCAGACATCTCCTTTAAGAACCGTCTGATCAGAGTCAGTTTGCTAATGAAATGATATAGACCTCAAAGAGACTATTCTAAAGAGTGGTCACAACATAGGGTTTGGTGGAGAAATTACGATTTTAGCATTTGAGTACGCGCTTTTATCTGTTGTTCTGTAAATGTAAAAGTAAATGTTTATAAAGTGCTCCCTCTCTACAACGACATCCTTTGGGATACGAATATTGTATGTGTTGTTCAGAGGGAGTTGTTACATGTATAGGGAGGGAAAATCAAACACAATTAGCTTGTTTGCAGATCCCCAGATATGGTGTATTTAGAGAACTAAAACCGTTATGCCTCAATCAAACCCTATGTTGTGACCACTCTTTAGAATCGTCACTTTGTGACGATTCTAAAGAGTGGTCACAACATAGGGTTTGATGGAGGCATTAAGAAAATACGATGGAAAAAGGTTGTTTCTGGAGCCTTGTTGTTTCGGAAACAGTGACATGCGTTGTTGTAAGGAGGGAATCGTTATTGAGAGGGCCGTTGTAGGGAGGGAGGGAGCACTGTAATAAGATTTCACAGGCGGGAGTGGGGAGAGAGTGTATTGGTAAAGTTTGTCGTAAAATCCTGCATATTTGATAATTATTATAAACGATTTATTGGGTAATGTTTCGCTCTAGACAAGTATCCAACACCCGAAGGTTAGGTAAATGTATGTAAGAGCGTATATCAAATTTCGTTTGTACTTGCAAGTCTTAATTTGACCGAATGGCTTATACTTTTACCTGGTGAATATACATATTCATACAATAGGTTTTTATAAAGACATGTTAAAACAAGAATTTTTGGCTATGACAGAATCTGTAGGATGAGATAGATATTATGCCTGAAGCAAACAATGCAGACCCCGATCAGACGGCTCTCACGATAAGGTATACTGTGTTTGCATAATACACCAAAAACGCTTCTGTTAGGGGAAGGACTTGCCCTTATCCCACTAAACACAAATTGACTGGTTTTTGCAAACAGCTTGGGTCCACATGAGTGGTCCGGTAACTCGGCATCTCGTCAAAATCCAAGTCGTTTGACATTTTAGTTTCTAATCGACAGTAAGCGTAACTTGCCCCAGACCAGATATTTAGCAAACACTAACCTGCAACCTTACTTTACTGTGATACATGTACAGTTAGACCCCTCTGAACAGGAATTCTAGTAGAGATTAATTTAAATACTTAGAGGTAGGTAGCTGCTTGATGCAGGGTGAAAGTCATACAGAAAGCTCCTAGAGGAGCTTTCTGTATGACTTTCACCCTACATTAAGCAGTCATCTGTCTGCAAGACCGATATTTATACTTAATTGAACGTCCAATTTAGAGGGGTATTACTGTATACAGAGTTAAATACTTTGCATTGCTGGCGAATCATTACATGCGATATGACTATGGGTACACAAAAATGCATCTGATTGTTAGTGCATGCATGCTGAAGTTGTACATTATTGTGTATTGGGCAATTTGTGCTGGTCTTTATATGTGTATTCAAATACAGACAGAATGCATTAATTGCACTGACATGTAATACGGGCAAGACCTTAATCAATGGTCTCCATTGAAAATAACAACACAAACCGCAGACGCGTTATAGGAAAAGTGTTTGCGCAGGTAAGAAGAACTTTGTTTTCGTTTTAGATGTGAATTCATTCGTTTACAATATGGGGATTAATTGTTTGGATCCTAATAAGACCGTCGATTACACTCGACATCTCATCTGGATCCACACTGTTTGCAGATGCGTGAAAAGGCCCGGGAACCTTTCATGTACAGTAGAACCTGTCTTAAGCAGCCATCAAAAATAGGCCTAATTAAGGGTCTGTAAGGTAGGTGGTATTTTAATGCAGGTCAAAAGTAATACAGAAAACTCTTATAGGAGCTTTCTGCATAGTTTTTGTACTGCATTAACCCATTCTCTCATATTGACGACTTTGACGACTCTGTAAAAGTCTCTTTGTGAAATCATTGTGATAAATAGAGCATTTGCTCCTATAGGAGCAAATGCTCTATTTATCACAATGGTTTCAAAATACAAAAATCTGAAAGTTTCCGTTTCTCTAGTTAATGCTCCGTTTCGGTAGATTTATTCAAAGAAGTTGTATCTAAAAATAGCCTATGAGGTTATGGATTAAGCAACCAGCAGATTTGTAACACTCATAACTTCAATAAATGAATATCCGCTTTTAGACAGGCTGTACTATATAATAATCATTATCTATCTTTATACAGTAAAATCCTTCTATAGCGACCACCGAAAATAGCTTTAATTCTTGTTATTAAAGACAAGTGGCAGCTTAACGCAGGAATAACGTTACGCAGAATGTTCCCATAGGAGTTTTCTGCATTACTTTCAACCTGCAAAAAGTCCATATGCATTCACTAAGTGGTCGTTATAGAGAGGTTTTACTGTATCTCATAGGCACAGTTTCTTCATTTCCCGTCGAGGGAGCTCCTATAGATGCCAGTTCATCTTGGTCAACACAGTTTGCACAGAACATAAGTGACTCGTTTACCACACTGAATGAGTTAACCCTTACTGTGCGGGACACGGGTCACTAATGCCCTTTGCAAACAGTGAAGAATCAAGAGAGAGGGCTCCTAGAGGAGGTTTGATAGTAAATAAAACTTGCAAGATAACGGAGTTTGAGAAGACATGTTCATCTCAGCAGGTTAAGGGTTAAAAAAAGTGACCGATTTTTAAACAGCTTGACCCCTGATTACTCGGCATTTCGTCTGGACCCGAATAGTTTTTAACCCTTTCCTCCAAAAATACGCCTTTCTACGACTCTGTAATAACCACTTCTTGAAACCATTGTGATAAATAGAGCATTTGCTCCTATAGGAGCAAATGCTCTATTTATCACAATGGTTTCAAACTACACAATTCTAAATTTATTCAAAGAGGCTGGGTCTAAAATAGCCTATGGAGGAAAGGTTTAAATGACAGCTCGCGCTTAGTAGGAAAACATTAAACTCTAATCTCAGATTGTTGGGCATTTCACCCGGTTTACCATCGAAAAGTAATGCAATGCTAAACTGTATAGAACCTGATTACATAGTCCTCACAGAAACCCTCTGGTCTGACTCTTACCCGTGTGGAATGCATGTCAGCCGATTTCTCACCGTCAATGGGGTTATGACAATTTTACAATTAACACTCGTTATAATGGCATTCAATATACAGTATAACCTCTCTATAACGACCACTACATTGTGTTAATTGGTTTGAATTTAGGGCAGGTGGCTGCTTAAAGCAAGGTGAAAGTAAAACAGAACGCTCCAATAGGAGCGTTCTGTTTTACTTTCACCTTGCTTTAAGCAGCCACATGCCTTTAATACAAAATACTTGATGTAATTTAGTGGTCGTTATAGAGAGGTTTTACTGTAATGGAATATCCATTATACTGACATGAATTTTTGCATTTTTCTCCATTAAGCTGCCACCTGTCTCACAGACCGGTGTGAATGCTAATTTGAACGTCCGGTTTAGAGGGCTGTCATTATATAACTTAATGTTCATTACGCTCGTACAACGATTATTTCAATACAACGACGCGTTCTGTGGGAACGAACATGGTCTTTGTAACGAGAGTTGACACGTGTACATACCAATTGTAGACCAGCAGATAGTCATAAAATAGGTTATGTCGATAACAGTCGCCAGCATGTTAGGTTGCAACATTTACGTGTCTCTGTATATATATCAGTTATTAAAAGTTCATCAAGGATATAGATAAGATGCTAAGTTACTGATATATCAAACAATTCTTATTTCTCAGCTAACCCCTATCTTGCTGTCACTCATCAGATAGGCGGTCCTAATCAGTTGCAGTAAGATAGGCGGTGAAATACCGGTATTAACCCTTTCGGCGCCAAATTACTAATTGTCGTCTGCAATACAATTTTGTTAAATAATTCGGTAAAATCAGGAATTAAAATAAATAAATTCAAATTTTAAAGGAATAAAGCACTGATATAGAAATAGATTTTCAGACAAAAAGTGCAGTCCCTGGTTAGACGCCGCCATGAAAACTGGGACTGCACTATTTGTCGTGGTGCATTTCTGCGACATTGGCTGTGAAAGGGTTAAACAAATATTTTAAATTGGATTTCTTTTACTAAATACATTAACGCTCCTTTTATACAGCCCCCTCTCGCCCCAGCCCGGTTCAGTTTCATAATGACTTTATACATATTTTATATTAAAAATCGAGAGAGTATCACAAGGATACTACATACATCTATAAGAACAACAAAATCACCATCTGTTTTTCAAGTTAGATTTTTCTCAATATTTATTGTCGAGATCATTCTCAAAGTGCCAACACCTTGAACCCTGATGAGACGTCAAGTGACTATATACAAAGTGCATGTGTATACTTATTTTTCGCACAAGGAGAGTAGTTACGCCCGTATTACATTAACTCTATACTTGATGAATGTTCACGCAATTCTCCACCCATTATACGTAGTAATTCAACCCTGGTTTAACCGTTACTACGCTGAATTTTCAAATGGACTATTCCAAAATTCAAAAAGGTCAAGCTTATGATGAATGTTTAGAGATTTTTTTAAAGAAAAGTGTAACATGACAAACAGTGCAGACCCTGATGAGAGGGCTCCTCTAGGAGCCCTCTCATCCGGGTCTACACTGTTTGCAAAGGACATTAGTGAGTCGTGTATTGCACAGTAACTGTAAAACAAAACAGTATTCCAATGACAAATAGTAGAGATATGTAGCATACAAACAAACAAAGCAGACTCTGCTGCCTGTGATGTTTTCAAGTAAAGGGTTTAACTTATATTCTTTCCATTTTTCGTATAAATTAATTTACTCCAAATGAAGTACACACATTCAAATCATGAAACTGTTTTTTTTGTCCATTTTTTCCACCGTATACATGTATTCAGATAAACATTAACCAATTTTCAATACTGTCAGTTTCTTAGAAAACCGCCGACAGTTTATGAGACGGAAAAATGTGGCAATCAACGAACATGTTCGGCGAAGTTCCGAATCGATTTTAGAATAACGCTTAGAATATTAAAGAGTTCACAACAAAAGCTGAAACAACATGTCAGTTCGATATAGGAAATTGAGAAAGAAAAACGTCTGTTGTATAGAGTTTACCTACATGTACATTGTACATCGAAATGAGTACGTCCAGTACATATATTAGTTTCCGCTGGAATCCGCTGCCACCAATTTTTTTTTATTTTTGCCCGATACAAACAACTCTTTCTTTGACACGCTCATAAACAACGAATTAGTTTCAAACCATAAACATCCAGATTCTGTACGCAAATTATTCGAAAATATGAGCAGATTACATCTTCTAAATTAAAAACCGAAAGTGTTTAAAAACAATAGCCAATAAATGTAGAATAGAATAAAATATAAATGATTGATCAACCTTCTGTTTTTTTCTGTTGTTTTTTCTCAGATCAGACGGCTCCTGTATATGTGCCGTATGGTCAGGGTATACATATAGTCTGTTTTCTTATAACATAATATGGATATGACTACAGTTTCTGCCTTGATAAAATCCAGACTGACAGACATACAGACAGACAGACAGTCAGACAAACAAACAACACGCGAACATGTTCTGTCTTATATAGGTTGACATCATTGTACAGTAACATACACTTTTACTCATATACATGTAGTATAGAAGTCTCAACCTCGAAGAGACGATTCTACAGAGTGGTCACGGTGTATAAGGTTTGATGGAGAAATGATAATTTTAGTATTTGTGTACGCATGTTTATTTGTAGCTCCGTATGTTTTTGTACTTCGCAGCTTTATAGAAGACGAACATGATGACCGATCTAGATGATACTGTCCTACTGGAATGTAACGAGTCGATTTTGACGTGTCAAATATGCATGGAGAGGTTCGAAAGTCCGAGAATTCTTCCTTGTCAGCATACGTTCTGCAAGAAGTGTGTTACCTCCCTTATAATGAAACATTGTTTCGACGAGCTTGGCGTCATGAAGAGTCCGCTTTTCCCTTGTCCAAACTGCCGGAAGAACTGCAAGATAAGATGTAAGAGTGTCGAGGACGCTAAACAGTTGAAAGCATTTCCTGAACATTTGTTGCTGAAGACTTTACTGGAAGCTCCTGAAGTAGATCCAGCTCGGAATGACGAAACCACAACAGCTGGGACGGGGATCACACTGAGTGAAAAAAGAGCAGACCGAATCCAAAGCGTTCTGTGTCGATATAAGCACATGCTTGTCTGTATGCGCAATTTACTTAAAAGATGGCCATCAAAAGAACCCCGGTTCAGTTATCCTATGGAATTCTGTATCGACATTCGGAAGAAACTGTCAGATTTCATGTTGGATCTTACACACATCCCAAGATCAAATAATATACCGAAATCTGACCGCAGTGGTCGCACGATATCCAAGTTACTATCAAGAGTGACCGAGGAGGAACATGGCATTAGTAATACATTTTCGTTGGAAAAGATGCAAGAAACAGCTCACGAAATTTCTGAGACACCATGCTGTATTGAATACATCCCTTTGTACAGAACTATGCAAGAAATACACAAAGCTATGCCACATGGGCCCATGCCACATGGGCCCTCTCCTCGTTGGTCTTCGTCAGAAAGACCAACTCCCACAAATACGCCGCCGAGGGAAAGACCTCGACAAGAAACACACGTGATAGAACAGGAGACAGTTCCAAGAGTGACTACAATCATTATGTTTCTTGTATGTGTTTTTGCTGTTGTGGTAATTTTTTTCACCTAACACGGTCTACTTATACCGCCGCTAGCAGCATTGTTACAATAATTTGTTATACTTTAATATGATTATATTTATGATCGACAAGAAAGAAAGAAAACGAAATTAACCCCATTACTCCATAAATACGCATTTATCTACGCCTTTCTATGCCTTTGCAAACAGAGTAGACCCTGATCAGACGGCTACTATGGGAGCCGTCTGATCAGGGTCTGCTCTGTTTGCTTATGATATTATATAATATAAACTGATTTTGCAGTGTCAGTCATTGCCAAAACTTCTTGTGTTCATGTTTCATTAAAACTATTATTCTTATTAATATTCATGTCCATGGAAGGTGACTGATAGCGGGTCCATAACACACAATACGTCATTCCGAGGGTGCAGTGCATAACGCGTTGGCAGTACACATGCTAGAAATGATGAGATAACATTTGCATAATTAACAAACGTTCATTAGCAGAAAATGCAGCACTGTCTATTTCGATATTATGCCCCCCCCCCCCCCACACACACACACACTTCTTTCCCTCATGAATATTCATGTAAGAAATAATTAACCATTAAAAGAAAAACTATTGTAATAGAAAATATTTTGTCATGTATTGCTAATCACTGACCTTCAAAACCCCAAACTGTTTAACACGTTATTTCTATAGATATGCATTTGCAAACAAATTAGACCCAGATCAGAAGGCTCCTATAGGAGCGGTCTGACCAAGGTATACTCTGTTTGCTTATGCAATCATATAGATATGATTTTTAGCGTCTGTCATTGCCAAACATCGTGTCTTAACCCTTCGCTTGCTGAATTTTAAAATTCATTTCTCCTTCTTTACCCATGCCCTGTTGTATAATTACATATATCTTCATTGTGTACAAGTATTGCACTGTGCAATCACAGCTATGAAGTGCATTGGTTGCACAATCAACTTGTAAATAGTGCAGACCCTGGGGCTTCACTATTTATAGGTAGGTATATTGACGTGAATAGCAAGCGAAGGGTTAATATGCCATCATAAAAGTTAAACTAATTAATATTCATGTTGCCATTATTTCATGGAGTAAAAGGTTTAGTAATAACGGGTCCGTAACATACAGTAAGCACATCCTGTCCCTTCCGAGGGCGCAGTGCATAACGCGTTGACAGTGCATTGTACGTACGCTAGATATGTTGAGATAACCTTTACTTGAACTCTTTTGGCGCCCAAATTTAAAAGTGTCGTCTGCAATAATAATTGCATATTAAATATAATTCTTAACTAAATAATAAAGGTATATTAGTAAAACATTTGTTTTTAAAAAATCTGTATGTTTGGGCTAAAATAATACAGAAAACAGTGTAGTCCCAGGCCAGATGCCGCCTTGAAAAGGTGGGACTTCACTGTTTTCTGTATTATTTTAGCCCAATCATACAGGTTTTTAAAAACAAATATTGTACTAATACATGTATACCTTTATCATATAGTTTAGAATTATATTTAATATGACATTATTATTGCAGACGACACTTTTAAATTTGGCGCCAAAGAGTTAAACCTTTACACCATAAAGACGCCTTTCTATGCCTTTGCAAACAGAGTAAACCCAGATATGACGGATCCTATGGATGCCGTCTGATCAGGGTCTACTCTGTTTGCTTATAATATGATATAGATATGAATCCACATTCTCTGCTTCAGGAAAAAAATCATGTGTTAATATCAATTTTTAAAAATAATAAATAATCTAATTGATATTCATCCTATCGTCATTTCTTTCATACAGGATGAAAATGATACTGCGTTTATTATGTACAGCGTACAATGAACTGTCCTATCATTCGGAAAACCTCAGCTATTTTTATATTCCGAACCCTGACGGAATACGACGAATAGTTACGAATGCTGTTCTATTTCGTGTAAACCATAATGAATGTAATCGGTTCAAAATTTATAACGGCATATGAACAAGCGATACTTTACCATGGCAGAGACTGTAGAGAACCTGATCAGTCAGCTCCTACATGAACTGTCACCATCCGTGTCTTTTTTCAAATGCTTAACCTTTTACCCCATGGATATCATTTAACTCTTTTGGCGCCAAATTTAAAAGTGTCGTCTGCAATAATAATTTCATATTGAATATAATTCTAAACTAAATAATAAAGGTATATTAGTAAAACATTTGTTTTTAAAAACCTGTATGCTTGGGCTAAAATAATACAGAAAACAGTGAAGTCCCAGGTCAGATACCATAATAAGACGGCTCCTATATACATATACTGATTTGACACTGGGGTATTAAAAAGCAGGGGGTTGCTTAATACAGGTCAAAAGTAATGCAGAAAGCTCAAATAGGAAAATTCTGCATAACTTTTGACCTGCATTAAACTACCACTGCTCCAGAATACAAAAATAATACCTCTTTTTGATGGGCGCTTAAGACAGTTTCTACTACATTTGGATATAAGCTGCCTGTTAAGTGTTTCTCAGGTCGGGCTAAGCATGATAAGGGTTGTTCAATCTAAAATTAACCCTTCGCTTGCTATTTACGTCAATATACCTACCTGTAAAGAGTGAAGACCCAGATGAGACAGCTTCTGCAGGAGCTGTCTCATCAGGGTATGCACTATTTACAAGTTGATTGTGCAACCAGTGCACTCCATAGCAGTGATTGCACAGCGAAATACGTGTACACAGTGAAGATATGTGCAATTATACAACAGGGCATGGGTACAGAAGGAGAAATGTATTTCAAAATTCAGCAAGAGAAGGGTTAAGACTGAAAAATAATTCAGACGGATTTTTTCTGTATTCAAAGAGTTAACATTTGACGACTGGGATCAATTTAACCGTGTGGCTCAATTTCATTTCAAATCATCTCAACGCTATCATCAAAAGACAAAGCACTCACCATGATTAGACCCTACCTTCGTACCGAATGCATGAGGAAGCCCTATCAGCGCTATGCACTGAATTGTGGACAATATATCCAGATAAAAGGAATGATTACAAACAAACCTAAATAAAGCCTCGCCAATATGACCACCCAAAAGAAGACTAAATCTAGAATTTCAAATCGGGTGGTAGCTTAATGTTAATGTAGGACAAAAGTGATACACAGGGCTCCTATAGGAGCTTTCTGTGTCACTTTTTCCCTTCATTAAGCAACCGCCTGCTTCTATTGGCCCATATGTTTGACCCATTGACTCCCACGATCCCACATATGGGACGTAGGAAAACAGTGTAGACTCTGATCAGACGCCGCATAATGCGGCGTCTGACCAGAGTCTACACCACTGTTTGCTGATAGGAAATTCAATATAAAACAAAACAAAAAAATGAAAATTTAGACCAGACATTCCTAAGACAAAAGATAGACTAATCCAATATATAAACATGGAAGAATCCACTGGGAGAAAATGGGATAATCATCTGGTCACTTTAGTGACATTTTATTGTACTTCTATCAGCCAGTTAGATATTAGCGTTTGTTGTTTATTTGTTGCTTGTTTTGTTGTTTATTTCAAATTGCCCAGCACAGTATTGCCCCCACTCCTCATAAGCGATCAGTATATGAATAAACATATGTCTTTAAATGCATATGGTTGACTAATGCATGATGAAAATAATGCAGAATGCTCCTTTGGAGACGTTCTGTGTGACGTTAGCTCTACGTTACGCTACCACCTGCCTTTAACCCTTTCCTCCATAGGCTATTTTAGACCCTACCTCTTTGAATGAATCTACCCAAAAGGAGCATTTACAAGAGAAAAGTAAAATTTTAGAATTTTGTAGTTTGAAAACATTGTGATAAATAGAGCATATGCTCATATAGGAGCAAATGCTCTATTTATCACAATTGTTTCAAGAAGTGGTTATTACGGAGAAAAGTAAAATTTTAGAATTTTGTAGTATGGAAACATTGTGATAAATAGAGCATTTGCTCCTATAGGAGCAAATGCTCTATTTATCACAATGGTTTCAAGAAGTGGTTATTACAGAGGCGTAGACATGTGTATTTATGGAGGAAATAGTTAAGACTCAGAATCTTTTTAGTAGAGGCTTTAGATGGGTTTACTGTATATTTTCTTCAATTTAGTCCTTTACTCCATAAATACACCTTTCCACGCCTTTGCAAACAGAGAAGGCCCATATCAGGTCTGCTCTATTTGCTCATGATATGATATTAATATAATTCTATAACAGTACCTGTCATGATAAAACATTCTTTTGTTCAAAGTGCCATTATGAAACTTCACTTAATTAATATACATGCTATCATTATTCCTGGCATGAATATGTAGTAAAGGGTTAAGAAACCCACACAAGCTTCAGAGTGCCAAACCTTTGTTCCTGACGAGACGCCGAGTATTCGGCCTGGCGCCGAGTATTCGGCGTCTCATATGGATCCAAACCACACGTTTTTGCAGAGGTTATCGCGATTGACTAGTATCAGTCTTGACCTCTTCCGTGCCACAATGACGGGTATATGATATCACATGCAAACAGTTTGGATCCAGATTAACTCGGCGTCTCATCAGGATCCAAACTGTTTGTTACTGTTACTATGTTTTTGAAACAAAAATGAAGAAAATAAAAAAAAAAATGAAATTTTTTAGCAGACGACAAAGTTAGCAGATGACAGAGTTTGGCAGCGAAAGGGTTAATCAGCCATTTATACACATATACATGTCCAAAGTTTGTGGTCTTTATCATACTGCAGAGAAAATGTCGTCTGCTCAAGAGTTCGTCTGCTTTGTTTACAAACGTTATCCAGTTCGCATTATATTATTATTGAAACTGATTTCAAGTTATCTAATAGCAATGACGTGTGTCTTAATCAGACATCGACTAACTAAAATTCTGCCTTGAAGCCCAATTATGTTTACTAACCCATTCCCTGTTTAACCCTTTCCCTCATATAAACGTGTTTTCACGCATTTGCAAACAGAGTAGACCCAGATCAGACGGCTCCTAGAGGAGCCGTCTGATCAAGATCTGCTCTGTTTGCTAATAACATTTGATAGATATGTTTCTTTACTTTCTAAAATGTCTACAATGTCCCGCTTTCCATATTTCTCTGTAACTATTTTGTTTATGAATATGCAGTAGGTATTGAAATTTGGCCTAAATACAGAACAGGGAAAAGGTTTTAATAGCCATTGTCACTCAAGTAATAATTTTATAATGCCACCATAATTATCAATCAGCTAATATTTTTGTAATGAGTTTGGTTTGGTATTAACAGAATATGCAAATCCAGATAAGCAAACAGAGCAGACCCTGATTAGACGGCTCCTGTAGGAGCCGTCTGATCTGGGTCTTCTCTGTTTGCAAATGCGTGAAAATGTCATTTTATATGAAGGAACGGGTGAAACAGGACTGGTTAGCCCTTCTCATGCTGAAAACAAATATCTACTCACTCTCTGGTAACATTCTTAAATGAATTTCGATTCTTTCAAGCCTTTGAAACACTAGTGACCGAGTGTCAAACAGCTTGGATCCTGACGAGACGCCGAGTTACTTGGTGTCTAATCTGGATCCAATCCGTTTGCAAATGCGAGCCAGGTCGATAATAGCGGGCTAAGGATTATATGAAGGGTTAATCCTTACAATGCTGAATTTTCAAATGGACTATCCCAAAATTCAAACAGGTCACTATTCAGGGAATATTTAGGGAATGTTCTAAAGAAAAGTGTAACATGACAAACAGTGCAGACCCTGATGAGTGGACTCCTCTGGGTCTACACTGTTTGCAAATGAGATAAGTGACTTGTGTAAGGGTTAAAGCCCGTTAAGGGTTTCCCCTTTTTCTGCTGATTACGATATGACTGATATTTGCCAACATGTTGGATCTAGATCATAAGCCGATTAACTCCGTGTCTGGTCAGGATTCAAACTGGTTGCCGCTAGGCAAATATCTAAACAAACAAAAAATACCAAAATGAAACAACAACCCAAGAGACGTGGATATGTAAACTGTAGGATAAGCTGGACAGACGGCGTTTTCGGAAACTACGAGGCACTTCTTATGTTAACATTCCCTCATATTGACGACGTTTGACGACTCTGTATAAGTCACTTTTGTGAAACCATTGTGATAAATAGAGCATTTGCTCCTATAGGAGCAAATGCTCTATTTATCACAATGGTTTCAAACTACAAAATTCTAAACATTTTCCTTTCCTTTAATTAATGCTCTTTTCGGTAGATTTATTCAAAGAGATTGTATCTAAAAATAGCCTATGAGGTAATGGGTTAAGCGCGACCTAACGAGCATCTGCAAACAGCTTTGATCCAGATGAGACGCCGAGTAACTCGGCGTCTCATCGGGATCCAAGCTGTTTGTCACTCGGTTAGTAGTTTTTCAAGACTTGAACGCAATCGGAGATCAGTTAAATCTTCAGTAGATCGGAGATTACGCTAACATTATTTTTATCAACTTGTGAATGATTACACTGTCTACATGTATATATGTGATAGATATTGATGGGATTTGTTGATGTTAATTTGTGTAGTGAAATAAAAATAAAGAGACTATGCTGGGTAAACTATTATTATTCTCACTGTTCCTCGTCACGAATGGCCGGACGGTCGGACAGGGAAAGTGTGTTGGGGTGACGCCATGTTATTGTAAATTCAATGACGGGACCTTCTTAGATCTTTCGGCTCTGGGAAAGAAGGACGGGACACCGAGGTAAATACATAAACTATATGTATATTATATACTACTACTGACTACATACCACTACTATTACTACTATTACTACTATTTCCTATTACTAGTACCTGCTACTACTACTACAACTACTATCCTATTACTAGTACCTACTACTACTACTACTACTACATATTACTAGTACTCATTGCTGCTGCTACTACTACTACTACTACACTGCAACCTACTACTATTACCTACTTCTACCTACTAACACCTGTTTTACTATTGCCTACTACCAACTATTACTAACTACGCACTACCACCACCTACTTCCACCTATGCACTACCACCATCTACTATCACCTATGTACTACCACCACCTACTACCACCACCTACGTCTACCACTGACGTACTACCACCTACTTCCGCCACCTACTACTACCACCTACGTACTACCACCATCTACTACCATCTACATACTACCACCATCTACTACCACCACCTACTTCCATCACCTATACTTATTACCACCATTTACTTACGCCTTCGTACTACCACCACCTACTATCATCTACTTACTACAACCACCTGCTATCTCCTACTTACTACCACCTACTACCACTACTTGCTACCACCACCTACTACCACCTACGTACTACCATCACCTACTTCCACCTACTTACTACCACCTACTACCACCTACTTACTACCACCTACTACCACTACTTACTACCATCTATTACCACTATTTACTACCACTTACTACCACCACCTACTACCACTACTTACTACCACATACTACCACCTACTTACTACCACCTACTACCACTACTTACTACCACCTACTACCACTACTTACTACCATCTACTGTCACTACTTACTACCACCTACTACCACTACTTACTACCACCTACTACCACTACTTACTACCACCACCTACTATATTAGTAGTAGTAGTAGTAGTAGTAGTAGTAGTAGTGGTAGTAGTGGTAGTAGTGGTAGTAGTGGTAGTGGTGGTAGTGGTGGTAGTGGTGGAAGTGGTAGTAGTGGTAGTAGTGGTAGTAGTGGTTGTAGTGGTAGTAGTGGTAGTGGTAGTGGTAGTGGTGGTAGTGGTGGTAGTGGTAGTAGTGGTAGTAGTGGTAGTAGTGGTTGTAGTGGTACTGGTAGTGGTAGTGGTAGTGGTAGTGGTAGTGGTAGTGGTAGTGGTAGTGGTAGTGGTAGTGGTAGTGGTAGTGGTAGTAGTGGTAGTAGTGGTAGTAGTAGTAGTAGTAGTGGTAGTAGTAGTTGTAGTAGTAGTAGTAGTAGTAGTAGTAGTGGCAGTGGCAGTGGTAGTAGTAGTAGTAGTAGTAGTAGTAGTAGTAGTAGTAGTAGTAGTAGTAGTAGCAGTAGTAGTAGTAGTAGTAGTAGTAGTAGTAGTAGTAGTAGTAGTAGTAGTATCAGTAGCAGTAGTAGTAGTAGTAGTAGTAGTAGTAGTAGTAGTAGTAGTAGTAGCAGTAGCAGCAGTAGTAGCAGTAGTAGCAGTAGTAGTAGTAGTAGTAGTAGTAGTAGCAGTAGTAGCAGTAGTAGTAGTAGTAGTAGTAGTAGTAGTAGTAGCAGTAGTAGTAGTAGTAGTAGTAGTAGTAGTAGTAGTAGTGGTAGTAGTAGTAGTGGTGGTAGTAGTAGTGGTAGTAGCGGTAGTAGCGGTAGTAGCGGTAGTAGTAGTAGTAGTAGTAGTAGTAGTAGTAGTAGCGGTAGTAGCGGTAGTAGTAGTAGTAGTAGTAGTAGTAGCGGTAGTAGCGGTAGTAGTAGTAGTAGTAGTAGTAGTAGTAGTAGTAGTAGTAGTAGTAGTAGTAGAAGTAGTAGTAGTAGCAGTAGCAGTAGCAGTAGCAGTAGCAGTAGTAGTAGTAGTAGTAGTAGTAGTAGTAGCAGTAGCAGTAGCAGTAGCAGTAGCAGTAGCAGTAGCAGTAGCAGTAGCAGTAGCAGTAGCAGCAGCAGCAGCAGCAGCAGTAGCAGCAGTAGCAGCAGTAGCAGCAGTAGCAGCACAGCAGTAGCAGCAGTAGCAGCAGTAGCAGCAGTAGCAGCAGTAGCAGTAGTAGCAGTAGTAGCAGTAGTAGTAGTAGTAGTAGTAGTAGTAGTAGTAGTAGTAGTAGTAGCAGTACAGGATTTAACCTGTTGAACACTAACTGGTCAATGGTTTTGAAAACATTAAATGATTTGTGTCACCCACTCTTACCCCAACTCGTTACAGGTTCCTGAACGTTACAGACATCCACGAGATATCTTACTCATGGAACCCCTGTTTCAGTTTCACGGAAGGAGTCTGCAAGAATGTATCGGTGAGGGATATTTTGTTAAATTTGGTATACATATCGGTCTTGGAGACAGGTTGCAGCTTCATGCAGTGTGAAAGTCATGCAGAAAGCTCTCTGCATGAATTTCACCCTGCATGAAGCAGCCACCTGCCTTAAAGTATCTTAATTCTTCTCTACTAGAATTCCAGTTTAGGGATGTTTTGTGTATTCCTGTTTGTATTCCGTCTAAAACGAAAAAAAAAAAAAAAAAAAAACCCAGATAATACAGTAGCGCATGTCTTAACATTTTTCCTTTATACAAACACATTTTCACATCTTTTCACATCTTTGGAAACATAGTAGATCCAGATCAGACAACCCCTGTAGGAGCTATCTGACCAGTATATACTGTGTTTGCTGATTGAATTATATAAAGCTGATTCTACAGTTTTGTTAAAGACAAACATTCCTTTGAAAAATTTATATTATAAAATATTCATGAAGTGATCCATTCATATACATGTATAAATGATCATTAGGGAAAGGGTTCAGATATCATTATTTCTTGGTCTGCTAAGCAACATCTCACAGGAACGTGCAAACAAACAGGTCATAGGCACGTGCAAACAAACAGAACCAAGCTATTAGACACCCTCGGTCAATAGTATCTCAAACACTTTAACCTTTTCCCTCATATAAACCTGTTTTCACGTATTTGCAAACAGAGTAGACCCAGATCAGACGGCTCCTATAGGAGTCCTCTGATCAGGTTTCGCTCTGTTTGTCAGTGGAGTTTGAAAGATATGTTTCTTACTTTCTAAAATGGCTACAATGTTCCACCTTCCATATTTCATTATAACTATTTGATGAATATTCTGTAGGCATTGAAATTTAGATTAAACATAGAACAGAAAAAGGGTTAACCATTTCAACATATTGTATGGAACTCGACCACACAACTCCGAGGAAAACATTAATACACCAGAAATTGGCAGAAAATATATTAGACATTGATTTGGTCTCCAATTCTACACAGGATGAATTAAAACATGCGGTTTTCTCACAAAACAATTCAAAAAGTGTGTGTGGGGGGGGGGGGGGGGGGTATTGATAACAGAAATATTCAGAACAACTTTCGATATTATTTCTTCATTTTATTAAACTTCTATAATAAAATATTCAATGAGGGTACTTATCCCGAAATATGTGGCCAAGGAATGATTGTACCGTTATTTAAAGGGGGGGGGGGGGGGGGGGAACACCGGAACCCAAACATTTCAGAGGTATAACTTTTGAATGTCTTGTTGCATTTCTCGATTGGGAAAAAATGTTCGATAGCATTAATAGTGTATATTTATGGCAAAAACATTTGAGCGAAAATTTTACTACGAAGTTTTTTAACCTTTAGCTGCTGAGCAAATAATTTTACAGATTTTCTCACCTAATTCATTTTCAAATTTCAAGCTATAATCAAATTATCTGCCAAAATAAATCAGAGTGTCAAACAGGTTGGATCCTGATGAGATGCCGAGTTACTCGGCATCTTATCTGAATCCAAACTGTTTGCATAAGTATTCACTGATCCGCTCATAGCAAGCTAAGGGTTAATGTAATTAGATCTATGTACTCTGCCGTTAAAGCAGTTGTATAGTATAACCGTACAAAATCGGACCCTATAACGTGATAAATTGGGGTCAAGCAGGGGGACCCGGCCGGTAGTATGTTATGTCTACTTTTTCTTAATTATATTTTAAATAATATAAATAGTAATATAAATGATATTACGAATGTCGATGATTTGCATGTATTCCTAGTGTGTTTCGCTGATGCTGCTGTTATATTTACACAGGACCCGGTATCTTTATAATATTATATTAAATGAAATGACTTGTAGAACTATTGTAACATGTGGAATTTAAAAATCAATGTCGCTAAAACAAAAATTATGACATTTGAAAATGAGCAACATACATTTGACCTTTTTTATGTATATTTTGCGCATTGAAATGGTAGATCCTTTTAAATATATTAGTGTATTTCTTTACAAAAATGGAAATTGAAATCGTACTCAGCAAAGGGTTGCCCAACATGCTTCCTTTTCACTTCACAATCTTTTCATAGTTTGTAATTAGTTAGAACTGCCAGTCTCTCAGAAATGCAAATTGTTTGATACACTTGTTTCTCCAATATTGAATTATGCAGCAGAAGTCTGTGGCTACCATAAAGGTCCAGACATCTAAATAACAAACACCAAGTTTTGCAGAAAAATTATGGGTGTAAAAAGATCCACAAACTTATATGCACTGTATGGTGGATTGGACAGAACGCCTATGTCTATATACAGAAAGCTGGTTATGATTAAATATTTGATAACAATTTAAACCAGTAGAAATAATTCTCTACCTACTCGTATTTAAAACTTAAAATATGCTTAAAAATTATTTAGATAAATTGGGTCTACCACATAAAATGCGAAGAACCTGGTCTGTTTTTTATTTGGCAGAATCACTTTGACATGCCTATAAACTATAATTCGGTGAAACAACGAATATATCTAGTAGATATTTATTATCAAACTTGGTATACTGAAAGTAATAGTTCAAGATGCCTAGAAAGTTGTGCACTATCTAAACACTCCTTTGATTTTGAAAAGTATCTTGATTTTGTGAAAGAACCAAGGTTTCGTATAGCTCTAACTAGATTCAGGACGTCATCTCATGATCTTGCTATAGAAAAAGGAAGTTATGTTCACGTACTTAGAGAAAATAGAAATTGTAATAACTGCAATTCAATTTGGTGGAAAAGGAATTTCACTTCCTGATGACGTGCAAAAAACATTCTGAAAAAAATATATATAAAAAGGTACATGTATTATTATATATGGCGACATTACAGAAGTTTGCCATTTTATTAACCCTTTCCCTGTTCTATGTTTATTCAAAATTTCAATACCTACTGGATATTCATGGACAAAATGATTATAATAAAATATCAAAGATGGAACATTGTAGTCATTTTAGAAAGCAAAGAAAGGAACAGATCTATCAAACTGTTAGCAAACAGAGCAGACCCTGATCAGACGGCTCCTCTAGGAGCCGTCTGATCTGGGTCTACTCTGTTTGCAAATGCGTGGAAACACGTTTATATGAGGGAAAGGGTTAAACGAAACCTCTAAACTAAAAATAATAAACTTGTCAAAATATATATATTACGCAAATTTGCAGAGGCTATGATTTTAGTGTAACAGAAAATACTATCTCAAAACAGTCTGGGCATAGATAGTTACATACCATTGTTTATCCAGAACCAAACTGCTTGGAGAAAATGGAAACAGTCTTAAAATCTGGCCATTTAGAGTAAAACTATTTGTTGGACTGTATCTATCATGCATGTTAAGTGTACTTACTTAATGGATAGTGCAATCAAAACAGCAACAACAAACGTTAGCCTCCAAATCATAGTAATCCGTGGAATTTCCTGCACAACTTACATGTACTTTGAGTACATACACACCAGTGCTGATCAATGGGTAACACGTGACTTTCCACACCAGATCGGGATAAACGTGCAACACGGGCTGTTTCGATTGGTTACATTCATTCATTCATTCATTCATTGGTGAACTTACAGTCTCATAGTTTATTCAAATTCACTAACGTGAAATAATGCTGATCCACATGTCTGATACTTTCTATATTTCATTAGCAATTATCCGACCTTTGAATGCAGACTGTTGCAGACGAAGAAGTTTAATTGATAATTAATTTAAATCAATTCTCTAAACCATAGTAATCTACCATTCATGTTACCGGTGCTCTTCTGTAAATTCATGTTTTTCATGTGTATGTTTATGTAATCTTGCTCTAAGCATACAAATGTATGTTTTACGCAGTAAAGAATTGAATTGAATTGAATTATATTTTTTTATAATGGCACAATTGGCATAAGCTGTAGAATGATATTTTCTATCATTTCATAAGCAAACAGTGAAGACCTTTATCAGATGGCTCCTACATGAGTATCTGATCTGGATCTACTCTGTTTGCAAAAGGCGTTAAAATGCGTCTTTATGGCGTAAAGCGTTAAACCGTTTCATGTGGTTTTATACATCAGATTTGTGCGATCCGACCAGCTCTGCCCGACGACATTTTTATTCCTATTGGGTACCACAACACGTCGGAGTTCTTAACCAACACTCAAGACAACGGCCTCATGCTGAAGTACACGTCTGAAGGAAATGGGTTAACACCAGCAAAGTAAGCAGCTATGTATGATTGTGTGTGTATTTATATACTATGATGTTCATGTATTTATAAATATTTATGCTTACAAGTACGTATATTTATAATCTATAGTGTTTGTGTATCCATCTACTATAATGTGTGTGTATCTATATACTATAATGTTTATGTATCTATATACTATTGTGTTTTTGTTTTTATATACTATTATATGTGTGTATCTATATACTATTATATTTATGTATCTATATACTATTATGTTTGTGTATATATATACTATTATGTTTGTGTATCTATATACTGTAATGTTTATGTATCTATATACTATTATGTTTGTATATCTATATACTATTGTGTTTGTGTATCTATATACTATTGTGTCTTTATATACTATTGTGTTTGTGTATCTATATACTATTGTGTTTGTGTATCTATATACTATTGTATTTGTGTATCTATATACTAGTGTTTTATATACTATTGTGTTTGTGGATCTATATACAGCATAACCCCTCTAATGCGACCACATACATTGGCATAATTCATGCAGGATGAAAGTTATGCAGAAAGCTCCTGCATAACGTTCGTCCTGCATTAAGCAACCACCTGCTTATAAAGGCAGAAATGTTTATTCATTAAGTGGTCGCATTTGAGATGTTCTACTGTACTATTATGTTTGCGTATTCATGTGCATGATGTATGCATTTTTATTTATTTATATTTAACTGTGCATTTAAACCTTTTACACTGTGTAACTACCATCCGCACAATTGTTTCAGAACAGTTCAATTTTCTATCCTATTTCGTCTAAAAAATCAATCGACATCTGAATTGGATCTAAATTGTTTTGGTTTTCACAAATTCATCTATAATCAATTTCCCCCTGGAAAAACTTTAGATGACGTGTTGCAGGTACTATACAAACTTATTCGTTGATTTTATTTGTTTGTGGATTTTCCTCACAGCTTATTACAATAGTTGAATACAATGACAAACAGTTTGGGTTCTGATGAGGTGCCGAGCTACACGGTGTCTAATCTGGCTCCAAACTGTTTGCATAGCGAAAAAGAGCGAATCCTGGTGAGTTAATCGGTGTCTCATCTCGATTCAAACTCTTTACAAATGTAGTTCGTTAATTAACTCTTTCGGCGCCAATGTCGCCAGTTGGCACCATTGAAAACAGTGCAGTCCCAGGTGAGATGCAGGCGGCATCTGACCTGGGACTACACTGTTTTCTGTATCATTTTAGTCCAATCATACAGGTTTTTAAAAACAAATATTTTACTAATATACCTTTATTATTTAGTTTAAAATTATATTTTATATGAAATTAATATTGCAGACGACACTTTTAAATTTGGCGCCAAAAGAGTTAACTCTAATTTTTCAGGAGTTCCTACATTTCCCTGATATGTGAGCACACAGGCATAAGCAACAATACATTTACTGCGATAGGACAAAAGACCCAGACGTCGCTAGATTATGTAAGTATCCATCAAACTAATCATGCGATGCGAGAAATTGACAAAACATTAATGTTGAAAATTACTAATGTACCCATCTAACTGAAACCGCAATCATTTGTACGAGAAAAAGACGAAACAAGAAAAATAAAATATTTCAACATCCTAACCCTTTCCTCCATAGATACGCCTTTCTACGCCTCTTTAAAAGCCACCTGTTGAAACCATTGAGATAAATAGAGCATTTGCTCCTATAGGAGCAAATGCTCTATTTATCACAATGGTTTCAAACTACGAAATTCTAAAATTTTCCTTTTCTCTAGTTAATGCTCCTTTTGGTTAGATTCATTCAAAGAGGCTGGGTCTAAAAGTAGCGTATGGAGGAAAGGGTTAAGTAGCACTTTGGGAATTGACGACTTGGATGTGTTCAGTTAACACAGTACCTATTACAGTGTCATGCACATGTTTGCAGTTTTAAGACCGAAATGCTACGGGTACTTGGTTGAAAGTAATCGCAGCTTTTCGGTTATAGAATTTGCGAACAGTTGCCTAAAATTGTAACGGTTACTGGTAACTGAACGCAACCCTATTCCTACGATATGATCGAGTTTGTTGCGTTCCGTAGTCCTTCCCGAAAAAATAGCCATCTGTACATGAGCCCAGAGAGCTTTACGTTCCCATCAGTGACTGAATTTTATTATTATTATTATTATTATTATTATTGTATATGATATCACTAGCCGGAAGGAACTACATAATTGTTTATCAGGTCAATGACAGATTTGCAAAAGATATACAATGGATATTAAATCACTAACTGCAAGGAACAGCATAAACTGCATTAAAAAACTTGAAATAGACAAGTTGACTGAAAGCCATGCTCATCACTATTACAAATTAGAATAACCTGCATTAACAAACTTGATACAGACAAGTTGACTGAAAGCCATGCTCACCAATATCACCAAAATCCATGCTTATAAAGCTTTTTAGTTGAGTCTGAGTTCGTTCTCAAACTTTTGATTGGTCAGATTTGAGTTCTCAAGCTTTTGATTTGTCAGATTTGGGCCAAAGGCTCAAATCTGGCCAATCGTAACTTGAGAACGAACTCAAACTCAACTCAAGGTTTTATAAGCATGAGCCCAGTTAGAATAAATGGGCTGACTGAAAATCATTCCATTCACAAGGAAATTTATAATTTACCCTTTACATAACAGATACGCCTTTTGACACCTTTGCAAACAGAGTAGACCCAGATCAGATGGCTCCTGTAGGAGTCGTCTGATCAGGGCCTGCTCTGGTACTTATAGAATATCTTTAATCTGGTTTTATTCTATTTGTCATAGCAATGTATATGTATTCACTATTTATATAACAATTTACATGTAAGAAAATTAGTTGACTTGGGTTTTTATGATGGTATGTTGGTTATGTTGATTAACGTGTTGGTGATGGGTGGACATTCACCAGGTAAAGCGTTTACGTCAAACTTGGCCTTGTCACCTTTTTATTTCCAAACAATGTCCTTATCTGGGCGTAGTTGCTTCACTGAAGAGTCAGTGAAGAAATCATTATTCCGAACTTTCTCTCGTACAGCTGAAACTTCTAGTAATTCCGACAAAGCTTCGTTAACACTGTGCCTAATGGTATTTATTTAAGGAATAATAACTTGATAAATATTAATTAGCTGATTTCTTATACAGTTGAACTTCGATATCTCGAACACGGATAACTTGAACTTCGGAATAAATCGAACTAAAAGTTCAGTCCTTTCAAAACTTACAA
The DNA here is from genome assembly GCA_963576725.1 of Azorinus chamasolen. Taxonomy (NCBI): domain Eukaryota; kingdom Metazoa; phylum Mollusca; class Bivalvia; order Cardiida; family Solecurtidae; genus Azorinus; species Azorinus chamasolen. Next base: position 19,660,645 of record OY755247.1, on the reverse strand, counting down.
GACAGATTTGCTCTAAAATATATCATTACACATATCTAGAAACACATGCGACAGTTTAATGCAGGTCTAAAGGAATGCTGAAAGCTCCTGCATTAAGCTGTGAACTTAAGAAAGTGTCTCAATAAGAAATCGGATAACTCGTACTTCTGTTATCTCGAACAAATTTGTACAGTCCCATGAAGTTCGAGATATCGAAGTTCAACTGTAATGGCATAGAAACACGTGAAGTTTTGGACATGGCTCAACATGTAGAATCAGATACATGTATATATAAACTTGTAAGAAAACTGAGTAGATCTTGATCAGACGGCTCCTACAGTTGTCAAAATGCGTTTTCTATGAGAGTTATTGCTCCCAGTTGCAGTCATAGTTGGTTAGAAGTCACGTCAATTTCGTACAGAATTAGCTTTAATCGTTGCTTGCTAGAACGTGCGATAATCTAGAGTATGCTAATAGTACTAGAGGTTGTCATAATTACGGACTTATGACAATTTTGGTAGAACGCCTTTCATAAAACGGACGCAATACCTCTATATTTTCTATATATCCTATTTAGTATTTCGTACAGTATGTATCCATGTTGTTTATGTTTCAGTACTTTGAGTTGAGAGGTCCACTGGCATGTGCCCAGGGCACCCCAAACACCACCCCAAATCCGACATCATCAGGTCTATCTGGGGCAGCTAAGGGAGGCATCATTGGTGCCGTGTAAGTATCAATACAGAGCAGCTAAGGGAGGCATCATTGGTGCCGTGTAAGTATCAATACTGGGCAGCTAAGGGAGGCATCATTGGTGCCGTGTAAGTATCAATACTGAGCAGCTAAGGGAGGCATCATTGGTGCCGTGTAAGTATCAATACTGAGAGAGTCTCATCAGAATTCCAGCTGTATGACACTCGGTCAGTTTGAGTGAAACAGAAATAAGTGAAAATTGTTCACGATTCCCAATACATATACATGCATGCATTTGAACCTCGATATGTCGAATTACTAGGGACCATACAAATTAGTTCGAGAAAACAGGGGTTCGAGTCATCCGATCTATAATCTGACTAATATCTCAAGTTCACAGCTTAACCTATTCCCTGTTGTATATTCACGTAAGAAGTGATGACGTCATGAATATTAATGAGATTATTTTTTATAATGGCATATGAACACATGCCATTTTGGCTCAAACAGAAGCTGTAGAATCATATCTATAATACACCATATATTTCACCATAAGCAAACAAAGCAGACTCTAATCAGACGGCTCCTATAGGAGCCGTCTGATCTGGGTCTACTCTGTTTTTGCAGATGCGTAAAATTTCGCTTACATAAGGGAAAGGGTTAATGCAGAACTAAAGTAATGCTGAAAGCTCTGTTTGCAAATGCCATTCAGGTCATGAAAGCAGGGAAAAGAGCTAAGAGTCAATTCTGAAGATACATATGTATATGTACAGTAGAACCCCTCTATTACGACCACTTAATGAATAAACATATGTGTCGTTATAAGCAGGCGGTTGCTTAATGCAGGGCAAAAGTAATGCAGAAAGCTCCTCTGCATTACTTTTGTCCTGCCTTAAACTACCACCTGCATATAGCACCCAGAATTATACCTCTTTTAGGTGGTCGCATTAGCGGGGTTTTACTGTATATGTATTCGAATTAAGTCTACGTTTAGCATTTTCAATTAACAGCAGCATGGAACTATTTATATCGTTGATTTTCGTGGATAAGATTCTTTAACGATACAAGAAAAAATTATTAAATATTTTTATGAGTTCTGCGATTAACAAGTCTTAGTTACGGAATGTCATTAACATGAGATATTCAGCCCGAAGGTCGGTGTTTTATCCTGTCACTTCTGATTTTCTAAACGTTTAGTTCCACTCAGAATATGACAAATCAGATGCTTGGTAATGAATTCGGATTCTAGCATAACGTTTATAAGTTCGATGGCAGATCAAATATTTGCGGTCGTTTTGTGTTAAACCTTTACTCCATAAGTACGCTTGTCTATGCCTTTGCAAACAGAGTATACCCTGTAGGAGCCGTCTGACCAGGGTCTGCTCTGCTTGCTTATGATATGAAACAATACAGATGTGATTCTACAGTTTCTGCCATTGCCTAAACTTCCTTTGTTCTTGTGTCACAATAAACAGTAAACTCATTACTATTCATGATGACATTATTTCTTAATGAATATTCATGGAGTAAAGGGTTTACATTGTTTGCAGATGAGTAAAGCGTGGCTACAAGGACCACTCAAGTCTAATTGTGTGTCTTATGGACAGATTGTAATTTACTGTCGGAAGGACGTTATGCAGAGATCTCTCATAGCAGATTTATGTATTGCTTCGTTCTGCTTAAACCTTTACTCCATGAATATCTATGTAATAAATTATGACGTCATGTAAATTATGACATCATGGATATCAGTTAGATTAAATTTCATAACGGCACATGAGCACGGGCAATTTTGGACATGGCAGAAACTGTGGAATCAGATCTTTATGTATACAGTAAAACCTCTCTCTAACGGCCACTAAATAGTGTTAATTATAGTTGGTATATTAGGGCAGGTGACTGCTTAAAGCAAAGTGAAAGTAAAACAGAACGCTCCTATAGGAGCGTTCTGTTTTACTTTCACCTTGCTTTAAGCAGCCACCTGCATTTAACACAAAATACTTGATGTAATTTAGTGGCCGTTATAGAAAGGTTTTACTGTAGATTGTGTTTCCATAACAGCACATGAACACGGGAAATTTTGGCCATGACAGAAACTGTGGAATCAGATCTATATGTTTCCATATTGGGCGTTATTTGCACATTGGTTTTTTTGTATTTTGTTAATGTATTTGTTTTGTTTTTAGTTTTGTATTTGTTTATGTATTTGTTTTTCTTTCGTTTTTTGTATTTGTTTTTGTATTTGTTTTTTCTTCCAGGGCTGTAGTTGTAATTGGGGGCGTTCTTACCACACTATTTGTTCTAAAGAAGAAAGGAAAGATTTGTCAAAGCCAACATTATGACACCATTGAATAGATCGACCGTCTTCACACACCGTGCCCCGATGTGAACTTGTTTGCTCGAGTAAAATTCTCAGGCATAAGGCTCCACGTTTATAAACATTTAGTTTGCGTCTGAGTTTATTCCCAAGTATCTGATTGGACAGAATTTTAGTTCAACTGAAAATCCTTTCTCGTGCATTTGATTGGTCAGATTATTAGTTTAACTAAAACTTTGACCAATCAGATGCTTGAGAATGAACCGAGTGCACAATATTCAACAACTCACCTGCAAATAAGGTAGTGTCTAATTAACTATTTGAATATTCAACTCCTCGCGCGCAAATCAATTTATCGTCAATTAACCCTTTCTTTCATACATTGTATACAGTGAAACCCCTCTAAACCGGACGCTAAATTTAGCATAAATATCGGTCTTGGATACAGGTGGCAGCTTAATGCAGGGTGAAAGTCATACAGAAAGCTCCTCTAGGAGCTTTCTGTATGACTTACATCCTGCATTAAGTAGCCACCTGTCTAAAAGTATCTAAATTCTTCTCTACTAGAATTCCGGTTTAGAGGGGTTTTACTGTAAACGTGTTTTCAAACAGTATAGGCCCAGCTCGGCTAAAGACCATGTTCTGCTCTGTTTATAAATGAAGTTTGAAAGATATGGGTATTTTACTTTCTGAATTAGCTAAACTGGTCCGCCTTCCATAGTTCATAATTACTATTTTGTCCTTTAACCCTTTCGGCGCCAAATTTCTAATTGTCGTCTGCAATCCAAGTTTGTTAAATCATTTAGTAAAATAAGGAAATGAGATAAATAAATGCAAATTTCAAATGAATAAAGCACATATATAGAACTAGAGATTGGGACAAATAGTGAAGTCCCTGATCAGACGCCGCCTTGTAAAGGCGGCGTCTGATCTGGGACTGCACTATTTGTCGTGGTGGATTTACGCGACTGTGGCGGTGAAAGGGTTAATAATCAGTAGGTATTGAAACTTGGAATACGCATAGAACAGGGAAAGGGTTAAATGTGTCGTATTCTACAAATGTTTTGCTGTTTAGAAACCAAAATCAGTATGTCAAACAGTTTAATTAGTTACTCCATAAATATTCATGTAATACATGAAGACAATGAATATTAATTATATTTATTTTTGAAATAGCATATTTTGCGAAAGTAGAAACTATAGAATCAGATCTATATTTTTCTATAAACAAACAGAACAGACCCTGGTCAGACGGCTCCTATTGAAGCCGTCTGATCTGGGTCTACTGTTTGCAAATACGTAGAAAGGCGTATTTATGGAGGAAAGGGTTAGGATGCTGTCGAGACGCTGAGTATTTTATAAAGGGTATCACACGTTTGCTTCTACAGTGCAAATGTATTTTTTCCAAGTGAAATGGTTTGAAATATTTGTCTTTGAGTTTTTTTTGTTGTTTTTTTGTTGTTGTTGTTGTTTTGTGTTGTTTTTTTTTTTGGGGGGGGGGGGGGGGCTGCTACTGTATTGAACAGTAACATCTCTCAAATACGACCACTCAGGATAAGTATACTTCTGGTGTTTAGCCCATGTGGTAGCTGAATGCAGGACGAAAGTTATGCAGGAACAACCCGTATAAACTTTCTGCATTACTTTTGCCTGCATTAAGTCACCTATTTTAAAGTACACTTAATTCTATTCAAACATTCCCTCATATTGACGCCTCTATAAAAACATATGAAACCATTGTGAGAAATAGAGCATTTGCTCCATAGGAGCAAATGCTCTATTTATCACATTGATTTAAAAACTACACACTTATTAAATGTTCCATTTAGCTAGTAACTGTTCCTTTTCGGGAGATTTATTCGAAGAGGTTGGGTCTAAAATAGTCTATGAGGGAATGGGTTAAATGGTCTCTAGAATAGCTCTGCGGTATAACCTTAAACAACTTGTTTTACAATAAGTAAGTGTTAAATTCTGATTTTGATCAAGTTAATTTCCTCTATTACTTCTTATATCAGCATGTTTGCTTACAATGTTTGCCCCCCAAAAGGGATGCAGGTCATTACCATGTCGGTTGATGATAAACGTTCACTGTAGGAGCTGTCTGATCAGCGTCTGCTCTGTTTGCTTGCTTTTGGAATGATAAAGTGATGAATCTACAGTTTCAGTCACGGGAAACCCCCATTTGTCATATTGCCATTATAGAAAATCAGCTAATTATTATTCATAAAGTTATTATTCCCAACATGAAAAGTTTCTGTCGTAATAAAACACACTTTTTCATAATGCTATTATGGAAATTTAGCTAATTTATATGCATTCGGTTATTATTTTCTGCAGGCATGTCCATGGAGTAAAGAATTATTACAGCAAATGTACACAATACTGATTACGTATACATGTATATCATAGAGTAGAACTCCAAAGCCACCACTGAAAATACGTCTAATACTGGCCCTTTAACCCTTTCCCCTTACAAACACCTGATCCTATAGGAGCCATCTGATAAGGGTCTACTCTCTTTGCTTTAGACATGATAATTATAAACTATATTCTACAGTTTTTGTCAGAGTAAAAAATCCATTGAAAAATATATATTATAAAAAAATAAGCTAACAAATATCCATGTTGTTGTTATTTCTTACATAATTACTCAACAGAGAAAGGGTTAAGCCAGGAGGTAGCTTAATGCAGGGCAAAGTTTTCAGAAATCGTTCTGTATTAAGCAACCTCCTCTGTTGTTAAGCGTGTACGCCATATGTATGCATTTTAGCCTATTTGAAAACAGAGTGGACCCAGATCAGTATACGATCTGGATCTACAATGTTTGCTTATGGACTAATGTCGATCTGGTTCTTTAATTTCTCTCAAGGATTAACTATAGTTAAGTGTTTATATGCCTTCATAAAAATGATCTAATAAATATTCATAGTGCCATTATTTCTTAGATTATTTTGATGAATTATTTCTGCAGGCATGCATTCATTACTGAACTATTATAAATTCCACGAAGATACTTTATTCACAAGACAGTACTTCATCAAGTCTTCACATCGTCTGACATATTACTTAACCCTTCGCTTGCTGAATTTTAAAATACGCATCCCCTTCTTTACCCATGCCCTGTTGTATAACTACATGTATCTTCACTGTGTACAAGTATTTCGCTGTGCAATGACTGCTGTGGAGTGCACTGGTTGCACAATCAATTTGTAAATAGTGCAGACCCTGATTAGACAGCTCCTGCAGGAGCTGTCTCATCTGGGTCTTCACTATTTACAGGCACGTATATTGACGTGAATAGCAAGCAAAGGGTTAAATCTTTAACACGCTATGATCGAATCTGTGATCACATTTGAAAACAGTCTGAATCCAGATAAGACGCCGAGTAACTCGGCGTCTCATACTTCGGCGTCTCATCTGGATCTAGACTGTTTAACACAGATTTTGTATTTAAGAAAAGCACGATGTAGCTTAGAATATTTTTAATATGAAGCAGTTCAAATTTTGCTATTTTTTTTCTCTCGATAGTTTAATGGCTAAATCTACAGTTATAATATACTGTGCGTGTTGTATTGGAAAACACACCCATGACGAAAGAGCTGTCAGAAGATTATTCAATTAAAAAACCTCTTAACCCATTTGGAGCATATTTGAGAAATACTTTTTTTCAGTATGTCCTCTGTGATTTATTTGTTATCCTCTTATTAAGTATCCCGAAGGATAATTTTGAAACATGCATACACACAGAGCTGTAGAAAAGCGAGACACCAATCCATCTTTACATTTTACTAAAAGAATATTCATGTAAGAAATGATGTATATTTGAATATTAATATTTCGGCGCCAAATTTCTAATTGTCGTCTGCAACCCAAATTTGTCAAATAATTCGGCAAAATAAGAAACTGAGATATAAACGGAATAAAGCACATATATATAGAAATAGGATTATAGACAAAAAGTGAAGTCCCTGATCAGACACCGCCATGAAAAGGCGGCATCTGATCTGAGACTGCACTATTTGTCGTAGTGCATTTATGCGACAGTGGCGGTTAAAGGGCTAAAAGAATTTTCTTGTAAGAAATAATGTATGCTTGCACATTAATCTTATAATAGCATCTGATCACGAAAGGTTGTGGCCATGACAGACGCTGTAGAATCAGATCAATCTAAACAGGGCTGACTCTAGTAAGACATCTCATGAGCCGACTGATCTTGGTCTACTTTGCTTGCAAAGGCATTAAAAGGCGCATTGAGGTACTCATTTAGATCACTTTAGAGTGGATGTTTAACCCATTTGTTCCCACGATCCCATATATGGGACGTAGGCAAACAGAGAAGACTCTGGTCAGACGCCGCATAATGTGGCGTCATATCAGTCTACACTGTTTGCTGATAGGAATTTCAATATAAAACAAAACGAAATTGAAAATTTAGGCCGGGCATCCTTTAATTTAAAAATGGACTGATCCAATATATAAGCATAGAAGAATCCACTGGGAGCAAATGGGTTAAAGACATTACCCAGGTCCATTCAATGATCCCCCCCCCCCCATTGTTCTCAATAGGCGTGAAAGTAACAGTAAAAGCATGATACAAGTGTGCAAAATATGGCAAGCCGTCTCATTCTGTCTAGAGAGGCCCTGACATACAATTAGTCAAGGGGAACACACTCAAAAGATCATTGTTGGTCAGAACCCAATAGAAGTTCAACCCTTAAGAAGCCTACCACTAACAAACAAAGGGCCATATGCAAACAGGTTGGATCCAGATGAGACGTCAAGTAACCCGGCATCTTATCTGGATCCAAGCTATTTGACAGACAACATTTTCACAAATCTTTACAAAATATGAAGCACTTTCACATTTGAAGCAGACAAGCAATTTAGCAGATGAATATTTTATAAGGATTAAATACATTAAAAAAACCTGAGCGCTTATGTATATCAGAGATAAAACTCTGGACATTTGGCCTGCAGTAGAATCCATTTAACCTGCAGTGGAGGAGAGCTATAATATGTTCAAAGGCGCCCTAATTAAAGCTGAGAATTCAATTTTGTCTTGTAGAGCTGGCGTTCATATATACATGCCATGTTTGTTTGTACAGTGGAGAAAACGTTATCATTTCCCGTTTAAACGTATCTATACGCAAATGCATTGAAGTAAAATGTAGAAAAATACACCTTGTTGAAATATCTCAAGATATTTTTTATGAGTGGCAAACCGTTTGGAGCCTGATCAGACGCCGGGTTACCCGGCGTCTGATCTGGCTCCTAACTGTTTGCAATGGAAATAATTGTTTACCGGGACACAGGGCAAACACAATAACTCACTTTAACTCAAGAAACACTGCAAATAGAGTAATCACCCATTCTCACAGCATCTCTCGGTAAAGAATTGCTGAAATATGATTTTTCGTTAGTGTGGGTCAAGTACTTTCAGTGAAAAAAAAGACAGATTACATAGGGCAATATTTCCAAAAGAGATGTCCCACAGAGTTATTATCCTTGGACACAGCTGCCTTTTCTCCCAACAAGGTCTATCAGAATATGTAAATACTGCTCAGAAAGTTATAATTTAACCCCTGCACCCTGCAGTTGATCTCAATGAGATATATTTGCATGTGGAGTGTCATGAATGTAGGTTGAGCACTTTAGAAGACATTCGCAGGCCGAACGGACAAAGCGGGGCCTATATGCTCCTTCTTATAGTTTCAGGGAGCATAATAAAAAATAAAAACATATACTGCATTAGTGACAATCTAATCATTTCCAAATCATCAAATGTAAGAGACGGGCCTCACATGGAACGCTCCAGTGGTTCTTGACAGGCAGACTGCTACAGCTCTTACCATGTGCCGCATGCTTTTTCACAGGTTAGCTGTAAAGACCCAAGCCGGCCAAGGGAATGTCTTTAATGAGTACCACAACGAAGGGGTTTGACGGAGATACTGATGAACTTCTAGGGATCATACAAATTACTTAGAGATAATAGAAATTCGAGTCTTCCAATTTATAATCTGAACAACTTTTCAAGTCCATAGCTTAATGCAGGTCGAAAGTAATGCTGAAAGCTTCTGTTAGAGCTTTCAACATTACTTTCGACCTGCATTAAGCTGTCACGCATATTTCTAAATAAGCGTACTGATACATTTAAGAACAATTTTGTATTGTAAATTTTTGAAGGACCGAAATGTTACTATGAGTATTTCCGAAGTTCGAGTTATTCGAGTTCGAGATATCGAAGTTCAAATGTATATAGAAATCAATTAACTAAGCAACAGATTAAGGTGCCAAATTTCTAATTGTCGTCTGCCATGCAATTTTTGTTAAGTCATTTGGTAAAATAAGGAAATGAGATAAATAAATGCAAATTCCAAAGGAATAAAGCGCAGATATAGAAGAGTTTGAGACAAATAGTGCAGTCCCAGATCAGACGCCGCCTTGAAAAGGCGGCGTCTGATCAGGGACTGCACTATTTGTCGTTGTGCATTTATGCGACTGCGGCGGTGAAAGGGTTAAGGTGCGTACTCAGATACTAAATTCGTCCTTACTCCACCTAACCCTATATTGTGACCATTCTGTAGAGATCATTCTTCGAGACCATTCTAAAGCACAGGGTTTGGTGGAGAAATAACGAGGTTATACTTGTAAATGTTTCAATTTACATATCTTATCTGAAACGTGTTATCTGAACGCATCGAAATTATGAAAGTGACAATAAATGACTGTGGAATAGCACCCAATGCGTTAATCAGGACATGTTCCAGTTACGGAAGTGTCACTGGCGGGTGGAGAAGCTGTCGGATTCTACACTCCAGCTCGCCCCACAAGTGCTCGATGGGATTAAGGCCAGACGATTTAACACACCGTGGTATATTTCTGATGTCGTTAGCTTCAAGTAGAATTTTGAACGGAGAAAACAAACACTTACTTGTCGGTGGGATTGTCCGCTTTCAAGCATCCCAATCGCATGACCTCTCTTAACCCTTCTCTTGCTGAATTTTAAAACACATTTCTCCTTCTTTACCCATGCCTTGTATAATTACATATATCTTTACTGTGTACAAGTATTTCGCTGTGCAATTACTGCTGTGGAGTGCACTGGTCGCACAATCAACTTGTAAATAGTGCAGACCCAGATGAGACAGCTCCTGTAGGAGCTGTCTCATCTCTATTTACAGGTACATGTAGTTATATTGACGTGAATAGCAAGCGAAGGGTTAATATTGGTTATTCTTCGCATATTTTAGCACTTAAATGTAAGTCCTCATTATTTTCCGTTGTGTCAAATATTCTTGTCTGGCATTGTGTCGGTTTCATTGCAATTTGGTTAGTATAGGTAAACAACGAGCAGTTAGCCGTGAATGTACTTCACATTTTGGTATGTTTCACGATTTAGGGGTGTCGGCATTGCTGCAGTCCATCGAACTAAGATATGTACATTAAATGCGACAGTTAATCATGATTTTCTCATGCAGGTTTTATTCTGACAGAATGCTGACTCCCTCAAAAAGTGAACTGCGCTGATTTTTATGGTTCACTGCTCGTTGTTTACTTATACACGTGTATAAAAGCGCAAAAACATGAAATGCACGTGCATCTCGAATTCAATACTTCTTGTCTAAATCGAGTGATACTTTCTCAACATATGTATAGGTGAGTGCGAACATTTATAGCAGACGGAATTCATTTATATGTCTTGTGATAGTAAAAAGTTATTTAACAGCAAAAATGTTGAGTTAAAAAAGTTGCTAGGTATAATTTTGAAATTCGTAGTTTTCGGTATCATTGTGATAGATAGTTTTGATGTATTTTACGTGGAGAAAATAATTCGAGTTCTGCACATAGAGTTTCAATATTCATGCCAGTAAAATAACAAGCCATGTGAAATTTTAATGTCTTTATTAAACCATTGCATGTGAGCTAATACAAATGTATGTGATTTTATTGTTAAAATGTAATAAATAAAATGTTATCAGCCACCTGCTTGATCATGGTACAAGTAAATACTACAGTGAAATCACGATTAACCCTTTCCCTGTTCTATGTTTATTTCAAAGTTTAATACCTATTGAATACTCATGGCAAAGTAATTATAATGAAATATGGAAGGTAGAACATTGTAGCCATTTTAGAAAGTAAAGAAACAGATCTATCAAAGTCCATAAGCAAACAGAGCAGACGGCTCCTCTAGGAGCCGTCTGAGCTGGGTCTACTCTGTTTGCAAATGCGTGAAAACACTTTTCTATGAGGGAAAGGGTTATAAGTGTCATTATCGGTCTTTATGACCAGTGGAAGCTTAATGCAGAGTGAAAATTATACAGCAAAAACTTCTTGGAGCTTTCTGCAGAGCTCCAGATAAGATTGATAAAGTAACATATTTTCAAGTATATTTTTTTTTATTTCTCCACCAAACCCTATGCTGTGACCACTCTATAGAATCGTCTCAAAAGAGTGGTCACAACACAGTCTTTGGTGGAGAAATGACGATTTTAGTATTTGAATACGGAACGTTATCTGTAGCTCTGTTTCTGCGTGACTGTTAACGTGCATTTAGCATTCAACTGCCTAAATCCGCAATCTTTCCATACTAACATTTCTCCGATTAGCGAGATTTTTACTGTATATGATTTTATTGATAAATGGAATAAAAATGTTATCAGCTTTCCATTTGAGTTTAATTAAATATTGTAGAAAAACAACGATATAGTAAATTACATCTAATCCGGACGCTCAGTTTAGTATAAATATCGGTCATGGAGACATGTGACAGAAGAAAGTAGGGAGAATGTCATGCAGAAAGCTCCTCTGGAATCTTTTCTGCATGACTTTCACCCTACATCAAGCAGTCACCTGCTAAAATTATCTAAATTATTCTCTTCTAGACATTCGGTTTAGAGGTGTTTTACTGTACATCCGAACTTTCAAATAAGTACAATTATTGGTATTTAACCCTTTATACATAGGTACATGTACATGTATACCTTTTGACTCCCCTGCAAACAGAGCAGACCCAGACCAAGATACTTTCTGTATGTTGCTGAAATGATACAGATCTGATTCTACAGCTTCTGTCATTACCAAAAACATGTCATAAAAGTTAATCTAATGGATAAGACAGATGGCAGCTTAATTCCTTGTTATATATTTAGTCCAATTTTCATTACCTATTGAATAGTCATGGACAAGATAATTATAATGAAATATTGAAGGTGTAACATTATAGCGATTTAAGAAACTAAATAAACAGGTCAAACAACACACCCTGATCAGACGGCTCCCGGGTCTACTCTGTTTGTAAAAGCGCGAAAAGGTGTTTATATGAAGGAAAGGGTTAATGCAAGATGAAAGTCGTGCAGAAAGCTCCCCAAGGAGCTTTTCTGCATGACTTTCACACTATTAAGCAGCCACTTGCCTAAAACATCCTCAACTCTTCTTCTAACAGTTTGGATTGACGAAGCTTTACTGTATACATCGTCATCGAGAAATGCACCTCATGCATGCATTATTTAACCATTCATGCACAAAATGCGCCAATCTACGCCTTTGTAAACAGAGTAGAACCAGATCACACAGCTCCTATAGGAGCTCTGTTTGCTTATATAATACTGACATAATTCTACAGTTGTTTTTTTTACCATGGCCAAAATTTCCGTCATTCATGTACCGTTATAAAAATTCATCTAAGTAATATTATATTTATACTGTCATTTCTTAACCCATACCCTTATAGGCTATTTTTAGATTCAACTACTTTGAATAAATCTACCGAAAAGGAGCATTAATTAGAGAAAATGAAAACTTTAGAATTTTGTAGTAGCTCCTTAAATGAGCAAATGCTCTATTTATCACAATGGTTTCAATAGGCGATTTTTACTAAGGCGTGGAAACGCGTATTTATGGAGGAAAGGGTTAAATTAATATTCAAGGAGTAAAGGGTTAAAACTAGCGATACGTTACGGGAAAAATAGTATTCGAACAACTGAATTACTACAGTATAACATCTCTACAGCGGCCACTAAGTCTTAACCCTTTTTTATATATAAACGCTTTTCACGCATTTTCAAACAGAGTGGACCCATACCAGACGGCTCTTGTAGGAACCGTTTCATCAGGGTCTGCTCTGTTTGCTTATTGAATTTAATGGGTCTGTTTCTTTAGTTTCTAAAATGGCTCTAATGTTCCACCTTACATATTTTATTGTATTTTTTTTTTCATGAATAGCCAGTAGGTAATGAATTTTGTAAGAAATACAGAACAGGGAATACTAATTTAATACTAATTTTCGAACAAATTCCCAGCTGTACAAAAAAAATCTGCCCACGTTTTTTTAGTGCAATTTTAACTACATCCAATTCGATCGTTAGAAATAATGATCAAAGAGCAAGAATGATGACCTAGTGTCAAAGAGCACGAATAATGACATAGTGCCAAAAAGCACGAATAATGACCTAGTGCCAATGAGCACGCATAATGACATACATGTAGTGTCAAAGAGCACGAATAATGGCATAGTGCTAAAGAGTACGAAAAATAATCTAGTGCCAAAGAGCACGAATAATGACACAGTGCCAAAGAATGTCCACGGAATTCTGGTCTGATCTGGGTCTACTCTGTGTGAAAAGGAAATGGTTAACATACATCAGCCTCTCTATAACGGCCACTTACATATGTAATTACATCAGGTATTTTTGTTAAAGGCATGTGGCTGCTTAAAGCAAGGTGAAAGTAAAACAGAACGCTCCTAAATACCAAATAATTAACACAATTTAGTGGCGGTTCTAGAGATGTTTTACTGTATACCCATTCAACATGTAGGAGCTGTCTGTATTGCTTTCGTTCTGCTGAATGTTCGTATAGGAAATACTATTTAATGACATCGTGGATATTTATAAGCTGATTTATTTAATAATGGACATACGTACGTACATTTGTAGATATGTTTTGGTATGTGCAGAAACTGCAGAATCAAGTATATTATAATTCAATAAGCAGACCCTGATCAGACGGCTCCTATTAGAGTCTTCTGATCTGGGTCTACTCTGTGTGAAGAGGAAATGGTTAACATACATCAAGTTTTATTCATTTAGTGTTCGCTAGAGAGACGTTTTACTGTAATGGACATGTCTGACATGTGACAAATACAAATAGTAAAGACTAAGATCGGTGCTGCGGACGATTTGGATCAACGCTGTTTGTAAATTATTTGAGACAGTTTTACTTTTCTCACGATGCAGCACAAAAATGTTCTCGATGGCATTCAATATATTTTCCTCAGTGTCTGTAATAGTGCTATATTTCGTATAAATATTAAATAATCCAATTAATTAGTTGTGCCAAAGATAAAAAAGCAACGAAACAAACGCTCTGTGTGACATTATGCATATGAATAATCATAAAGCCACGTGTTACACGCAGTCCACTGAAAGTCTCTTATGATCGAAACCTTCCACGGCCACGCCCTCTTCCTCTACCTCGCAGTGCCTGAAATAAGAAAGAGAAACTTTAACATATATCCTACATAGGTCCAGATAGGGCGCGTAAATTAAAACATTTTCAAGAATAACTTCTTTATTTCTCCACGAAACCCTATATTGTGACCACTCTTTAGAATCGTCTCTTCGAGACGATTCTAAAGAGTGGTCACAACATAGGGTTTTGTAGAGAAATGACGATTTTAGTATTTGAGTACGCACATTTATCTGTTGTTCTGTCGCAGTATAAATCTAAGGACAGTATGCGACCGTATAAACACTTTTTTCTCCAAGTCAGGTATTTCTTTTTAATTTGGTACATGTAAGTAAAACTTCTCCAAACGGAACCACCAAAAGGAGTCGCACTTATAGGTGTTAGAGGTGGGTGGCAGCTTAAGTCAGGTTGATAGTTATAAAGAAAGTTCTCATAGGAGCTTTCCACATTACTCTCGTCCTGCATAAAAACATCTGCTTTACCTTTACTTCATGAATATTCATGTGAGAAATAATGAATGTATGAATATTAATAAGCTTAATTTTATAATGACATCATGAACAAGGTCTGTATCATGAACATTGGAGAAACTGTAGAGCAGACCTTGTTCTCTGTTTGCGAAAGTGCCAATAGTTGTTTTATATTGAATACATTCCTATCTCGCCTAACCCATTCCGTCATAGGCTACATTTAGACACATTTTATTTGAATAAATCTACCGAAAAGGAGCATTAGCTATAGGTAACGAATATTTCAAAACTGTGTAGTTTTAAGACCATTGTAATAAATAGAGCATTTGCTCAATATGAGCAAATGCTCTATTTATCACAATGATTTCAAAAGGTGACTTTTACAGAGGCGTCAAAAGTCGTCACTATGAGGGAATGGTTTAACCCTTTCCCTGTTCTATGCTGTATCAAATTTCAATACCTACTGAATATCCATTAACAAAATAGTTATAAAGAAATGTGGAAGGTGGAACATTGTAGACATTTAAGAAAGCAAAGAAACATACATTTCACATTCTATTAGCAAACAGAGTAGACACTGATCAGACGGCTCCTCTAGAAGCCGCCTGATCAGGATCTACTCTGTTTGCAAATGCGTGAAAACACGTTCATATGAGGGAAAGGGTTAAGGGCTGTTTTACTGTACTTTATTGCGGCATGTCAAGGTACTTAAAGTTTATTGACAATCATAATATGAATGGTTAAATCAGATACGGCAACTCCTTTGCTTAACCTTTTCCTTCATATAAACGCCTTTTCACGCATTTGAAAACAGGGTAGACCCAGATCTGAAGGCTCCTATAGGAGCATTCTGATCAGGGTATGTTCTGTTTGCTAATGGTATAGTATAGATCTGAGTCTACAGTTTCTGTCTGAGCCAAAACATCCTGTGTGCAAACGCCATCATAAAAAAATAGCTAATAAATATTCATGATGTCATTAATTCTTACATGAATATTGAACAGGGAAAGGGTTAAACGCGAATGGTCTCCCCCGCCCCCTTTTACCAAACTCTTGACATTCTGTGTTATAAACTGTATGTCAAAGGCTACAATGACCATGGGTGGGTGTGTACCAAATTTGAATAAAATATATATACATGTATTCAGTCAAATCCCTCTAAACCGGACGTTAGATATAGTATAACTATTGGTCTTGGAAATAGAATGCAGCTTAATGCAGAATGAAAGTAAAGCAGAAAGCTCATCCAGGAGCTTTCTGTATGTTTTTCATCCTACACTAAGACACCATCTGCTTAAAAGTATCTGTTTTCTTACTATGATGGAAAGGGTTAATGGTATTTTGTGGTATAAATTGTAACACATGTCCATATATGGTGATTTAATAAAATGAAAATAAAACCAGCAACACAAACACCCACCCCATCCCTAAAGAGAAAAAAAGTTTAACCCTTCGCTTGCTATTCACGTCAATATACCTACCTGTAAATAGTGAAAATCCAGATGAGACGGCTCCTGCAGGAGCTGTCTCATCAGGGTCTGCACTATTTACAAGTTCATTGTGCAACCAGTGCACTCCACAGCAGTGATTGCATAGCGAAATACTAGTACACAGTGACGATATATATAATTATACCACATGGCATGGGTAAAGAAGGAGAAATGTGTTTTAAAATTCAGCAAGAGAAGTGTTAACTCCTACACCCACTGCCAACAAATCCCACCAAATACACAAACGCACAAATAAAAACAACAACAACAAAGCACCACGAATGCTTAGATAACATACAATACGGAAAGAAAGTGTCACCGCCGACGACGCTGAAAACTCACAAGGCCTGCTGAAATGGGGAAATCTGTGATAACCTATACAAAATGTTTGAATATCGGCGTCTCATCAGGATCCAAACTATTTTGACACGTCACTTACAATTTAGAGAAAGAATTGAAAGAAAGTCCACTGTGGAACTTAAAGTAGACGACATTGTTTGTAGACTAAAATTACTTGACACCAAAAGGGTTAAACAACGCAAATGTAGCAAAATATGTTATGAACCACTCTCTGGGAATAATGGTCGTATTGAAACGCCAATAGTGTAGATCCAGATCAGCCATCGTGTCTCTCTGCGCATGCGTCTGGTCAGGATCTGCACTGTTTGTCAATCTTAAGAATTTCTAATACAGTAAAACCTCTCAATAACGGCCACTAAATTGCATAAAGTATTTTGTGTCAAAGGCAGGTGGCTGCTTAAAGCAAGGTGAACGTAAAACAGAACGCTCCTATAGGAGCGTTCTGTTTTGCTTTGTACTTGTTTAAGCAGCCACCTGCCATAAGGACCAACTAATTAACACAATTCAGTGGCCGTTATAGAGAGGTTTTACTGTATATGTATTTTTCATACAATGTACAAACTGATTCGGTACCTTATCATTGACGTGCTATCTGTCTACAGAAGAACCTTTCCTAGGCGGCCATTCATTTATTGAGCATAAGAATCTTAAAAAGCAGGTGGTTGCTTAATGCATGGCAAATGTAATACAGAAAGCTCCCACAGGAGCTTTCTGTATTTATTTTTCACCTGCATTAAGCTACCACCTGCCTTACAAACACATTAATATACCTTTTTTTATGATCGCTTAAGGTCGGTTCTACTGTACGTCTTCTTGCAGCGCATATAAGACATCTATTCTCAGAGAGTTTCTCATATAACATTACCCGGAGGTGCGGTGGTAAAGCAACATTGAACATGAATCATAATAACATTTAACCCATTACCTCATAGGCTATTTTTAGATACAACCTCTTTGAATTAATCTACCGAAAAGAAGCATTAATTAGACAAAAGGAAAAATTATAGAATGTTTTAGTTTGAAACCATTGTGATAAATAGAGCATTTGCTCCTATAGGAGCAAATGCTCTATTTATCACAATGGTTTCACAAAGTGACATTCACAGAGTCGTCAAAAGTCGTCAATATGAGGGAAAGGGTTAATGTCAGAATACTGCTGAATAAAACCCCATTTGATCTTACACTCATTACATGAATAGTCATCAGGTAGTGGCTGATTTCTTTATATAACGGCATTGTCAGGAAGTTTTTATCACGACACAAAATATAGAACCAAATCTAAAATATTTTATAAACAAACAGTGCAGACCCAGATCAGACGGCTGTACACGGCTCCTATCTGTTTGCAAGGGCGTCAGAAAGCGATTCTCCCAGGTAAAGGGTTTAATAAAGCCTCTTTTGATCTTACGCTACGACAATTTAGCAAAGCCATATTTAACCTTACTAAATGGTAATATTGTAAAGCAGATCGGGGTCTTATCCTACAGGAATGTGATAGGCAACGTATTATACAAAATACAAATGCTATAGTATTCTTTGAAGTCTCGTTTACGCTAAGGAAGGGGATAGCGTGGAGTGTGTTAACCCTTCGCTTGCTGAATTTTAAAATACATTTCTCCTTCTTTACCCATGCCCTGCTGTATAATTACATATATCTTCGATGTGTACAAGTATTTCGCTGTGCAATCACTGCTGTGAAGTGCACTGGTTGCACAATCAACTTGTAAATAGTGCAGACCCTGATGAGACAGCTCCTGCAGGAGCTGTCTCATCTGGGTCTTCACTATTTACATGAACGTATATTGACGCGATTAGCAAGCGGCGTGTTAAAACGTGTAAACACTTGATTTGAGGTCAAGGCAATATGCACACGGGTACCATGGCAATGGGCATTTTAAGGCAATATGATTCAGAAACGTTTAACCCCTTACTTCAAGGATACATATTTTCAAACAGAGTAAACCCGGATGAGAGAGCTCCTATAGGAGCTGACTGATCTAGGTCTGTTGCTTAGGAAATAATATGCATGGAGATCAGAATCTAAAGTTAACGTCCTGTATTCATTCACCCTTTCACCGACAATGTCGCAAAAATGCACCACCACAAATAGTGCAGCCCAGATCAACAAAATTGGATTTCAGACGACAATTAGAAATTTGGCGCCAAAAGAGTTAAAAAGTACATCTAATTAATAATTTAAAATCTCATTATTTCTAACACGACTATCCATCAGGTAAAGAGCAAAGTAAATGCCGTAGCCTTTATATGAAAAATAACTACACCGGGTCTTCGGTATCAAACACGTGAAAGTTGTGTTCTTCTTCGGTGTTTATTCGACTTTTTTGTGATATACTTCTTTTCAACATTGCATGTAAAACACGTTGCAAGTAGAGACTATCACTTTAAACCGTCGCCCAGTCTCACTCAGCGGTAATGATACTCATACGCTATGGTAATTTAACGGTAATGATACTCATACGCTATGGTAATTTAACGGTAATGATACTCATACGCTATGGTAATTTAACGGTAATGATACTCATACGCTATGGTAATTTAACGGTAATGATACTAATACGCTATGATACATGTAATATCATATCGCATCACCTTATCTCACTCTACTGTGATGTTTAACCCATTCCTCCATAGGCTATGTTTAGATCCAACCTCTTTGAATAAATCTACCCAAAGAAAAGGAAACGTTTAGAATTGTGTAGTTTTGAAACCATTGTGATAAACAGTGCTCTATTTATCAAAATGGTTTCATAAAGTGATTTTTTACAGAGGCGTAGAAAGGCGTATTTATGGAGGAAAGGGTTACACCTTTCCTTCATACAAACGATTTTACATGCATTTGCAAACAGAATTGACCCATATAAGTCGGCTCCTGTAGGATCCGTCTGATCAGGGTCTGCTCTGTTTGCTTCTGAAAGTATAATATATCTGACTCTAGTTTCCACTAATACCAAAACTTCATGTGTGCATGTGCCATTATAAAACTTAAGCTAATAAATATTAATGATGTCATTCTTTTCTAGATTCTAGAATGAATATTCAACAGGGAAATGGTAAACATCCTTTAACCACACGTTATGGTAATGCATGGTGTTCACCTATCCTCCGCTACCCTACTGTTATGAAGCTAATTTAACCATTTCTATGTTCAATATTTATGAAAGAAATAATGACATCATGAATATTTTATTTCCTGGATTTTTATAATGGCATAATTATGTACATATGATATTTTGGTATTGGTAGAAACTAATGAGTCCGGTCTAGAATAACTTTATAAGCAAACAGACTAGACCCAGATCATACCGCTCTCGTAGGGGCCGTCTGGTCAGGGTCTGCTCTGTTTGCTTATGATATAGATATAAATCTACAGTTTCTGCAATGGCGAAAACTTCCCCTGTCCATTCGCTATTATTACAGTTAACCTAATTAAATGTTCATGATGTAATTATTTCTTACATGAATACTCAGGCAGCTTAGAGTTCAACAGTTTATCCACAGGCTCTGGCAATAGACTACAACTTCGCCTTATGGTGCACCATAGTAATATATATAGTTAAACATAGATTATATACTGAACCAAACATACCATAGTAATAATATATAAGTAAATCTAGTTTATATACTGAACCAAACATATCACAGTAATACATATAATTTACCGATTCCCTCATATTGACGACTTTTGATGCCTCTGTAAAAATAACCTTTTGAAACCATTGTGATAAATAGAGCATTTGCTCCTATAGGAGCAAATGCTCTATTTATCACAATGGTTTCAAACTACAAAATTCTAAATTTTTCCTTTTCTCTAGTTAATGCTCCTTTTTCGGTAGATTTATTCAAAGAGGTTGGATCTAAAAATAGCCTATGAGGTAATGGGTTAAACATAGTGAATGTACTAAATCAAACAACAAACTTTCGCTAAACTTGACAGTGCTTAGGTTAGAGTGGTCATTTTGAAATATGTTCATAATAGTAAAGTCATTTATTAATTCACTTAAAACATTAACTTGGGAGAAATTATGAATTTCATTATTTAATTTTATTTCAGGTAGGCTCTCATTTGAAATCGTAAGTCCTCATTTTAAACAATCGCTACAACTCGGATGACAGAAATTATCGCACATTTTAGTGTGCAACAATAAAGACTAACTTTCGAACGACAGAAACAAGCCTTAGTTTTAACATATAGTATACTATATACATGTACAACTTCCAGTTGCGATCGTAGTATGTTAAAGCTTACGATAATTTCAGTCATACGATCTTAAGTTATATATGCCCCAGGTATCTACCGCCCCGTGGCATGTCATCGGTACTTCTGGTTCTCGCAAATCGCCCTTCTGAGACCCATTTTCTGCCCCTGCATTGCAATGGTTCGTTCTAGTAATTGCTTTGGAACTCGAGGCATTTAAATTCCGCCGTAAAACCTTTATTTATGAATGTTTGTTTTTAATAGTTTTCTGAATGTATTTGTTTAAATGCAATTTAATATTGAAGTGATTTGTTTTACACGTGGAGCGTATATATGCCAAACTCGCGCGTGTGTGTTGAACTGCATTTTGACCGATTACAGTGACGCTTGTTTTCTTCAGGTGATTTCCCAATTGATGGTCAGCTCCTGTGTAAGTAGAACCTGCTCTTAGCGGCCATTCATTTGTTCAACACATTAACCTTAAAAGCAGGTGGTTGCTGAATCCAGGGCAAAAGTAATACAGAAAGCTCCTATATATTGGAGCTTTCTGTATTACTTTTGACCTGCATTACTACATGCAACAACTGTCCTACAGAACCAAAATTAGACCTATATTTAATGGTCGCTTAACCCTCTCCTTGTTCTATGTTTATTTCAAATTTTAATACCTACTGAATATTCATTGACAAAATATGGAAGGTAGAACATTGTAGCCATTTTAGAAAGTAAAGAAACATATCTATCAAAGCCCATAAGCAAACAGAGTGGACCCTGATCAGACGGCTCCTCTGGGAGCCGTCTGATCTGGGTCTACTCTGTTTGCAAATGCGTGAAAACACGTCTCTATGAGGGAAAGGGTTAAGACAGGTTCTACTACACACGTGGAAAATAACTCTTATTCCGCTGAAAAAACAAACACCAACAAAATCAGCTCAAATTTGGATCTGGTGCAATTTGACTACTTCCGATTCGACCAAACTTTTGAGAAACGTTTGACCACGTGTCATACTGCAAACTTTTGAGAAACTTTTGGCCAAATCTCAAACAGGTTAGATCATGACGAGATATCGGTTCACCATTCGTCTCATCTGGATTCAAACTGTTTGAAAGTTCGAATCAGGTCGGGAATAGAGATATAAGGATGAACCTTGATTTTTATGTTTTTTTCTTTTCAGAATAGTTTATGAAAGTTTCGTCTTTGATTCAGTGTAGTTGATGCGCTTTTATGAATGCTGTCTTTCTCACATTATAAATAATTAACCCATTTTTCTCCCACGTTCCCGTATATGCCCATATATGGGACGTAGGCAAACAGTGTAGACTCTGATCAGACGCCGCATAATGCGACGTCTGATCAGAGTCTACACTGTTTGCTGATAGGAAATTCAATATGAAACAAACAAAAAAAATGAAAATTTAGACCAGACATCCCTTAGATAAAAAATAGACTAATCCAATATATAAACATTGAAGAATCCACTGGGAGCAAATGGGTTAATGACAGACACATTTAACATACACAGACAGAAGTAAGTAATAAATCTAACCACGTGATAGGTGCTCAGTTAATTTGCAAACAGTGTAGACTCAGACAAGTCGTAACGACACATTCACAGGTTTCTGATTAAGGTCCATACTGATGGTGAAGAAATATAAGAAAATGTTACAGATAGTGGTGACCGCGAACAGTGTAGAACCTTACCAATATTGCAATATAGAAGTGTTGAAAAGCAAGTGGTAGCTTAATGCAGGAGCTTTCTGCATTACTTTTGCTCCGCATTTAGCAACAACCTGCTTTTCAACACTTCTATGTTCAACAAATGAATGGCCGCTTAGGACAGGTTCTACTGTATGCTAAATAACAAATGTTTATCCCTCGTGGAGCTGCTCACATATGTATGTACCAAATCTGACGTGGCAAACTAAAGGCTATATATATAAGCACACATTGTTACACAGAAAATGAAATAAAAACGACATCGGGCGTAGCTTGGAGACTGCCTTGGAGGGAAAGGTCACAGGTAATAGAATCGAGGTTTACATATTAAATTGAGGTTTACATATACATGTATATACCTTATAAATTCGTTTCATTGTTAAAATTCCACCATCATAAGCTAGGCTTCGTAATTCCTGAAATTGCAACGTATTTAAATGTTATCATTGCAAAAAGCACTTTGTGTAAAACATATAGACGGTGCAGTGCATACATAACAGTAATTTATTGATGAAACGTACAACATTGAAAGAGCTCAAGAAGCATAAGGTTCCATATTGCCAAACTGAAGAAAAAAAGTGAATACAGCAAAACCTCTCTATAAAGGCTACTTAATTACATCAAGTATTTTGTGTTTAAGGAAGGTGACTGCTTAAAGCAATGTGAAAGTAAAACAGAACGCTCCTATAGGAGCGTTCTGTTTTACTTTCACCTTGCTTTAAGCAGTCACCTGCCCTAATAACCAACTATTTAATACAATGGAGTGGCCGTTATAGAGAGGCTTAACTGTATATCATGTGCCAAAAGGTCGTTCCACTCATCTTCCTATTAACCATATCCCTGTTGGATATTCATGTAGAAAATAATGACGTCATGAATATACATTAGCTATTTATTTTATAATGGATTTATGTAACCATGAGTTTTTTGGCATTGGTGGAAACTATAGTCAGATCTTTTATAATTTTATAAGCAAACATAGCAAGTTCTCTTCATAGGAATCGTAAAGAAGCCGTCTGACCTGGGTCTACTCTGTTGACAAAGGATTAAAAACAAGAGAGTCGTCACGGGTGACAAATGCCCCCAAAGTGTTTGACACCGAAATGCATTTTGGCGGAAAAACAATACAATGTAATGCAGGTGTAACATGAAATTTTGATGCTGTTAAAAATGACACAGGAGTCAGTTCTTAACATTAGAAACAGTCATTCTCAACGTTAAAAAGGACCCTGGGTTGATTGTCAAGGTTTAAGGTATAGGAGATATGCTCTGGACAAGCTTTTTGTATCTGGTAAGATATAGGAGATATGCTCCGGACTGTAAAATTGAGGTCAAAGGTCAAGGTCAAGGTCAGTGATCTGAAAATGGTACACGACTCTCCGCCATCCCAAGATGAACTCACAAATCAAATTTGGAATCCGTAGCTGGTAAGGTATAGGAAAAATGCTCCGGACAAGCTTTGTGTAAAATCTAGGTCAAAGGTCAAGGTCACAGTGACCTGAAAATGGTACGCGACACACCGTCATCCCTCACACATTAAATTTGGAATCCGTAGCTGGTAGGTATAGGAGATATTCTCTCTCTGGACAACCTTTTTTGTAAAATCGAGGTCGAAGGTCAAGGTCAAGGTTACAGTGACCTGAAAATGGTACGCGACACTCCGCCATCTGAAGGTGATCTCACACACCAAATTTGGAATCCGTATCTGGTAAGGTATAGGAGATATGCTCTGGACAAGCTTTTTGTAAAATCGGTCAAGGTCAAGGTCAAGGTTAAGGTCATAGTGACCTGGAAATGGTACATGACACTCCGCCATCCCAAGATGAACTCACACACCAAATTTGGAATCTGTAGCTGGTAAGGTAAAGGAGATATGCTCCGGACAAGCTTTTTGTAAAATCGGTCAAAGGTCATGGTCAAGGTGATCTGAAAATGGTACGCGACACTCCTCCATCCCAAGATGAACTCACACACCAAATTTGGAATCCTTAGCTGGTAAGGAATAGGAGATATACTCCGGACAAGCTTTTTGTAGCTGGTAAGGCATAAGCGGTTTTTAAAATCGAGGTCAAAGGTCAAGGTCAAGGTCACAGTGACCTGGAAATGGTACGCGACACTCCGCCATCCCAAGATGAACTCACACAGCAAATTTGGAATCTGTAGCTGGTAAGGTAAAGGAGATATGCTCCGGACAAGCTTTTTGTAAAATCGGTCAAAGGTCATGGTCAAGGTCACAGTGATCTGAAAATGGTACGCGACACTCCTCCATCCCAAGATGAACTCACAAACCAAATTTGGAATCCTTAGCTGGTAAGGTATAGGAGATATACTCCGGACAAGCTTTTTGTAGCTGGTAAGGCATAAGCTTTTTTTAAAATCAAGGTCAAAGGTCAAGGTCAAGGTCACAGTGACCTGGAAATGGTACGCGACACTCCGCCATCCCAAGATGAACTCACACAGCAAATTTGGAATCTGTAGCTGGTAAGGTAAAGGAGATATGCTCCGGACAAGCTTTTTGTAAAATCAAGGTCAAAGGTCAAGGTCAAGGTCACAGTGACATGAAAATGGTACGCGACACTCCCCCATCCCAAGATGAACTCACACACCAAATTTGGTATCCGTAGCTGATGTGACAAAGGAAATATACTCCGGACAAAATGTACACACACCCACACACACACACACACACCCACCCACCCACCCACACACCCACCCACCCACACACACACCCACCCACACACGCACGGTGCGATCACTATATGCCGCCAAAGCCTAGCTTTGGGGGCATAAAAACGTTTATTTGAGGAAAAAGGTTGAGTTTATCACCGGTTTAACAAAATGTCGAAGTTAAACAAGCTCATTAGCACGTGTAAGCTTTAATTCTTTAATATTTAAACTATGAATTAAATGAGTCGCAAGGTGGGGAACACGGGCGTATAGAGATTCACAAACAGAATACAGTTCAGTCTCGGATAACTAATTAACACAATTCAGTGGCCGTTATAGAGAGGTTTTACTGTAAAATGTCAAACTCCTCACAGTGATCTCCCTTGTCACTCAGCGTAGCGATTAGGGGATATAACTGCGTTGGAGGTTGGTAAAATGTATATGAATAAGTGATGCAGCAGAACCTGTCCTAAGCGGCCATTCTTTTACTGAACAATGGAATCTTAAGAAGTAAGTGGTTGATTAATGCAGGGCAAACTCAATTTAGAAAAGCTCCTATAGGAGCTTAATGCATTACTTTTGACCTGCATTAAGTTAGCACTTGCCTTACAGATCCATAATTAGAACTCGTTTTTATGACAGTTTAAGACAGGCTTTACTGTATAGCACATGTTTAACCATTTCCCTCATATAAACGTGTTTTCACGCATTTGCAAACAGAGTAGACCCAGATCAGAGGAGCCGTCTGATCAGGGTCTGCTCTGTTTGCCAATAGAATTTGATATATCTGTTTGATTTCTTTTAAAAATGGCTACAATGTTCAACCTTCCATATTTCATTATAACTTTTTTGTCCATGAATATTCAGTAGGTACTGAAATTTGGAATAAACATAGAACAGGGAAAGTGTTAATTATGTTTTGCACGTCCGGTCCGTTTGCTAGTAAAAATCCGACTCTTCAAAGTTTGTTGCTTGAATACTTGCAGAAATAGGTTGTTTTATATACATGTAATACATCATGTGTCCAATGGGATTTCAGGAGTATTTTAATATGTGGGTTATCTAAATTCAGAACATTATCAACCGCCTTTTTTAGAAAATTAGATCAGTATTCTTACTCCTGGGAACTACATTTCTGGTCTATGAATAAGCTTAAACGGATGTTGTAAGGCACTTTCCCAAACATTGTGCGATGGGATAGAAAAGTGATATATACATGTTGACACATTAACCTTCAAAAAAGGGTTATATGCATTGGGGTAACAAGACAAGTTTATAAGTATGGCAGTTAAGAAAATGTGCGCATGGGACACGGATGCCCTCGCCAGTTTTTTCTAAATGGCATTAAAATTGCATGTTTGCCCTGTTCAGATTTATTTCTATCAATTAATACGATGTCTATTCCAACATTTGTTTCCGAATTCTCAAATAAAAAGGATGGCTGGAAATAATGTGGTAACACAATTTTGTTTTATTCTTCTGTTAATGACCTGAAAATAAAACAGTACACACTATTGATACTTTGTGGTAAGTCTTACAATGAAGACATGTTTTTCTATATCTAAAATGTTCCGTCGAACAGTAAGTGGACATGTTGCAGATTCGAAACTGTCTTCAACGATGCAATTCTCAATACTTATGCTCAGTGCCAAATATCAAGAAGCTGGATTTTGTGGTTCCTGAAAAATATGCGACAGAAATCTTCAAATGAATTTGGTGACGACGACGCACAACGGATAGTGATCCATACATGTCGCCTCTGCGAAACATAATCATTTACTATAAGGTAATATTTTGTTATTTCTGTATATACAGTGACCCCTCATTACAACGGATGTGTTTGTTTCCAGACATTGTGCTGGTATAACGAGGCTGCCGTTATAACGAGTTTAAATATGAAAGGAACCATATGGCAAGTTTTAGACTAGTACTAACAGGTGATCGCTTAATGCGGAACACAAGAAGTGCGAAAAGCTCCCTTTGGAAGCTTTTTGCACTTCTTGTGTTCTGCATTCAGCGATCACCTGTCTTATAATATTGGCATTTCAGCTATTTATTCAGTGGTTGTTTGAAAGACTTAACGGAATTTTTTGTTTCAATGCATACTGCCGTTATAACAAGGGTGCCATCATAACGAATGCCGGTATAATGAGAGATCACTGTACTACAATTACTTATTACTAATAATATAACCATAAACAGGAAGAAGGTTGTCAAACAATCATCAAATGTCAATCAAAGTGTCGGTAAACAGGAAGTAGATTAACGACAGACCTGAAAAGGGGAAACACGGTACAACTCACTATGATTATGCTTCAGACCAAATACCAAATCATTATAGCATTCACAAGCCAAGAAGAAATCTTTGACGAAAAGTTGTGTCACTCAACAATCACCAAAATTCAATAAAAGTGTCGGCAAACAGGAAGTAGATGAACGATTGAACTGAAAAGGGGAGACACGATACAGCTCGTTATGATCATGCTTCTGACCAACTATCAAACCATTCCAGCATACAAAAGCCAAGACATTCTTGACGAAATTTTGCCATTAAACAATCACTAAATTCAATCAAAGTGTCGGCAAACAGGAAGTAGATGAACGACAGACTTGAAAAGGGGAGACACGGTACAACTCGCTATGAGTATGCTTCATACTAAATATCAACTAATTTCAGCATACACAAGCCAAGAGATCTTTGACGAAAACTTTACATGACGGGCGGACGGACGTACGTACGGACAAGGGTAAAACTTAATGCCCCGTCACCTAACGGCTTCGGCATAAAAAGTATTTAGCAACAACGTTTCTAAAACGTCTTTGATGAGTACATTCCTTGGCCACTTAATGTTTAAAATTGTGCATAAGCAGTTATTCCAATGAGACGCCTTAACTGGCATTCACGGTTTATAATTTCTGAGTGTCCTATTCTATTTTATTTGTCGAAATTTATCTACACTGATTAAAAGAGGAAACTCCGTTATCGGTATGTCAGTGTAATGTTTGTATATTTCGGGTGTAAAACATTGAGTGATGGCAAAGGAACGAGGTTTCTATCAACAGCACATTATCACGCATCATAAACAGTCCCAAAGGAGAAGCCAGTTAATTCTTGTTGGCTTAGGACCATCAGGAAAACAATACTATTTCAGCTGATTGATCCCTAGATACAGGTTACCGCCTCCGCCCGTGACAGGAAAACATTTGTTGTCATATCTACAAAACTTGGAAAGCAACTATACGATAATGGAAACGACAACAGCGAGGTTAAATGAAAATCAAGAAAAACAGCTGTGAGAATACTAGTAGTGACAAATGTAACCACTATCGTCGTGATGTAATTAACCATTTCCTCCATAAATACGCCTTTCTACGCCTCTGTAAAAGTCATTTTATGAAACCATTGTGATAAATAGAGCATTTGCTCCTATAGGAGCAAATGCTCTATTTATCACAATGTTTTCAAACTACAAAATTCTAAAAAAATCTTTTCTCTAGTTAGTGCTCCTTTTCGGTAGTTCAAAGAGGTTGGGTCTTAAAATAGCCTATAGAGTAAGGGTTAAACAAGTCCTGGGTTTGCAAACCAATCCTCAGACATAAGGATAGGAATAGTCTAAGGTATGAACTTCAAGGCATTCCTCCAATATGACTCCTGTTTTATCCCTTTACTGCATGAATATTCATGCAAGAAATAATGACATCATTAATAGCAATTACATTATTTTTTATAATAGCACAAGGACATGTGAATTGTTGGCCATGACAGAATTTGTAGAATTATATCTATATTATATCATAAGCAACCGGAGCATATACCCTGATCAGACGGCTCCTATAGGATCCGTTTGATCTGGGTCTTCTCTTTTTGCAAAGGCGTAGAAAGGCATATTTATGAAGTAAATGTGTTATACTTCCCTCCGAAATATCTGACCCTGAGGTACTAAAACTTTTGATTTTGATTTTGATTTATTTTTTAAGTACCTCAATTTTTCGGAGTTTGTCTAATCAACCCAGACACAATCGAAACGTTTTATTACATCGGGACCTGGTTTGTCAGATTTCGAGTTCAGAGGCTTGAGAATGAGAAAAAGCTCGTGCAAAATGCTATATTCTCCACACAGCATGTTTAATTGTTTCCAAACATCTATCGGAATGGTAAGTAAAGTTGAACTTCGATATCTCGAACTTCAAGGGACTATATAAATTAGTTCGATGTAACGGAAGTTCGAGTTATCCGATTTCTAATCTGGACGATTTCTCAAATTCACAGCTTAATGCAGGTCTATAGTAATGCTGGAAGCTCCTGTAGGAGCTTTCTGCATTACTGTAGACCTGCATTTAGCTGTGAAATATGTTTCTAGATATGCGTAGTGATACATTTTAGAACAATTCTGTATTGTAAGATTTTGGAAGACCGAACTTTAAGTTCGAGTTAACCCGTGTTTCGAGTTATCCGAGTCCGAGATATCGAGGTTCAACAGTATATTTTGAGTTTTGAGGACATGCTCTACTGCAATCTGTTGAATAGTTAAAAATGACTCCTTTTCTGAATATTAATTTGTATCAAATTTTATCACTGACGAAAGTGATTAGTATGACGACATATGCATACCCAGATCACAGGGTTCCCCCAAGAACCCCTTTCATCTGGGGTTTCCGTGGTTTTATATACTCGGTTCCTGCACATGAACCATTTCCCTGTTCTATATTTATTCCAAATTTCAATACCTACTGAATATTCATGGTCACAATAGTTATAATGATATATGAAAGGTGGAACATGGCAGCCATTTTAGAAAGTAACAAAACAGTTCTACGTGTATCAAATTCCATTAGCAAACAGAGCAGACCCTGATCAAACGGCTATTATAGTAGCCGTCTGATCTGGGTCTACTCTGTTTGCAAATGCGTGAAAATGCGTTTATACGAAGAAAATTGTTACGGGTTAATGCGGATCAGATAAGACACTAGCCGACATGTAACATGCGAAAACCTTATGGTGCAGCCGCATTAGTGATCCAATTAAGATGCGTAAATTAAAATAGTTTCAAGACCAACTTCTTTATTTCTCCACCAAACCATATGCTGTGACCATTCTTTTGAATCGTCTATTTGAGACGATTCTAAAGATTGTTAACAGCACAGGATTTGGTGGAGAAATTCTAATACAGTAAAACCTCTCTATAACGGCCACTAAATTACATCAATTATTTTGTGTTAAAGGCAGGTGGCTGCTTAAAACAAGGTGAAAGTAAAACAGAACGCTCCTATAGGAGCGTTCTGTTTTACTTTCACCTTGTTTTAAGCAGCCACCTGCCCTAATTACATGCACCAACTAATTAACACAATATAGTGGCCGTTATAGAGAGGTTTTACTGTATTTTAGTATTTGAGTTCGCACCTTGGCCTTTCTAATTTTTCTATTTGATACTCATTGCGTGTTTGACCAAATGGACACTTGTGTCACCCTCAAACTCAAAGCATACGGACTTGAAATAAGATCGAACTAACGGAACTTAGCAACGATAAAAAAAATAAGCAAACGGTCATTAGGGAGAATGTTATGCACACCATATATATTTCATATACGTATAGTTTTATCATCTACCTGATCAAAACGAACTTTGACTCATTTGCAAACAGAGTATATCCGGATCAGACGGGTCGTATAGGAGCCGTCTGATCAGGTTATTTTCTGTTTGCATATGGAATATGCCATAATTTCTGCCACGACCAAAACATTCTATCTTCATTGTGCGATAATATAAATTCAACATATATATATTCATAATGTCACAAGTTTTAACATTTATCTGATAAAGGGTTAAGTTATCGGTTTGAAGAAGCGCAAAACAATGGCAGTGAAGAATTCCAAATGAAAAGCAATTTCTGAGAGCAAATCGATCAATTCAAATTCCTTAGAACATGACATTTATTTCGCAATCATTTACTTTTGCGATTAATGAAACGACAGATAGGGGGAAAATTATTAAATTCAATTTGTTAACTGTAGCACTTGCTGACAAACAACAGGAAAACACAACTTTATATGAAGGTCTGCGTAGGCTGTAGATAAAAACGGATTGTGTCTAGTTATAGTCTACTTTCAGTAATACTGAACACTGCTAACATATTGCGCTATTACGCAACCGCAGTACAGGTTAGTGATCATTACGGGTACCCATTTTAACCACTGGGTGGAGAAGCAACCTCGTGCGAGTGGGAGATACAAAAAGCGTCTCTCAAATTTCGAGCTAGTCCAGCTGGGATTCGATCCCCGGGCCCCTGGTTATCAGTTCAACGCTTGACCACTATACTAGGCCAAGACACCACAAATGCATGATGCATGCTTATGCCAGTCAGTATTTAACCCATTACCTCATAGACTATTTTTAGATACAACCTCTTTGAATAAATCTACCGAAAAGGAGCATTAACTAGAGAAAAGGAAAATGTTAGAATTTTGTAGTTTGAAACCATTGTGATAAATAGAGCATTTGCTCCTATAGGAGCAAATGCTCTATTTATCACAATGGTTTCACAAAGTGACTTCTACAGAGTCGTCAAAAGTCGTCAATATGAGGGAATGGGTTAAACTCTGACAATGGTAATGATTATTCCTTTACTCTATAAATATCAAACATTTACCTAAAGTATTCATGTATTAAGAAATAATGACATCATGGGTATCTATTGGCTCCAATTCTATAATGTAATTTTTTCAAGGAAACGTTTTGCGTTGACAAAAATTGTAGAATTAGATCTGTATCATGTCAAAGGTAAACAGAGCAGACCCTGATGAGACGGATCCTATGTTGCTGTCTGATTTGGGTCTACTCGGTTTGCAAATGCGTGAAAAGGCAATGGAAGAAAACGTTAATACAATGACATCATGGATATTAAATGGATGCATTTTCATAATGGCATATGAATACAGAACATTTGGCCAAGACACAAACTGTAGAATACAGTAAAATAAAAACCCTCTAAACCGTTAAATTTGGTATAAAAATTGGTTTTGGAGACAGGTGGCAGCTTCATGGAGGGTGAAAGTCATGGAGCTTTCTGCATGACTTTCACCCTGCATGAAGCAGCCATCTGCCTAAACGTTTCTAAATTCTTCTCTACTGGAATTCCGGTTTAGAGGGGGTCTACTGTATATTATTTCATAAGCAAACACAGCATACCCAGCTCTACAGGAGTCGTCTAATCTGGGTTTACTCTTTTCACAGAGGTACATATGTGGAGCAAAGGTCAGGAAGAGTGTCACTAAGTGTTATCCTTTTGTGCATAGTGCCCCTAAAAGGGGTCACATGCAAACAGCTTAGAACCACATTAGAAACATTCGGAGCCCTTTGATAAGGACCTACATTAGTTTCTTCAACTGTGACATCGACAAAAGAATTCTTGTACATGTAGAAACATCCAGACGAAAATGAGATTTGTTGTAATACATATTTGCACAAGAACACTTTGAAAACGCGAGTGAAAGTGACATTGATAAATTGATGTACATTTTTTTTTCATCCAGATTTCTACTGCTTAAGTTTGAAACAGTTCAAAGAGTTGAAATTCTGTTGAGAACCCCATCCAATTGACTGCAGGATACGAGAGAACTGACATTTGTAAATAGTGTATACCCAGAACGGGTTCATACGCCGATCAGGGTCTGCACTGTTTGTCATTCAAAATCCTTTCATGAATTAAACCCTTTCCTACTGAATGTACTCTATTAACCCTTTCCTCCATTAATACGCCTTTGCAAACAGAGTAGACCCAGATCAGACGGCTCCTATAGGAGCCGTCTGATCAGGGTCTGCTCTGTTTGCATATGATTCTATATAGATCTATGTAATTCTACAGTTTCTACTATGTTAAAATAGTCCTGTGTCTATTTGCCATTATCACAATTAACGTGATTTATATTGATGACGTCATCATTTTACATGAATATTGTAACACCCCAGTGTTTTAATTATTTACAAATAGATCTGTATCTATTTGATTATCTACATTGCGTTTTATGCAATTGTCGTGTTATAGGATCACTGCAGACATGTGTAATTCTATGTAAAATGATCAATTGTTTACATTCAATTCTAGCTTCCGTGTTTACAGTGGCCATTTTGAGTATTGAATTCTGGGTAGTTTACCGTTGCCAGGATCCAGTACACACTGTTCACCTCCTGATCCATATCTCCTGTATTTGAATAGCCGCTCACCCGCCTCATAATTGTAATAGTCCTTTTATATTTAGTAGTGTAACTAAGTCCATTTGAATTCAATGGCGCTCATAAGTTACTACTTCGCCATGACTCATTCGAACGTAAGAGCACATTTATTGATGACGTATTGTGGCAACCCAATTCTTGATCGATGGTGATCACTCAATTCGAACGTTTTGAGGATCGCCAGTGATCCATATTTGGGGTGATGGTGATCCATTTGTGGTGATCATGCTCATTCTTTAGTGATCATGACACCATCAGTGGTGATCCTACCCACACTGGGTATATAAACCCTGCGTTCCCTTCATTCGGGAGCGAGCACACATTCAGAATTCTTTAGGCACGAATCTACGCAAAATCCCATTAGAATTCCAAAGTCACCAAGGTAGTCACCACATTATAGAATACAACAGTACCTCTACACGAAATATCCATTCCTGATATCCAGTTTAATTACGCTCGTCTCACTTTTAGGCAGAACTTTTAACTTGTACTATTTTGTGACACGCCATTTCCAGGGTGACTCAGCATCTTTCACGAGTAGCCTCCCTTGACTATAGAGTACAGCCCTAGTTACACAGCATTACCATTAGGCATACGTCTGCAGTGACACCTATGTTTCTATACATGTATAATTAGATCTGTTGATAACTAACTGTTTGGTTATATATTAAACTGTCTGTGACTACAGACATATTAAATCGTTAAAGGTGACTGACGTCGGGTTGTTATTTCCATACGAATAGGCCTACCGAACGTACATGCAGAACCGGCGCTACGCTACCACAGGTGCTCGGCGTTCCGCATGTTCATAGGTACGAGCCGGTCCTCTACACCGAGAAGTCCAGACCCGAGCCCGTTACATTCTTTGGTGCCAAGCGGTGGGATTTGCTTTAATAAAGCAAGTCCAGTGATCCGAATCCATTAGCCAACAGTTAGATAATATATCCGATATCTAGATCCAACCCAATTGTGTAGTCGCCGTAAAG
The DNA here is from genome assembly GCA_963576725.1 of Azorinus chamasolen. Lineage (NCBI taxonomy): Eukaryota > Metazoa > Mollusca > Bivalvia > Cardiida > Solecurtidae > Azorinus > Azorinus chamasolen. The sequence goes on along the minus strand of OY755247.1, from coordinate 19,626,050 downwards.
TTTTACGTAGTCCCTATTCTACGTTTTGATTGTCCAGAAAGCCGTGCGGTGTCCATTTAAAAGGGTTTATTAACGGGAAAATGAGTGACCCATTGCAGACAGATGATGAAATAAGCTTTCATCCTAGACATACTGAGAGTCTCGCCAGTGCAGACCCAGAGTTACAGGTCAGCCGCGCTGATCCAGAGCATAGTCAACACAGCATCGCCGATGCGGGAGTTATGAGTTTTCAGGGATCTATGAAAGAAATTATGTCAAATATGACCGGCGTCTTAGAAACCGTAGTCAAAGAAATTCGGGAAATAAGAAATGATAGGCCCCAGAACTCTGCTATCGGCAATTCTCAAGAAACTTTCCAATTTGGTCCAGCTGACAGACAAACTACGACGTATGGGTATAACACCAGTGCGCAACGGTTTAGACCCAGATACCCCCATCACGAAATGAGTGATAATTTCACCCAAAACCAGATGCCAAATTCAAACAGAGACCACCACTCTTTAGATCCACGTATGAGAGTCCAATTTAACGAACGATCTACTGATCTTGATCAATTTTCGCCAAACGACGTGGGATCCGCGGAGGCTCGTTCATGCACAGATAGCATGCGCAGATCCCGCATTTTAGGTCAGAGTACATCAAATTTCGATGAGAACGAGATGCAGTCCCGTTATAATAGGTACGGAGATGATCTACAGTATAATAGTAATGAAACCAGAAACTACCATCAAGGTCAGAGTCCACCAAATCTTACAAACAATGCTGAACATAGAGGTATTTCATGTATGCCTAACAGTGAAAACCAGCCACAGAGATATGGCCACTTTAACAATGGCCAGGGTGACCAGAGTTACAGCCAATGTAGACCAAGCGTCCAATCTGAGGCACATTATCGAACAGAGAATGTGGACGATCTACAATGCCAACCCCATAGAAGACAGAGTGGTCCTGGTTCCCATGGCAACAACCATGTAGTTAGACCCAATCAGAACCGCTCATTGCATGTCGCACGTGAAACACGTGGATGCAGTGTCAAGATCCCCTCATTCACTGGAAAAGAGGACTGGGTAACCTGGATTGCTATATTTGAGGCAATAGCTGCTCGCTACAACTGGTCAGAAGAGGACAGAATAGACCAGCTCCTCCCAAGGTTAGAAAGTACAGCGGCAGACTTTGTATTTGCACAGTTATCCCCCTTCACCCTAGGCAATTACAGAGACCTCTTAGCTGAGATGAACAGCAGATTTAGAGTTGTAGAAACTGCCAGATCCTTTGCGGCAAAGTTTAGCAGACGAAACCAGAAGCCAGGCGAGACAGCAGAAGAGTATGCCGCCAACCTAAAACGTCTGTACGACAAAGCACATGGTTATCGGGATAGAAGAACCAGGGACGAGGATCTGGTCAGGCGATTTTTAGATGGCTTACATGACGAGGATGTGCGACTCGAAGTTGAGTTCAACAAAGAGCCTCATAACATCGACGAGGCAGTGTTTCACGTCGTGAATCTGATTCAGATAAGAAACGTTAGCAGGAATGAGAAGAGAGGGCGGTACCATGTTCGCCAAGCTCAAGAGGAGGAAAGCTCGCAAGACATACAAGAGTGGACATACAAAGTCGAGGAGGCTAAGCCAAATAAAAGTGGGTGGAGTAGAGGTCGCTCTGAGCCTAGAGAGAAAGCCAAGAACGACGACGGAAAGGTCATCGAAGAGCTTAGACGAAGAATCGAGGAATTGGAGAACCAGAAAAACAAGTTCCCCAGAAAGAGCCAAGATAAGAAAGAAGTTGTGTGTTACCAGTGCCAGAAAAAGGGCCATTATGCGCGAGAATGCCCAGAAAGAGGCCAAAACCGCATTAAGAAGAGAAGGTTCGATGGCAACACAGAGGAAATTGCTCAGCCTTTAAACATCAACGGACCAGCCCTTGCGGCCAAAGGGAGGTCCCATTAAACAAGAAAAGTGAAGACGGCCAAAAGAGTAACCATATCGAGAAAGAACGGGTAGCAGCATCAGCTGAGAAGTCCACACAAGATTCTGGTGATGGTTTATATATTGAAGGTTTGGTAGGGAGCATACCAGTTCACTTCACGGCTGATACAGGTGCATCTAAGACCATAATTTCAACACGGGTGTATCACAAGATGAAAGGTGAGAGGCCAATTCTTAGAGGAACGGCAAACCTGAAAGGTGCAGGAGGTTCTCCAATCCGGGAATTGGGGAAGGCATCCTTTAGATTTGTGCTGGGTCCCTTAGCGTTAGAAGAAGAGGCCATAGTCGCCGAGATAGAAGACGAGGTTTTGTTGGGCTACGATATTTTAGGGAAAAATGATATCGGGCCAGCAGATATTCTTCTGAGTAAGAATGTGATAGTGTTGGGAGGTCATGAGATACCGTGTATCAGGAGGCGACGTAGCCAAAGAGCCAGAAAGGTGGTGGTAGCTGACGATACTGTTGTACCTGGTCTTTCGGAAGCAGTCGTAGGGGTATACATAGAAAGGGATGTTGATGACGATGAAGATCCTGCATCCAGCTATGTAGTCGAACCGAGAGACGACTTTTGCATGAGGTACAAGTTGATGATGGCATCGACATTGGTAGACATTAATAAGGAACCCACATGCAAGATTCGTATCATGAACCCCTTCCAAGAAGCTGTAAACTTGCGACAGTCTGCAGAAATAGCAGTGGCAGAGAGAGCTTACAAGGTAGTGACAGTGGTTACGGAGGTCGAAGATGAGGGCGACATGAGCAACATGCAAGCAGTAAGGCGCTTGAATGTAAAGTCGTCAAAAGCAGTTCCTAAAGGCATTGAAGAGCTTGAGGAAAATGGTAGGAACCAACTTCCGGAGCATTTACGAGAGCTGCACGCAAACTCTACGGCTGGTAAGCCAGATTACCAGAAGAGAGTTGTTGCAGGTCTGCTGATGAAGTATAAGGACTCTTTTTCCAAGGACGAATGGGACCTAGGCTTGACTAATCTAGCCGAACACCCTATCAACACTGGTGAAGCAGCCCCTGTCAGACAAAGGCCACGTAGGGTGCCATTGGCGTATGCCGATGAAGAAAAGAAGGCGATAGAAGACTTGCTTAAGAAAGGAGTAATACAGAAAAGTACCTCGCCCTGGTCAAGCCCAATTGTCCTTGTGAAGAAGAAGTCGGGCGCCATTAGACCGTGCATAGACTACAGAAGAGTTAATGCCCTTGTCAAACAAGATGGCTTCCCTCTACCCAGGGTCCAAGACTGTCTGGATGCAGTCTCAGGATCTGCATTTTTCAGTAGTCTTGATCTGACTTCTGGATACTTTCAGATCCCTCTGAAAAGGGAAGACATTCCTAAGAGTGCATTTTGTTGCAAATTTGGCCATTTTGAGATGACCCGGATGCCGTTTGGACTAAATAATGCAAGCAGCACCTTTCAGAGAACGATGGAACTGGCATTGCAAGGTCTTCAATGGGAAATCTGCTTGGTGTACATCGACGACATCATCGTTTATGCAGCCACTTTTGAAGAACATATGGCGAGAGTTGACGAAGTCCTAGGCAGAATTAAGCAAGCTGGTCTTAAGCTTAGACCGGATAAATGCCATCTCCTTCAGCCCGAGGTTACCTTTCTTGGTCACGTAGTATCCAAGGACGGCGTGGGTCCAGACCCAACTAATGTGTCGAAAATTCTCGGATGGCCGAGGCCAGAAAGTCCGAAGCAGGTCAAACAATTTGTGGCGACAGCTTCATACTATCGTCGCTTTGTCAAGAATTTTGCCAAAGTAGCTAGGCCGTTGGTGGAGCTGACCAAAAAGGGAAAGGAGTTTATCTGGTCTGATAAATGTGACACAGCATTTGAACTCTTGAAAGCAGCACTTGTCAGTCCTGAGGTCATGGGCTACCCTCTCAATGAGGGTGGAACCTTCTACCTTGATGTTGATGCGTCGGGTACTGGCATTGGAGGCGTTTTGGCCCAGTTACAAGGTGAAAGGGAGCGCGTAATTTCCTATGCCAGTAGAGCGCTAAGTAAAGCCGAGAAAAACTACTGCATAACGGAGTTAGAGCTCTTGGCAGTTGTCTACTTTATGCAGTATTTTAGACAGTACCTGCTTGGCAGAAAATTTATTGTTCGCACTGACCATCAAGCACTGATATGGCTCTTCAGTTTGAAGGAACCCAATGGTAAGATAGCCAGGTGGTTGGAAATCTTGGCATCCTACCACTTCACCATTGAGTACAGAAGTGGGCCTAAACAGCCCCACTGTGATGGTCTTTCACGGTGTGAAAATCCACGCGAGTGCTCTTGTGCTGACGTCGATACCAGTGAACCTCTGAAATGTGGACCATGCAACAAGTGTAGACGCAGAGCAGAGATCATGGCCCTGCGATGGAAATGGCAACCTGTCAATCCTGATAAGGTGGACGAGAGTGGTCGAGAGTGGAACAACCTTCAAACACCTAGGGATGAAGCCGACACAGCAGAGGTCGAGACCAAATATGGTTTGAAGCAGCTGGTAAGCCATAGGTCTGCCATACAGTCAACTCCTGATCAGGAGAGCCAGAAAACAGTCCAGGGCACGGTGGCATTGCAGGCCGTGACAGATAATGAACTTCCTGGAACTTCTACAGACGGTCCCTGTGTTAAGGCGACTAGAAGACGACCTTGGCTAAGCCAGTTCACCGCAGAACAGATGCATAAGCTTCAACTGAAAGACCCAAACATTGGCGTTGTATATGAGGCCAAAGCCAATGGGATCAGACCTGCCACCGAAACCATGCAGTCTTGCAGTGCCGAGTCTCGGCACTACTGGGTTATATGGGAACAGTTGCAAATAGTCGACCAGATCCTGTATCGCCACTTCAGTAAGGCAGATGGCACAGGGCAATACATGCAGCTGTTAGTGCCCGTCAACCTCAGAAAGGATGTCATATTCCAAAATCATAACCCAGTAACAGCCGGACACCTCGGAGTCAAAAGAACCAAAGCAGCATTGTCCAGGGCTTATTACTGGTATAACATGAAGATGGACATACGGCTGTATGTTCAGAGCTGCCTAGTGTGTGAAGCAGACAAAAGGCCTCCTAAAAAGCCTAGAGCTCCAATGGGCCACATTGCTGCTGGTGCACCCTGGGACGTACTCGCCATTGACTTCGTTGGACCATTCCCGATTACGGATAGGGGCAATCGGTACATTTTGGTTATGACCGACCACTTCACGAAGTACGTTGAAGTAATGGCAGTTCCAAACCAGTCAGCCGAGGAATGCGCGACACGCTTAGTCAATGAGATTATTTCCAGGTGGGGAACACCTTTGTCAATCCACACTGACCAAGGAACAAGCTTCCAGGGACAACTGTTTCAAGAGTTATGTCGTATCCTTGAGATCAGGAAGACTAGAACAAGTGCCCGGAATCCGAGGGGAAACGGCCAAGTGGAGAGATTCAACCGTTCTTTGCTGAAGATGATACGTGCCTACATCGCAGACGAACAAGCTGATTGGGATCTCCACCTAGGTTGCTTAGCAGGGGCATACAGAGCAACTCCGCATGAATCAACGAGCTTGACGCCCAACATGATGATGCTTGGACGGGAAATTCGTATGCCAAGTGATGTTATGTTTGGCCAAGGGGTTGTTGAGAAAACGGGAAACTCCGCAGATTATGCTCTGAATCTCCGATCCAGGATAACGAGGGCTCATGAAGTGGCTAGAAAGCATCTTGGTAGGCAGGCATTGCGGAATAAAGAGCTGTATGATTCCAAGTTGTCCTTTCAGGAATACAAGGTTGGAGATGTTGTCTGGTGTCTGCATGAGACTCGAAGAGTAGGGGTGAACCCGAAACTTGAGAGGGCTTTCCAAGGTCCATTCCTGATAGTTGAAAAACAGTCTCCGGTCAACTTCAAAATTCAGCTTAACCCAGATGGTCAAGAGCGGTTAGTTCACCACAACAAGTTGAAGGTGTATCGCTGTGTAGAGTTGCCTCGCTGGATTATTCGGAAACGCGCGAAAATTCTGAAAATCTAATTAAGGCAATTAAAACTGATGATTGTCATAAACTGCGATGTTTAAGATAGTTGACAGATTACTGTTGTGTTAATGCATTTGTACTTAGAAAATTAATATTACCTAATTTATAGATTTAAAATTAGGTGACAACTTTAACATGCCACGTCTTGTACAATTTTGTGGATCAACCACTTGGTATAAATAGTGATGAATTGAAGTAACAATTGTATAGTATAAGACATATGAATTATTATGGCAGTGAGCCATCATGTATAATTGTGTAACATTAGATAGAAATAGAATGACGTATATTTCTATAGATGGTAGTAACGTGTCACTGCAGACTAATAATCATCCGACTGTCATTTGCCCCCTGTTAGTAATTCCAATGTCCCGTGATCCAGAGCAGATGTCTTCTTTAGCATAGTCCGATGAAATCTGAGTCTACGCTTACTTTTGCAAAGTCCTATTAATGGCATCAATCACCTGGAGATGGCGTTAGTTTTACATAGTGATATAGAAATTACATCTCCCGTAATGGTTGTGTTTTCCAGATGCCTGCCCGCTTCCTCACTTACCAGTGTCGCAGTTGTACCAAGCAAGGCCGAAGATATAGAATGGTGGCCCATGTACTAAAAGAGCATGTCCCGGTGGATCAGGTCCCATACTCCTGCACCCTGTGTAACTTCAGGTGTCAGGAGGCCAAGACCCTGGAGGAACATCTCACCAGCTATGCCCCTCACCGCAAGGAAGAGGAGAGGACAGGCCTGCCAGATTATAGTAGGATCCTTATGTATAGTGGCAACCCGGCCAGGGTTGACGACTATTTTTACGTGCTTGGCAGCGACAGCGGTGTGGCAGAAACAGAGAAGGCTCCAGCAAATCCAGTTGACATGATCAACAAGTCTGGGCGTATTCTCCCCAGGTGGATAAGGGACCGTGACGTAAAGGAGCCACCCCAGGTCGTAAGACAAGTTACACCGCCTGTGGTGCCAGAATATGTGCCCACCCCTATCAATGCGCAGCTTTCTATGCCAATACTTACCTTTGATGCCCTGCTGGAGGACTCCCCTTTCATTGTGGACAGTTCTCCTCCATCCCCTTACTTTCAGTCTAGGGCCCTACTTTCAACCCCAAAACTGCCTACTCAGTCTATTGACCTGCAGAGGATGGTGACACCGGTTTCTTTATCACCGTTACCTGCCACACCCAAAAGGACCACTCCAAAACCCAAGTCGGCCACAGTTCAGAGGAACACACCCTTGCCTCACACCAGAGAGGCCACACCTTCTGTTTCAACACCACTACAAGACGAGGTAGCTTATGCGGAGATAATGCCAACTGCCGCTGACCAAACCGATCCCTTGCTGGTAGAGGAGGAGGGTGTAACTCAGAGGAAGAGGAAACACCTGAGAGAGGATGACTCTACCAGCAAGAAGTCATGCCCGGATGCCTCTGACATAATCGCAGAAGCAATCACAAAGGGGACAGCCAAAGTCTGCAAGGCCATAGAGGAACAGGGCAAGACATTAAAGGCCATTCAGCAAGCCTTGCAGAGGCAATCGGATGAATCTGCACGACTTGAGAGGCGGACCACCGCCATTCTCAGAGTCCTAGAGGACTACTGCCACTCGGACTCTCAGGGAAAAAGATGCAGCCCGAAAGTTAAGAGTGCTGTAGTTAAGAGGAAGTGAACTCCTATATTTACTGAGTTGAACTAACTTACTGTGCAAAGTGTCATTGACTTTTCGCGAGTATTTGGTTAAAAGTGTTAAGATTTTATTGTTAAATAACTGTTAAATTTAGGTTACCTTGCATTGACCATGAACTATACAACTTTAAAGTTAACTTAAATCATACTTTGTTTAACTAAAATAGTTGACAAACATTCAACCACGTGATTATTAGCAAATTGTGTCTCTTTGAACCGCTTGCCATCTCTAAGCCACATTATGCCGTTATATTTTGTGAGTTAGAAATTGCAGTGATGAAGGTTTACTTTAAATTATATAAATACACTTGTTGAATGTTTCACTTTAGGTTAAGACACGAGTGACTGATTGTATCCCCATCATGTCCTTTTATGCATAATTTCAGTAAGCAGATTCTTTGTTCTTCTTCTAAAATTTAACTGATGATATTCTTGGGTACAAGTTTACTACCAAGGAGTGGTTCCCACAGGAACCGCCAATTGGAAGTAACCTTGGAACCATTTGTCCTGTGGTTATTCACAGACTTTGTCAGTCGGTCACTGGTGTCAAGAAATGTAAAGGCAGCAGGAGCTATGCCTTCCTAAGTGGGGGGTAGTGTAACACCCCAGTGTTTTAATTATTTACAAATAGATCTGTATCTATTTGATTATCTACATTGCGTTTTATACAATTGTCGTGTTATAGGATCACTGCAGACATGTGTAATTCTATGTAAAATGATCAATTGTTTACATTCAATTCTAGCTTCCGTGTTTACAGTGGCCATTTTGAGTATTGAATTCTGGGTAGTTTACCGTTGCCAGGATCCAGTACACACTGTTCACCTCCTGATCCATATCTCCTGTATTTGAATAGCCGCTCACCCGCCTCATAATTGTAATAGTCCTTTTATATTTAGTAGTGTAACTAAGTCCATTTGAATTCAATGGCGCTCATAAGTTACTACTTCGCCATGACTCATTCGAACGTAAGAGCACATTTATTGATGACGTATTGTGGCAACCCAATTCTTGATCGATGGTGATCACTCAATTCGAACGTTTTGAGGATCGCCAGTGATCCATATTTGGGGTGATGGTGATCCATTTGTGGTGATCATGCTCATTCTTTAGTGATCATGACACCATCAGTGGTGATCCTACCCACACTGGGTATATAAACCCTGCGTTCCCTTCATTCGGGAGCGAGCACACATTCAGAATTCTTTAGGCACGAATCTACGCAAAATCCCATTAGAATTCCAAAGTCACCAAGGTAGTCACCACATTATAGAATACAACAGTACCTCTACACGAAATATCCATTCCTGATATCCAGTTTAATTACGCTCGTCTCACTTTTAGGCAGAACTTTTAACTTGTACTATTTTGTGACACGCCATTTCCAGGGTGACTCAGCATCTTTCACGAGTAGCCTCCCTTGACTATAGAGTACAGCCCTAGTTACACAGCATTACCATTAGGCATACGTCTGCAGTGACACCTATGTTTCTATACATGTATAATTAGATCTGTTGATAACTAACTGTTTGGTTATATATTAAACTGTCTGTGACTACAGACATATTAAATCGTTAAAGGTGACTGACGTCGGGTTGTTATTTCCATACGAATAGGCCTACCGAACGTACATGCAGAACCGGCGCTACGCTACCACAGGTGCTCGGCGTTCCGCATGTTCATAGGTACGAGCCGGTCCTCTACACCGAGAAGTCCAGACCCGAGCCCGTTACAATATTCATGGAGGAAAGGGTTATTAAACGATAATGGACCATTCTACACCAGCATTTAACATTCAATGTGTTTATGTATTTCAATAATCAGACCACCACGTCAAAGCTTGTCGTCTTCAGACTTTGTCATCTGCTACAATTTTCATTTTATTATTTAATTTTCTTCATTTTTAAATGAAAATTAAGTCACAGTAACAAACAGTTTGGATCCTGATGGATTATCTGGATCCAACCTGTTTGCATTGGTTATCTAAGATGCGACATTTGCAGCGAATGAGTTAACCAGCTAGATAACAAAGAAGCTGCATGACGGGTGATTCCCGAAGCCAGACAATTTGACCCAATGACATCTGTTTTACTATAAACCCTTTGCCTGTTAATTATTCACGTAAGAGATTATGGCATCATGAATATTTATTAGCTGAAGTTTCAAATTTCTAAACATTTCAAGGACATTTTATATTTAGATTCAGATCTATATCATGTAAAAAAGCAAACAGAGCAGGCCCTGGTCTACTCTGCAAATACGTGAAAAGGGTTTATTTGAAGGAAAGTGTTAAAGTTTCATTGTGCCGCATAAATACAGGCATTACATAATTTTTTTAAAAAGGTCATGATAACTAAACTTGCCTTTCCACTGAACTGAAACCCTGTCAAGAAATGGCTCTTTCATGAAAACCTGTATGTATCAATGTTTATATGTTATATGGATATATGTTATATGCTCTTCTTATATGACCGATACCGAATAAACTACTACTACCATCTAAAGAGTGTTCAGAAATAACCTGAAAATGCACTATTATAATTTTTATGAAGAATATAACGCAATGTGCATTTTATAATATTCACTTGATAATGAGACATCCCATCAAAACTCGCTGGAATTTAGTTAAAGAGAAAGTGCCATATGAAATGTGAAATTTTAGAGGAAAACTCCACAAAAGTCAAAAGCACAAGAATAACTAAGGGAGATAATTGAATAACGAATTACTGCTAGATTTCTTGCCCTTGTACATCACACTTTCAAATGTTCTGCCCTATAAGTGCACTGAGTTAGTATAGCTAGTTACTGGTAACAGGGTCAGATGTAATGATCCAAACAAGAAAGAAAACAAGAGGGCCATGAGGCACTGAAGCGCTCACCTGAGATAACCCCAGGGGCTGGGCCATTTTTGACCACAAAGAATTATGTGGACAACCTTGGTAGAGAACCACAAGGCAAAGCAGTATGCCATTAATTGAAGGCCTAAGCCTTATGGTTTCAGAGAAAAATAATATTTCATATTTTTCCCATGAAAAACTGATAAGCCCTGAGGCAGGGCCAAGTTTCGCCAGTGGTCAGGGTTGTAAGTTAAACATTCTTGGCAGAGGACCACAAGCCACAGCTACATATTTATAGAGGACCATTAGATCATGTTAGTCACACCAAATATCAATGGTCTAGGCCTTACAGTTTGAGTAGATTTTTAAAGATTTTCCAATGAAAAACTGATAAGCCCTTGGGCGGGGCCATTTTTGGCCCGGGGGTTATAATTTGAACAATATTTGTAGAGGAACATAAGATCATGCTACATACCAAATATCAAAGGTCTGGGCCTTACAATTTCAGAGAAGAAGATTTTTAAAGATTTTCCTATGAAAAACTGATAAGCCCTTGGGCGTGGCCATTTTTGGCCCAGGGGTCATAATTTGAACAATATATGTAGAGGACCATAAGATAATGCTTCATACCAAATATCAAAGGTCTAGGCCTTACAGTTTCAGAGAAAAAGATTTTTAAAGATTTTCCTATGAAAAACTGATAAGCCCTTGGGCGGGGCCATTTTTGGCCCGGGGGTCATAATTTGAACAGTTTTTTGAAGAGGACCATAAGATCATGCTACATACCAAATATCAAAGGTCTATGCCTAACAGTTTCAGAGAAGAAGATTTTTTAAAGAGTTTCCTATGAAAAACCGATAAGCCCTTGGGCGGGGCCATTTTTGGCCCCGGGGTCATAATTTGAATAGTAATTGAAGAGGACCATAAGATCATGCTACATACCAAATATCAAAGGTCTAGGCCTTACAGTTTCAGAGAAGAAGATTTTTAAAGATTTTCCTATGAAAATTCCTTATTACCATATATGGAAAAAATGACAACGCCCTCTGGCGGCCATGTTTTTTGCCGGATCAAAATTCGTTTAACAACTTTTGAAGTCTATCAACTGAGAAACATTTTGGTGAAAACCATATTCAAATCGGACAAGTCATTCTGGAGAAGAAGATTTTTCTAGAGATTGTGTACGGTTGCCATGGCAACAAGACCGATGGCCCCACCCACTATCTTTTAACAACTTTTGAAGCACCTACCAACAGTATGTATCTGACCAAGTTTGGTTACAATTGGGCAGTCGGTTTCAGAGAAGAAGTCGTTTTAAATTGTTGACAGACAGACAGACGGACAGACGGACAGACGGACGACGGACGCCGGACACAGGGGTATCACAAAAGCTCACCTTGAGCACTTTGTGCTCTGGTGAGCTAAAAATTTATAACAATATCAAAGGGACATAATTCCATAAATAGAGTTATGATCCTATACACTGCATTACTTAACTCTCTACTCCATAAATACAATTATCTACGCCTTTGCAAACAGAGTAGGCCCAGATCATACAGCTCCTACAGGATATATATTGGATCCTTGTGATCAGGATCTACTATGTTTGCAAATGCGTGATGAGACGTTTATATATGGAGGAAAGGGTTAACACATTCCCTCATATTGACGCCTTTTGACGCCTCTGTAAACGCCACTGTCTGAAACCATTGTGATAAATAGAGCATTTGCTCCATAGGAGCAAATGCTTTATTTATCACACTGGTTTCAACACTACACAATAAAAACCTCCTTTCCTCTAGTCAATGCTCCGTTTCGGTAGATATATTCAAAGAGGTAGGATCTAAAAATAGCCTATGAGGTAATGGGCTTAAAGGACACTAACCACCCTTCGCTGCCAATGTTACAAACAGTCTAGATCCTGATGAGACACTGAGCATGGCATCTCATCAGGAGCCAAGCTGTTGTTACTCTTGTAATGTTGTTGTTTAAGAAAAGGGAGACAGTTAAAACTAGAAATGTGTCCATGGGATACTGATGCCCCCACTTCAGACTTTTTTTGTCACAGAAAATGCCATTTTTAAAGTCATTTTTTGCAAGTAATGGGCCACAACTCCTAAAAGACTGAAGCGATTTACATGGCTATTAAACTTGACCAAGATATAATGGCCATGTGTGTAAAGTTTGGTGTGGATTGGACAGATACTTTCCAAAAAGAAGTCCGGACAAATTCTTCTAGATGTGCGTACGGACGTACGGACGGACGGACGTGCGTACGGACGGACAAGGGCAACCCTATATGCCACCACTATGTGGGGGCATAAAAAGCAAATTGTAGCAGTTGACAAATTTTGCAGACGACAATATTTTGGCAACGAAGAAGTTCACAACACAAGATGTCTCATTAAATAAAAGTGATTGATATTCCAGGACTCAGGTGTTTTAGGGGGTCAACTAGTGGCTTCAATGTCAAGGAAAATAACACCATATGAGAAAAAAAAAGACAACCAGATACAAATCAATTGATATGTGGGGAATGATTGTCAACGATTGAAATCTCTCGTCAAATACTGGTAACTCTCTTAAGGGCCGTTAAGCAGACGAACTAGAAGTCATCTTTCGCATTAATGTGTCCCGGTGAAAATTTCTTTGTGTTTAGCTGTTTCCCTCATATAAACACATTTTCGTGTATTTGCAAACAGAGTAGACCCAGATCAGACGGCTCCTACGGAAGCAAGATTTTACGGTTTCTGTCAAAGTAAAAGATTCCGTGTTTACGCACCATTACGAAACAAAATCAGCTAAAAATGTTCGTGGTGTCATTTTATGTCTTAAACGAATATTGAACAGGTAAAGGGTTAAGCCTCTACTGCATAAATTTACATTCAAGAAATAACGAGAACATAATTATTATTTAAATGAATTTTTATTATGGCATTTTAATCATGAGCAAAACTATGGAATCACATTTTATATTATTTTTTACGCAAAAGGAGTATTTACTAGAAAATTGAAAATTTTATAATTATATATGTACTTTAACCCATTCCCTCATTTTAACGACTTTTGACGACTCTGTAAAAGTCACTTTGTGAAACCATTGTGATAAATAGAGCATTTGCTCCTATAGGAGCAAATGCTCTATTTATCACAATGTTTTCAAACTACAAAATTCCATAACTTTCCTTTTCTCTAGTTAATGCTCCTTTTCGGTAGATTTATTCAAAGAGGTTGTATCTAAAAATAGCATATGATGTAATCATTGTAATGGGTTAACCGGGGCGCCAAAAGACGTCAGTAAGAGGGAACGGGTTAACGCTCGTCTGACTTGATGTTTGTTCAACTAAATTAAAAAATATTGAAAAAATAAAGGGCCTTAACTCCAACATTTTGAAATCAATAGTTATGTTTTTCTGTAGGGGCCTTACCTTCAATGAGATCTACTAATATATGACGTTTCGAGTAATGAGCTACATTCAAGTTTTTGCACGCCGCCGACGACGACAACGACAACGCCAACGATGACTACGACCATTCTGTGATGACTATTCTGTGATCACAATACATGTAGCTCGACTTTTCTTCGAAACAGACGAGCTAAAATGGCATATTAACACATGAAATATTTCTAGAACAGACTCTGTAGAATCAGATCTATATCATATTCCATAAGCAAACAGAACAGATCTTGACCAGACGGCATCAATAGGACCCGTCTGATCTGGGTCTACACTGTTTGCAAAGGTGTAGAAGGGCGTATATATGGAGTAAAGGTTAAAGCAGAACAATGGTACTTTTTCATAATTACACAAACTCATAACGTGTGCCTACAACATGAAACATGAAGCTATCTCTATCTACATTTCCTGGAAATAAAAGCGTGGTTATATAAAAATGAACCCTTTCACCACCAATATCGCATAAATGCACCACGACAAATAGTGCAGTCCCAGATCAGACGCCATCTTTTCAAGGCGGCGTCTGATCAGGGACTTCACTTTTTTCTCAATCTAAATTTCTATAGCTGTGCTTTTTTCCTTTGAAAGTTGCATCTATTTATCTCATTTCCTTATTATATCGAATTATGTAACAAAATTGGATTGCAGACGACAATTAAAAATTTGGCACCGAATGGGTTAAATTTAGTGTATTACGGTAAAACGTACATACTAGTACTATCCATTCTATATACAGTAAAACCTCTCTATAACGACCACTAAATTGTGTTAATTAGTTGGTATTTTGGGCAGGTGGTTGCTTAAAGCAAGGTGAAAGTAAAACAGAACGCTCCTATAGGAGCGTTCTGTTTTACGTCCACCTTGCTTTAAGCATCCACCTACCTTTAAAACAAAATACTTGATGTAATTTAGTGGGCGTTATATAGAGGTTTTACTGTAACTGCAAGGTTTGTGCATTAATTTGTATCGTGTTTTAACAATTATGTAGCACATGGTGCTTTGTAGGACATCTGTTTTTACAGAGCAGAGCAGAGTTTTTCGCAAATATGCGAGGCCTGTGACCATGTTTGTCACATTTTAAAATGTGATATATGTGTTTGTTCGAAAATGAGGCAAAAGGGAAAATTACATTTTTCACAGACTGTGTTTCTGGTTTTTGTGTTGTAACGTATTCACGAGATTTTCATCATACTCATTATAGTAAAAATTCAATTCAACACATCACATTAATTTTGAACTGCGAAAAATGTGATTTCATGACACATCGAAAACCTGGCATTGGTCAAAATTTTCACAGAAAATATGAAATATGGGATAGGATAGCAAAAAAAGAGTTATAGAGAGGTTTTACAGTAATATAAACTAAGCATTCGTATATATGGGCATGGACACGACTGTGACTGTGCGCTTTCTGAGGTCAAGATAAGATGCGTAAACATTCTCAAGAATAACTTCTCTATTTCTCCACCAAACTCTATTCTGTGACCACTCTTTAGAATCGTCTTGAAGAGACGACTATAAAGAGTGGTAGCAGTATGGTGGGGTAAAGAAAAATTTAGTATTTAAATAAGCAGTTTTATCTGTTGCTCTGTCAATGTTTGAAAAACCTTCTATTTCTATACTAATTGGCCAAAAAGTAAAGTAACATGTTTATAAATAAATACAAACCCCTAAAGAAGGGACACAGTCCCTTAGAATGGCCTGGTAAGTGAATCCATTTCTGCATCCCATTCGCTTCTGTGGAATGTCAGGTAAGAAGGACTCCATCTGGTCTGCATCGTCCGGATTGTAAAGCTCGAACCCGTCACCTTCTGGTATTATTGCCGCCCGGATACAGACTGAAGTGACACAAAAGTAAGACTTTGTCACTATTGTGAACTCGTCCAAATCTGGATGTTGAATACATGCGATATATGGTAAATACAAATTCAGTACAACCACTCTAAACCGGACGTTAAATTCTGTATACATGTCGGTCTTGGAGACAGGTCTAGGAGCTTTCTGCATGACTTTCACCCTGCATTAAGCAGCCACCTGCCTAAAAGTATGTATTTTTTCTCTACTAGGTTTAGAGGGGTTTTACTGTATAATGAACACAATTACAAAGAAATACAAAGCAGCAAGAGTATCCAGGGTGGTGTAACGCATATACATACACTCCTCATATTCACTTGCGTTTATTAAATCGTTTGCTGTCGACATAAATGAAATAAAGTTTAAATAGTCGGCTATTGAGTGATTCCAAAATCCTTGGAAGGATTTCTGTGTATTTGGGGCAACGCAGTCAGAAATGATACTCAATTTCAACATAATTATGATTACAAAGTTTACAGAATTTATTTTCTCTTACTATTACAATAAAACGGCTAGATTCTGTCTCCAGGGTATGAGAGCTTAGTCCAAAACGTGTAAATCTTTGGCGCAATTCATCATTCAACATTTTATTCAAATATTCTTCAAAGCAAAACCTATTTTTAAATTTACATTACATACTCAATTTGGCAATCGACTTAATTGAATCATTCAAACCTTGAATAGTAAACTGGTTTCTTAGTCGCATCTTTGTAAATGGAACATAGTTTGTACCAGCATCAACATTTAGTCGAAAATTAGTAAGTCTCGAGATGATCAACAATATAACTAATTATTTTGGCCCAGCAAGAACTGTTTACATCACTGCACTGATCGATGTTAGCTTCGTACGTAGGTGAACCAACATTACTTCTTAACCCATTACCACATACGCTATTTTTAGATACAACCTCTTTGAATTAATCTACAGAAAATGAGCATTAATTAGAGACAAGGAAATTTTAGAATTTAGTAGTTTGAAACCATTGTAATAAATAGAGCATTTGCGCCTATAGGAGCAAATGCTCTATTTATCACTATGGTTTCGCAAAGTGACTTTTACAGAGTCGTCAAAAGTCGTCAATGTGGGATGGGTTAACTTACAACATGACTTAACTGCTTTTTCTTTACATAAAAGAACCAACGGGAACCTTTCTAATACACAATACACTGCTTAGTTTGGTGTTTGCGTGTTCTTAAGAGCAACTTATCAATATCTTTCAAATTATAAAACTCCCAAAGTAAGAAGCTCTACGTGTGGAAATGCAGAGTCGATAATCGGTCGCAGACAGACAATTTCGGAATAAAATGCAATGCATGTCTTGCAACGAAAATATTTGGAATACAAATGTCTATTTATAGACGGTGCGTGATGGTAACCTTATAAAAAGTATCACCCGACGACAGTAAGCCTCTGCGGTAATAACAGAATGTTTCAGGATGAGTACATGCAATTTAAACATTTCAATGTCACGTGAGATATTTTTACATTATCTATATCATGAATGAAGCAATGCTCATTTTGTATTATGTCACGACTGTAGGGAGCTAATAATAAGAATGTTCATTCATTATTGCGACTAAAAGAGAATATTTCGATTTCTATCTGTGGTTGTAGTTTATTTCGAACAAATATTTCCTCCATAAATACGCCTTTCTACACCTCTGTAAATTTCACCTATTGAAACCATTGTGATGAATAGAGCATTTGCTCCCTTAGGAGCAAATGCTCTATTTATCACAATGGTTTCAAGAAGTGACTATAACAGAGGCATAGAAATGCGCATTTATGGAGGAAAGGGTTAATTTTCACCCCCTCTGTCCATCCTTATCGATTAACATGCGTTTTTAATTTTAATCATTCCCTATTCAATATTCATGTCAGAAATAATCTTTTAGCTGAATTTTCATTATGACATTTATACACGGGATATTTTTTGCTCAGGCTGAAACTGTATACAGTGGTCCCTCCCTACAACGTCCCTCTCAATAACGATTCCCTCCTTACAACAACGCATGTCACTGTTTCCGAAACAACAAGACTCCTGAAACAACTTTTTCCCATCGTATTTTCTTTATGCCTTCATCAAACTCTATGTTGTGACCACTCTTTAGAATCGTCACTTTGTGACGATTCTAAAGAGTGGTCACAACATAGGGTTAGATAGAGGCATAATAGTTTTTGTTCTCGAAACACACCTTATCTGGGGATCTGCAAACAAGCTAATTATGTTTGATTTTCCCTCCCTATAACAACTCCCTCTGAACAACACACACAATCTTCGTATCCTAAAGGGTGTCGTTGTAGAGAAGGAGCACTGTAATCAAATTTGTACCATACCATAACCAAACAGAGCAGACCCTGACCGGACGATACAAATGATCTGTAGAAATTGGCTGATTTGGGTCTACTATGTTTGCAAAGGCATGAAAAGGCGTTTATATAAGGGAAAGGGTTAATTTGGTCGATGATAGCCTGGAATTACCATATACTAGCTTTGATATTGATACTGAATAGCCAATATTATTTATCTATTGACACTGGTTCACACCTCGCCATCACCCATTTATTTAGAGATACGAGCATCTAGGGGCGATGTAATTGACATAGATGTGCTGAAAATCATGCGTCTAATTGAACGTCGTCATGGTATGATCACTTGTCGGGAGATTTCCCAACGGAAACCTAACGACCCAGTCTTCATCTGTTAGGTATTCTGTAGCTTAAATAATTGAAAGCTATCTGGTTACGTAATGGTATTAAACAAATAACAATAGCAGGGTAAATAAAAACATTTGAACTCAGTATCTATATTTTATCAGTCTTTGAGTGTCTTTGGTGCGGTGAAACACGGAGATGTAAAATAAAACGTTTCTCTTCAGTTACTTCTCTCGCTGCCAATATCGCATCTTCTGTGATTACGTATGCATACAGTTTTGATACAGACGAGACAACGAGTAACTCAACATCTCATCAGGATATAAACTGTATGTTAACCCTTTCGCTGCCGAAGTCTGTCGTCTGCTAACTTTGTCGTCTGCTACAAATTTTCATTCTTTTCATTTTCTTCATTTTTATTTCAAAAACATAGTAACAGTAACAAACAATTTGGATCCTGATGAGACGCCGAGTTACTCGGCGTCTCATCTGGATCCAAACTGTTTGCATAGGTTATCACAGACCCGGCATTGGCAGCGAAAGGGTTAATGTGATGGAAATGATTGGATAAAATTAAATCATGAAAATTGTAACAGACGACAAAATTTGGCAGCGAAGGAGTTTCACCGCTTTCACCGCCAAAGGTGCCGGACACACATAGTTTATGGACATTGGACGAATTTGTGATTTTTGGGGTCTTTAAGGCAGGTGGAAGCTTTTAATGCAAGACGAAAGCAATGCGGAGATCTCATATTTGAGCTTTCTGCATTACGTTACCCTGCATTAAGCAGCCACCTGTTGCCTAACCCATTCCCTCATATTGATGCCTTTTGACGCCTCCGTAAAAGTCATCTTATGAAACCATTGTGATAAATAGAGCATTTGCTCCTATGGAGCAAATGCTCTATTTATCACAATGGTTTAAAAACTACACAAATTCTGAAATTTTCCTTTTCTCTAGTTAATGCTCCTTTTTGGTAGACTTATTCAAAGAGGTAGGAGTTAAAATAGCCTATGAGGTAATGGGTTAAAACTCCTATGTTCAATAGATCAATTAAGATATATGTTGTACTACATGTATATGTTAGCAGCTACATGAATACACTGCGAAATCACGAATATTTTGAATAAGTATGTATTGTGAATAAGTGAATTTTGAATATGGCAGACACAGGAGAACCAGGTCTATATAATGCCATAAGCAAATTGAGTAGACCCTGTTTATAGGACTGCTTCTGGAGTCGACTGATCTGAATCTACTCCGTTTGCAAGGCGTGAAAATGCGTCTCTGTCAAATAAATAGTTCAAGGCAATACAAGGCACTCATCAGCTCAAAAATTTGAATTGCCAAAGTTAACCCTTTCGCTGCCAAATTCTGTCGTCTGCTAACTTTGTCGTCTGCTACAAATTTTCATTTTTTTATTTTCTTCAGTTTTGTTTCAAATATATAGTAACAGCAACACACAGTTTGGATCCTGGTGAGACGCCGAGTTATATGTTTAAACTATAATGGCACATGAACATAGGAACTTTTTGCAATGACAGATACTGAAGAATCAGATCTATATAATCCTATAAGCAAACACAGCAGACCCTGATCAGACGGCTCCTGTAGGAGCCGTCTGATCTGGGTCTACGCTGTTTGCAAAGGCGTGGAAAAAAAACGTACTTATGGAGTAAAGGGTTAATAGTTTGACTTAGTTTGTGGTCAGACGTTTTTATACTTATCTGAATTATGACTGATATTATTCTAGAAATTGGTATAATTAATACTTGGTAAAGAAACTATATGCTGCACTACGCTGTTTATCAATTAACAGGTTGTGTGTTTGTATAGTTACTGGATGATCTTATTATGCCCGACAATATAGCTTCAAAGCGAGTGTTAAACGTATGCTGGAAACTGACTGTAAATAAAGATTATCTGATTTTATCAACGTTTTCGGTATCCGTCAAGAATAACACAAAGAATTCCCATGTACCAAGCAGGTTAGTTTTTAAGTAGATTGAACAAATCTGGAGTACTTCGTTTTATCTATTATCTACAAAGAAGTAAGGTATTTTCCAATTAACACATTGCCTAGGGACGAACTTCATTGTTTATTTAAACATTTACCTTAAACCTCTACATTAATATGTAGTAAGAAATAATGGCCAGAGGTCCAGATAAGATGCTTAAATTTAAACATTTTCAAGAACAGTTCCTTTAATTTTACACCAAACCATATACTGTGACCACTCTTTAGAATCGTCTCGAAGGGACGATTCTAAAGAGTGGTCACAGTATATGGTTTGGTGAAGAAATGACGATTTTAGTATTTTGGTACGCACCTTTATCGTATTTCTGACGGCTATATGACTATTGAACAGCTGATTCCTTTTATAAAGGCATTATGAACAAGAATTGAAAGAAACAGGAGAATAATTTCTGTATTATGTCATAAGCAGACGGAGCAGACTCTGAGCAGACGTCTGCTACCGGAGCTGTCTGATCTGTGTTCACTCTGTTTTAAAAGGCGGGAAAAGGTGCCTCTATGAGAGAAAGAGCCAAGTCTGATGCTTTGTTCATACTTTGAATCCAGATTAGAGAGGTCCAGATAAGACGCGTAAATAACCCTTTCCTCCATAGGCTATTTTAGACCCAATCTCTTTGAATGAATCTACCCAAAAGGAGCTTTAACTAGAGAAAAGGAATTTTTTTTTTTTAGAATTTTGCAATTTGCAAACCATTGTGATAAATAGAGCATTTGCTCCTATAGGAGCAAATGCTCTATTTATCACAATGGTTTCATTAAGTGACTTTTACAGAGGCGTAGAAAGGCGTATTTATGGAGGAAATGGTTAAAACAGTTTCAAGAATTACTTCTTTATTTTTCCACTAAACCCTACGTTGTGACCATTCTGTAGAAAAGACGATTCTAAAGAGTGGTAATAACATAGTGTTTGGTAGAGAAAGGACGATTGTGGTATTTTGAGTACGCACCTTTATCTGTTGCTCTTCAGACTAGACTTAGATTTAGGTGTTATATACGGCCGTAAAAAGTCGCTCCATACTCTATTTTCAAGAATTGTTGCATTTTCTGGTCATTCGGGACCATTAGTTTCAGTGTTATTAGTTTTGAAATTGGAATACCGCTTAAGACCAGATTCAAATTTGATCAGTCAATATTTTCTCTAACAGCGGATGATGGGTTAACCCGTTCTCTAATAGGCTATTTGTAGATCTAACGTCTTGGAATAAATCTACCGCAAAAGAGGACTTGCTACAAAAAATGTAATTGACGAATGTGTAGTTTTGAAACCATTGCGATAAATAGAGCATTTGCTCCATAGGAGCAAATGCTCTATTTATCACAATGGTTTAAAAACACTGACTTTTACAGAGGCGTCAAAATGTGTCAATATGAGGGAATGGGTTGACCAATATGTTTAGCGGGACATGCCTGGAATTTGGGGACAGTCTGGATCCAGATGAGACGCGCAGTATCACCATGACCCAATCTGTTTACTACTTGGCCTGTAATGTAGCTTGAACAATTTGAAAGTACACAAAACTTGCAGCAACACCAGTGTTTGAGCTGGTATAGGGCTTTACAGCATGATGAAGGCTAATAAATCTAATTGACGATGACATCGGTGATCATAATCCAAAAGGAAACAAGGCTCATCCAGTCAACCAATGCAGGCCGTTTGAATAATTCATTTTCACCCCCATAACAGAACATAGAACATGCTCCCTTTCGATGTCAATGCAATCGCGAAACAGCGATAAACTCAAACTCCTCACAGTGATCTCCCTTGTCACTTCGTGGTAGCGATTAGGGGAGATAACTGCGTTGGAGGTTGTGATAAACTAAGCAAACAGTTTGAACTCAGTTGAGTCGCTGAGTAACTCGTCATGTCATCTGGGCCCATGCTTATAAAGCTTTTTAGTTGAGTCTGAGTTCATTTTCAATCTTTTGATTGGTCAGATTTGAGCCTTGGCTCAAATCTGACCAATCAGAAGCTTAAGAACGAACTCAGACTCAACTTAAAATTTTTATAAGCATGGATACAGGATAAAATAAGTTTGACTTGCTGATTATTGTTTTTGTACTGAAGTTGAAGGAAACTCCATTTTGAAACCTGAAGCAGACGGTAATTTTACACCGTGGTTATAGTGGTTATGGTGACGATAGTGGGATGAAAGTTATACAATGTAGGTATGTTACATACATGATAGTATTTAGGTGATGATGATGGTGATGGTGATGATGATGGTGATGATGATGATGATGATGATGATAATGATGACGATGACGATGACGATGATGATGATGATGATGATGATGATGATGATGATGATGATTACGACGCCGACGATGGTGATGATGATGACGATGATGATAATGATGATGATGATGATGGTGATGATCCTCCTTTAGATCCAAGCTGTCTGTTAAGATTGCCATAAAAGAGTCTGTACTAGTGTGTTTATACGAAAATGGAACGAAATCGGGCAACAGTATAATGCATTGACAATACGTGTGTTAAGGTCCATGTTTTATGCATGCAATTTAATATTGAATTGAAAACTGACATTTTAACCCAGAGTAGAAGCTTTAACACCTCTCCTGTTGAAACAGTCTGATAAACCAATATGTTACCAAAATTACAGATAAAGGTGCGTGCTCAAATACTAAACTCGTCATTTCTCCACCAAACCCTGTTGGCCTATACTGTGAGCACTCTTTAGAATCGTCTCGAATATTTTAACCCTTTCCTCCATAAATACGCCTTTCTACGCTTCTGTAATAACCACTTCTTGAAATCATTGTGATAAATAGAGCATTTACTCCTATAGCAGCAAATGCTCTATTTATCACAATGTTTCAAACTACATACATGTAATTCTAAAATTTTACTTTTCTCTAGTAAATGCTCCTTTTGAGTAGATTCATTCAAAGAGGTTGGGTCTAAAAATAGGATATGGAGGAAAGGGTTAAGCCATTGCAGAAGCTATAGGATCAGATATATATTATGTTATGCGCAAACAGAGCAGACCCTTACAGGAACCGTGCTACATGTATCTGGGTATGCTATGTTTGCAAATCAAGTGCCGAAAGTCGTTTATATGAAGGAAAGTGTGAAACACAGAGCTCTAGATAAGATGCGAATAACCCCTTTATTTCTCCACCAAACCCTATACCGAGACCACTCCTTAGCGACGATTCTAAAGAATGGTCACAGTACATGTATAGGGTTTGGTGGAGAAATGACGGTTTTAAGTATTTTGAGTATTGAGTACGCACCTTTATCTGTAGCTCTAGAAACCTCTTTTCAAGAATAATATAACGGCATATGACGGTTAAGCCAAAGCAGAAAATGTGGACTCAGATACAATTATATATATTATTTCACCATCAAACTGAACAGAACAGAATCTGGTCAGGCGGGTCCAGGTCTACTCTGTGCACAAATGTGTCAAAGAGTACTTCTATGAGGTAAACGGTTATTGTCAAAGGTTTTTTCCCAGAAACTCCCCACATGGAAAAAATGAGCATGGTCTAAAACGTCAATCTGAACCGGTTTACATTATAAGTAGGTGAGTCAATTGGTTAATTGTAATGTTATTGGTGTTTATTACATGGAACACTGATTAAAGTGGTTTCAATTTGTATCATTGTAATCAAATTATACAGAGCTACAGATAAACATGCATACTCAAATACTAAAATCGTCATTTCTCCACTGAACCATATGTTATGACCACTCTTTAGAATCGTCTCTCTCTAAAGAGTGGTCACAACATAAGGTTTGGTGGAGAAATACAGAAGTTATTCTTGAAAATGTTTGAATTGACGCATCTTATCTGGACCTCTGTAATAAACACAAACCAATCTAGAATCTTTCTGCATGGTTAGATGAATAGACTGCACGAATGAATCACTCTTATTTTACATTTCCACACGTGACTTTGTGATAAACATGATCTTGTTAACCTTTACCCTGTAGAAAATTCATGTAAGACATAATGACATCACGGATGAGCTTTCTGTATGACTTTCATCCTGCATTAAACTGTCACATGTCTCTAAGACAGATATTCATACTAAATTGAACGTCCGGTGTAGAGAGGTTATACTGTATTCATATATTCACTATTTCTGACATGAATATTCATCATGTACAAGGTAAAGCGGAGTAGCTTCGTACAGGCATGGTGTTTGACCCATTATACCCGCTGCAAACAATGTAGATAATGGCCAGGGTCCATGCTTATAAAGCTTTTAGTTGAGTCTGAGTTTCGTTCTCAAGCTTTTGATTGGTCAGATTTGAGTTCTCAAGCTTTTGATTGGTCAGATTTGAGCCTTTGGCTCAAATCTGACCAATCAAAAGCTTGAGAACGTACTCAGACCCATTATACCCCACTGCAAACAATGTAGATAAAAGCCAGATGTCTCCTGAAGAAATACATCTAATCAGAGTCTACCCTGTTTGCTTCACAATTCGTTTTTCATAAATTACATCGGCAAATGATTTTTTTGCGAGAGAATTCATTACCAGATTAAACAGAGAGAATTGTTTTACTGAAGGTCTTGATTAATTTAAAAACAGACAAGCGAAATAAATAAAGGAATAAAAGTCTGCCAGGCACGCAACAGCATTTAAATGACTGGATTGAATTGTTTTACAAACCAGGCGATATTTTACCACTTGTAAACCAGCGATCCCAAACGCGGGGCTTAACCTTTAGCCTGCTTTAGGCGGATGAGTGAATACCTATGCAAACAATTGGATCCAGAGGAGACGCCGAGTAACTCGGCGTCTCATCAGGATCCAAACTGTTTGACACCCTGCTTGCATTTTAGTAGGCTAATTGATTATAGCTTGAAATTCGAAAATGTAGTAGGTCTAAAATTCTGTAAAAATAATTGTTCAGCAGGCTACATGTTAAACAAAGGGTGCAGATTCTGATCAGATAGCTCCTCTATGATCCCTCTAATCTGTGTCTTCATTCTTTGCAAATGTCAGTACAGCCATTTCCCGCATTCAAAGGGTCAATAGTGACAACGTGTATTTTCCCTCCTTCAAAGGATCAGTACGACTCAATAGTGAAAATACAAGCTGTTTTCCCGCCTTTAAGGGGCCAATAGTGCTAATACATGCAGTTTCCCGCCTTCAAAGGGTCAATACGACACAATAGTGAAAATACAAGCTGTTTCCCCAACCCTTCAAAGGGTCAATAGTGCTAATACATGTAGTTTTCTCGCCTTCAAAGGGTTAATGCGACTCAATAGTGAAAATACAAGCTGTTTTCCTACCCCTTCAAAGGGCCAATAGTGCTACATGTAATACATGCAGTTTTCCAGCCCTTCAAAGGGTCAATACGACTCAATAGTGAAAATAGAAGCAGTTTTCCCAACCCTTCAAAGGGTCAATACGACTCAATAGTGAAAATACAAGCTGTTTTCCCGCCCGATCAAAGGGTCAATAGTGCTAATACATGTAGTTTTCTCGCCTTCAAGGGGTCAATACGACTCAATAGTGAAACTACAAGCAGTTTCCCGCCTTCAAAGGGTTAATAGTGCCTATACATGTAGTGAGATACAAAATGTAACAGCATCGGCTGGTTGGGAAAACGGTCTAACAACCATTTAAAACCAGTGACTTAACAATTTACTTGGCAGAGATGCATTTATACGCATTTGTAAACATATTACAGTTTATCACATACTCTACTGTGTGGGAGTGCCGTAACAGAGTGCCGTATTTCGCAGAATTGCACTAGTGCATTTTTATGCAAATTAGCACGTTAGCCAATCGTAGCGCTCATTTAAAAAGCGTTAGCCAATTATAGCACTCCATGCGTCGTCCGTTGTATTACTACGCTGTTTGTAAAGCAATGGCAGAAATAGCCGTCAGCTAGTCTGTTTTATTTTCTATGGCATTTTAAGGATTAAGTGATAAAAAGAATCTTACATTCGTGTTCATTATACATTGTTTTAATGAAACTCGTTTACTATTATAACCTCTCTATAACGGCCACTAAATTACATCAAATATTTTCTGTTGAAGGCAGGTTGCTGCTTAAAGCAAGATGAAAGTAAAACAGAACGCTCCTATAGAAGCGTTCAGTTTTACATTCACCTTGCTTTAAACAGCCACCTGCCCTAAATACCAACTAATTAACACAATTTAGTGGCCGTTATAGAGAGGTTTTACTGTAGACCTAGCCCAGACAACTCCCGTAGGACCAGGGTCTATTCTGTTTGTTTAAAATAGATACGGGCACAGGTTACGTCATACTCTCATTATGTCTTACATAAATATTCCTTAGCTTAGAGGTTTAATGAACAAAGAGGAATGTCTTTTGAAATACTAACTTTATGAATATTTATTAGATGATGATTTATTACAGTATATCAACACTGGAGTTTTTTCTGCCAGTGCAGAAACTTTAGAATCGGTTCCATTTCATTCAATTAGCAAACAGAACATTCACAGACCAGGGAACTGTCTGATCTGGGTCTACTCTGTTTGCAAATGCGTAAAACGGGTCTTTATCAGATTAATCCATTCCTCATATTGACGGTTTTGTTGCTTCTGTAAAAGCCACTTTTGGAAACATTGTAATAAATAGAGCATTTGCACCATAGGAGCAAATGCTATGTTTATCACAATGGTTTAAAAACTACATATTTCTCAGATTTGCCTTTTTTCTAGTAAATACTCCTTTTCAGTAGATTTGTTCAAAGAGGTTGGGTCTAACCCAATAGCCTAAGAGGTAATGGGTTAAGGGTTAAGTAGCCATTTGGAAAAATGGTACAGTAAAATCTCTCTATAACGGCCACTAAATTACATCAAATATTTTCTGTTGAATGCAGGTGGCTGCTTAAAGCAAGATGAAAGTAAAACAGAACGCTCCTATAGGAGCGTTCTGTTTTACATTCACATTGCTTTAAGCAGCCACCTGCCCTATATACCAACTAATTAACACAATTTAATGGCCGTTATAGACAGGTTTTACTGTATATTGTACATTTTACTACACAACAAATGCACTTTGTTGCAATTATGATGGCAATCTTGCATGGCTATGCGCACTTTCCTGCCGGAATAAAATGCACCATTAGATCTAAACGCAATGAAGAAAGCTTCCAATCACCATCATGCTTTAGCGCTTCTGTTTATTAACCTTTAGCCTGCTGCTGGCGGATGAGTATTTAACTGGGTGAACAGTCTGGATCCAGATCCGAGTAACATGGCGCCTCACCAGGACCCAAACTGTTTCATACTCGGATTGTGGTAATGAAAAGAAATACAAGACAAATTAACTGTGACAACACCAGTCGATGACCATTTTCTATAAACAAAAGTTCGCTCAGCAGTCGAAAAGTTAATTCTGATAATGACAATTTAGTGTCACGACACTTTCTCATGAGTACAATGTACTCTTGTTCTACTATCTTTAAAACTGGCCAAAGTATAGTTGTACTCGCATATGAACCAGCTTGGTGTCTGAGATTCAAATCCGACGCTTTTTGCTTTTACTTTCGACAGAAGTCCAACATAATTATGGTGTTCGGATTTCTGAAAGCCTCCATATTCTTGCGCCACAACTTAAAAAACAGTCCGGGATGCAATAAGGTTGTCGGATTCTAAATTCAATTTTCCTTTTGTTTACACACTTTTAGGGAGAGTTAGAGCTTCGAGACTTAGAGTGAGGGAGAGAGAGAAATAGAGAGAGTCAGAGAGCGAGAGAGAGAAAGAGAGAGAGAGAGAGAGAGAGAGAGAGAGAGAGAGAGTCAGAGAGAGAGAAAGAGAGAGTCAGAGAGCGGCACAGAGAGAGAAATGAGAGAGAGTGTGTTGTAAAGAAGAGAAATTGAGTGTGAGTGACACACATACACAAATACGGTTCTTAGGGGTTTTAACGTGTTTTTGTACTACTGTACAAACTTTGCGCACTTGCAACTTGTTTGAACGTACATATCAAACATGAAAAGTAAATCATATTTATCCAAGAATGTTCATGTTGGAAGTGACGTATACATGTATACATATGAATATTTGTGAGCTTAATTCTATAATGGCATATGAAAAAAAGAATTAGGTGCCATGGCAGAAGATGTAGACTCATATCTATAGAAACCCCTAGCAAACATGAGCAGACCCTGATCAAACGGCCCCTACAGGAGACATGTAATCCGGGTCTACACTGTTTGTAAAGGGATGTAAAAGGAAATTCTATGGAGTACAGCGTTAATGATAATCTATTAACTTGGCCAAATTCTTAATGTTCAGTGCTAAATTAGCATCTGAAATGTTTTGCTAATAGAACTGGGACAATCTGCAGCTCATTAACCCTTTCACCGCCAATGTCGCAAAAATGCACCACGACAAATAGTGCAGTCCCAGATCAGACGCCGCCTTTAAGGCGGCGTCTGATCAGGGACTTCACTTTTTGTCTCAAACTCTATTTCTATATATGTTCTTTGTTCCTTTGATATAAGCATTCATTTATCTAATTTCCTTATTTTACCAAATGATTTAACAAAAGTGGTTTTTTCAGACGACAATTAGAAAGTCTGCGCCGATAGGGTTAGAGAAGCTTTAAATAACGTACAATTGAATTCAATATCTCCAATTTCGAGGGACCATACAAATCACTTCGAGATAACCAAGTTCGAGTTATCCAATTTCTAATCTGGACAATTTATCAAGTACACAGCTGAATGCGGGCCTAAAGTACTCGACCTGCATTAAGCTGTCACATGTGTTTCTAGATATCGGTAGTGATACAATTTAGAGCAATTACGTAAGGCAAATTTTGGAAGGACCGAACTTTTACTTCAAGTTATCCTGAAGTTCAAGTATCCAAGTTCGAGATATCGAAGTTCAACTGTAATTGTAATGTAAAGCACTATATTTGTGAAATAAGCGTTAATGTAATTAACGGCACTGCTTTAGTGATGTATTGGAACTATAGCGCATTACATTCTCAAGTTATTCGCCCCAAGCAGACTCGTCCCGACACTAGTGACACCAACGATATATCTCCGTAAGTAATATGACAATTTTATAGGAAATGGCACCACAACTGCCTTGTTGGAGACGCTAATTGCTTCGCATGTATCATGGAGAACGATTTGTTGACAAAACATTTAAATAATTCCATTTACGCATCTACAGGAATTGGCTTGAACGGGGTTAATTAGCTAAGTAATTGGTTTTACTCCTCCCTGGAGAAATGTATGACCTTTTTACTGCTGAACCATCATGGTAACTTATGAATAAATGATTTCACTTGTCAACGTAATAAGGTTAGAAAGGTCATTTGTAGACTACACACCACACAGTGTTTCAACAGTGACACACATGGACACTGACAACGTTAAAGCAATCAATTCCGAAAATTGAATTATTAAGGCACTGATCATAGCATGACGTTGAAGTAGTCACTTGTTACCATGTTTAACCCATTACCGCATAGGCTATTTTCAGATCCAACTTTTTTCATTAAATCTACCAAAAAGGAGTATTTACTAGAAAAAAAGGAATTTTCAAGAATTGTGTAGTTTCAAAACCATTGTGATAAATAGAGCATTTGCTCCTGTGGAGCAAATGCTCTATTTATCACAATGGTTTCACAAAGTGACTTTTACAGAAGCGTCAAAAGGCGTCTATATGCGGGAATGGGTTAAAGAATATCAAGTAGATTGTGTATATGCGTGGGGTTGTCGGTCGAAAAGTAATGAAAGTGCTTTAAAAAAAACTTTTCGTTACATATGTTTTAATATTTTATATAATCCTTAAGATTGAACACATATTTGTAATCTTTAAATCCAATATTTAAAGCTGTACTGATAGTCTTAAAATATGTATACAGTACATGTATTAAAAACTGCTGACACTAACGCACTTCTGAACCTGCGTTAATGCATTAATATATATGTGCATACTTAACATGTATATAACGTGCATGAGTATAATGTTACATTAATAATACGAAAGTGTATAATGTTACATGTATAAAGATGTATATGTTCAATATTACATGTATAAATATATGTGTATAACAACACATATGAAATATGTGTATAAGGTTACATGTATAAGAAGTTTGTGCAAAATTGTACATGTATAGAAATGTATGTGTATAGTTTTACGTGTATAATATGTATTTGTATAATTTTACATGTATGGTATTATGTACATTTTTGTATTTCCACCATGGCTTGGCTTCGCGAACGAAGATCTAAGAAGGTGGTGTCCCACGTCTGTTTCCTGCACGCTGGTGACTGACAAGGCCCATGCGGGATAGGCATTCCCTACTGCAGCGGCTGCACCTGCATGTCTGGCTAGATCTAGTTGGAGAACGAACAGGGTTCTTTCTTCGACTTCTCTTGTCCTTGATCTGGTTTCTTCGAGAAGTCTCAAAGGATGTAGTAGCACTGCTGATTGTGCATCGCCATGCATCACGATTACTGGCTAAAGTGGACCACTGGCGAGGGTCGAATTTTGTATATACGTGTTTAAAATTTATGTATATGTTTCCATATATAAGATACATGTATATTTTAGGTGTATATAGTGTATGTATACTCTTTATATGTCTAAGATGTATGTGATTAATGGCACATGTATATGACATGTTTACATAGACTTTTACATGTACAAAGATGTATGTGCACCATTTACATGTATTTAAAATGTATGTATAATGTACAAAGATATATGTGCATCATTTACATGTATTTAAAATGTATGTATAATGTATAAAGATGTATGTGCATAATTTACATGTATTTAAAATGTATGTATAATAGTAACATGTATAAAGATGTGTAAATAGTTTAAAATACATGCGTATAATATTGCATGTACAAATATGTATACATGTATGCATATGTATAGTGTTACATGTATAATATGTATGTGTACAGTGTTACATGTATAAGATATGCGTATAGTATTACATGTATAAGCTGTATTCGTATAATGTTACATATATAAGGTTGTATGTGTATAGTGTGACATCTATAAAATGTATGTGTATAGTATTACATGCATAAGCTATATATGTATGGGGTTACACGTATAAGATGTATGTGTATAGTGTTACATGTACATGTATACATATGTATTTGTATAGTGTTAGGTCTACATGTATAAGATGTATATGTGTAAAGTGTTACATGTATAAGATGTGTGTAAATAGTGTTACATGTATAGGCCTAAGATGTGTATGTATAGTGTTACATCTATGTGTATACAGTGTTACATGTATAAGACGTACGCGAGATAGTGTTGCATGTATACGTATGTGTATAGTGTCACATGTATAAACGTAACGCCTCTATAGCAACACTTTTATTATTAAATGACAACTGTTTCGTTGTCCCGTATCGTCATCTGCAAAATGTGTCGTCTGCTTCAACTTTAATTTTCTTCCTTCTTCAAGCAAACTTGCTCAGTGTCTCATTTTGATCCAAACTGTTTTCGTAGTAGATCTCAGATTTGTGATTGGCAGCTAGAGTGCATGCATGAGTCATCTTAACCCTTCGCATGCTTAACCCATTCCCTCATATTGACGACTTTTGAGGACTCTGTAAAAGTCACTTTGTGAAACCATTGTGATAAATAGAGCATTTGCTCCTATAGGAGCAAATGCTCTATTTACTACAATGGTTTCAAACTACTAAATTTTAAAATTTTCCTTTTCTCTAGATAATGCTCCTTTTCGGTAGATTTACTCAAAGAGGTTGTATCTAAAATAGCCTATGAGGGAATGGGTTAACACATCCTCACTTGCATTTGCAAAGTGAGTGGATCCAGATGAGACGGCGAGTTACTCGGCGTCTCATTAGGATCCAAACTTGTTGACACTCGGCCAATAATTTCTCAATTGTTTGGTCGAATCGGAAGTCAGTGAGAAGTTCCGGGAACAAGAGATTGAGCCATTATTTTTTCTACATAAGAGGGATTTTAATACAATATGAAAATTGAGAGGTTGCTGTTAGGATTTTAGTATTATCCATTTGTAACATAAACTGCGAGGAGAGAGTGTTGAAATCAAGCTCCAAAAACATTTGGATTTCACAAGTACCACTGACAGTGCATCATCAACTAGACTAATATTAAGTGTTCGTAATTGTTTTTCTAGATTTCTGAGAAAGTCCGTGTAAATTTCTATTTCATAGGTTATGTTACTTGTGTAAACATTATTGAAGTCGTCATTTGAAAACGGACATTAAATCCGTAAATGTTTTATTTGTTTCAGTACTAGAACAGCGCTTTTAACGGGAAAACTCTTTCGCTTCAAATGGAGAATTTGTTTTACCTACGCAGCCCATTCGGTGCCATACACATTTCATCTGTTAACGCCTTCCTCCATAAATACGCCTTTCTACGCCTCTGTGAAAAGTCTTATGAAAGCATTGTGATAAATATAGGAGCAAATGCTCTATTTATCACAATGCTTTCAAACTACACAATTCTATTTTTTTTCTTTTCTCTAGTTAATGCTCCTTTTCGGTAGATTTATTCAAAGTGGACAGATCTAAAAATAGCCTATGAGGGAATGGTTTAAGATTGTTACCTGCTTCAGGTTTCAAAGTGGCGCTTTCTTTAATTTCTTCACAAAATGTGATCAGTGTTAACACTTTCACTGCCAATGCCGGATCTGTGATTACCTATGCAAACAGTTTGGATCTAGATGAGATGCCGAGTAACTCGGTGTATCATCAGGATCCAAACTGTTTGCTACTGTTACTATGTTTTTGAAACAAAAACGAAGAAAATAAAAAAAATGAAAATTTGTAGCAGACGACAAAGTTAGCAGACGACAGAATTTGGCAGCGAAAGGGTTAAACAGTTTCGATCCTGAGGAAACACCGAATTACTCCGCGTCTCCTCTGGATCGATCCAAACTGTTTGCAAAGGTTATCACCAGTTTGCCTATGACAACGAAAGAGATACATAGTTTGGATCTACATGTAGATGAGACACTGGGGGAAACCGGCGTCTCATCGGGATTCGAACTGTTTGGTGCCATTATTATGTGATTTGAAAGCAAGCGGAAGAAAATTGCAAACAGACGAAACATGTTGAAGACGAAAATACGTGACAACGAAAGAGAGTTAAATATTTTGCGACGTCTCGATGAACGCGTGCGTCCCGTTTTCAGTGTTAACACGTAAACAACGAAATCAGTCAGAGTACACATCTCCTTTATTTGTCAACACGACCACGTTGTTTACATTCGACATCTATAAACATTGTTTCTTTATTTTGAAGAGATGTAATGCAAGAATTTATTTACTTCACCCCATGACCCGGACGCCTACAAGACGTCTACATATTATCATGCATTGGAACACACGATTCGAAATTATCAACTCAGCTTGCATCTGTTTTAAAAAATGTTCAAAATAGATTTCATCACCGCATTACATTGTAACCCTTTCACCGCCAATGTCGCAAAAATGCACCGCGACAAATAGTGCAGTCCCAGATCAGACGCGACTTCACTTTTTGTCTCTAACTCTATTTCTATATCTGTGCTTTATTCATTTGGAATTTGCATTTATTTATCTCATTTCCTTATCTTACCGAATGATTTAACAAAATTGGTTTGCAGAGGACAATTAGAAATTTAGTAACGAAAGGGTTAAGTACGTTAAAGTCTCAATAATGCAGGACAAAAATTATTCAGAAAGGTCCAAAAATATGCAAATTTCTTTGCATGAACACTAATTCTGAAAGTAGGAGATCTTTGCAAAGCAAAAGTAGTAATGCAAAAGAGATAATTGCAGATACTGTATTAGGGTATCTGTTCATGAGCAGTTATCAAAAGCGCAACACTACTCACGCTCCCCAGCACCGGCTTAAACGGTATTCAAATGTCATAACTAATATCATCGAAACTAATGATCTGGGAAGACTAGAAAAATACACTTACAGGAGTATGTCGCTGAAAATTGATTTCAGATACGAGTTACTCGGCGTCTCATCAGGATCCAAGCTGTTTGACACTTTGTCAATAGTATCTCAAAAGCTTGAACGAATCAGAAGTAAGTGACGACGGCAACAGATCATAGCTTAAGCAGGCCACATAAGTGAACGCTCATCCATCCTTTTGTTAAAATGATGTATAGTAAAACCTCTCTACAACGGCCACAAAATTGTGTTAATTAGTTGGTATTAAGGGCAGGTGGTTGCTTAAAGCAAGGGGAAAGTAAAACAGAAAGCTCCTATAGGAGCGTTATGTTTTACTTTCACCTTGCTTTACGCAGCTACCTGTCTTTAACACAAACTATTTGATGTAGTTTAGTGGTCGCTATAGAGAGGTTTTACTGTATACTCAAAATCTGATCTGAAGTTAGTAGTGCTTCCGTTTCGCTCAAACCTTTGAAAACAAAATACTGATCGAAAGTATAAGGGTGAAACTGCGATGATGGCAATATGCACGATCGTTATCCTAGTACGCCATATTCGGATAGATTTCGCAAAATTCAAGAACTTGTCAAAGTTCGCTAAAATCGAAAAGTGTGGGTCTTAACCGTTTCCCTGTTCCGTTTCAATACCTACTGAATATTCATTAATAAAATAGTTATAAAGAAATATGGAAGGTGAAACATTGTAGACATCTTAGAAAGCATAGAAACAGATCTATCAAATTCTATTAGCAAACAGAGCACATCCTGATCAGACGGCTCCTCTAGGAGCCGTCTGATCTGGGTCTACTCTGTTTGCAAATACGCGAAAACACGCGAGGGAAAGGATTAACCATTTCCATCATGTAAACGGCTTATCACTCATTTGCAAACAGAGTATACCCGGTTCAGATCTGGGTCTGGTCTGTTCACTATATAGTAGCTCTGGTTTTACAGTTTGTACAAGAACCAAATGTTCTATGTTCATAAACCATTATACAGCTAATAAAAACTCTAATCAACATTCATAATGTCATTATTTCTTAACCCGTTCCCTCATATAAACGCTTTTTCATACGCATTTGTAAACAGAGTAGACACAGATCAGACGACTCCTAAAGGATCCGTCTGATCTTGGTCTGCTCTGTTTGCTAGTGGAATTTGATAGACCTGTTGTTTCTGTACTTTCTGAAACGGCTACAATGTTCTTCCTTCCATATTTTTATAACTATTTTTATCCATGAATATTCAAATTATTCAATAATATAATATTCAATATTGGAATCTGGAATAAACATAGACTGGTTTTAATAATCGCATATGTGCACATGCTTGGCTTGGTATTGGAACGAGCTACATGTATAGTGTCGAATCTATTATAATTTCATAAGCTAACAGAGCAGGCCCTGATTGGACGGATCATACAGGAGCCGTCTGATCTGGGTCTGCTCTGTTTGCAAAGGCTTAACAAAACGTTTATCGGGAGGGAAGGGTTAAGCTGTTATTAGACGTTATATGGCTTTTAAAATTATAGAACTAAATTGTCAAACGTCCCCCAACAAATCAAGATCGAACTTAATTAGGATCAACACTATACCCATATGGGATTGGTATTCACTTAACCTTAAGCACTCAAGAATCGAATACTAGATACATGCTACATTTGCAGACAGATTGGACCCAGAGTAAGGCCGAGTTACTCGGCCTCTTTTGGGATCCAAACTCTAAAACTCTAGTTAAGCGTTTGAAAAGAAACGAAGGGAAGTTTGCTTTGAAATCTGAATGTCGATATCGCCATCGACAAAAATGGTTGCTCAGCGTGTAAAAGCTGAAATATTGCTTAGTTTCACACCTAAATCATAATGCACCATCAGGGAGCCACTTAACTTGTATCCCGCGTTGTAAAACAAAATGACTGCTAAATCTTGAGTGATTTTGACTACTCCGATTCGAATAAACTTTTCAGAAACTATTGATCGAGTTTCAAATAATTTGGATCCTGATGAGACACCGAGTTACTCGGCATCTCATCAGGGTCCCAAACTGTTTGTAAATGGAAATGAGGGCGCGGATAGCGGGATAAGGGATAATGCCGAATGTTTTGTAGAACATTAACCTTTAGTCTGCTGAGCAACATTGTGTTTATAGAAAATGCCATCGATTTCAGTTGCCACTGTACGGTCAGAGTATCAAACAGATTGGATCCTGATGAGACGCCGAGTTACTCGGCGTCTCATCTGGATCCAAACTGTTTGCAATGGTAATCACTCATCCACCCGCAACTGGCTAAAGGCTAAGCATGGCGCTCTTTATATAAAAAGGAGGAAAACAACCAACAACAGATACATTTCAATGTGTTCTAGGTTATCAAATGTCAAAATTATACAAAACGTATCTGCCTATCGGCCAAATGGTTTTGTTTTATTCGATAACCAGTCATATCCAATAGTTGTTTCCATTTTTTATTTCCTTTTTTTGGGAAGAAAAAAAGATCGCCCTAAACATAACGACTCAACTTTAACACACAGGGAAAATGAAAAATGGAACCACACTTGTTCGAAGTTACGTGAGAGGATTTGATGCCCCGTGTGAACAAAATATTACTTCGGTTATTTCACTTCTTTTTTTTTCATTTCTACGCAAAACACGCGTCCGATAAATCATTATCAATGAATAGGGACGAGAGGGCCTATAAGTTGTCGGTAGCCTACGGGCCTATTTTCGCCACTCACCCGTGCAGTGGCGGAAACAGCCGATTACGTTAAAGAGGTCAGTGCTCTGATGATGATGGACAGTGTCGATGTCTGAAAATTTCAGCAAGGTAAAAATAATTTAGTTGTGTCTAAAAGAACTTTCTATACTATGTAAAAGTAGATTTTTTTCTTTAATATCTGTTGACAAATACCAACAGGGTGTCAAACATCTTGCTCAAAGAATTGTATTCAATACAGAACTTAAGTTGCCATGGCAGCCTAAATGAAAATAGAAAACTTTAAAGATAGGCCTGATTTCAATCAGATTTTGAAGAAATGATACAATGGTTGCCCTCTACTAAAGTAATTTGTATTTCGTGGAAAACAATTGCCGCCACCAGAAACAAAGGCAGTTCTCTAAGTAACACATTCTCTCATACTGACGCATTTTGAGCTTCTGTAAAATTCACATTTTGAAACCACTGTTTTAAATAGAGCATTTGCTCCATATGAGCAAATGCTCTATTTATCACAATGGTTTCAAAACTACACAATTCTAAAATTCTCCTTTTCTATAGTTAAAGGGGAAGTCCCTACATTCGACGCGTTTCAAAAATACCTAAAATATACAAAACTCATTTGTTTATATGCTCAAAAATAGTATACAGCAAGAAAACCTACCCAATTAACATTGAAAATGGCAAAACTTCTTTATTTCTCTTCGAGGCGATTCTAAAGAGTGATCACAGTATAGGGTTTGTTG
The DNA here is from genome assembly GCA_963576725.1 of Azorinus chamasolen. Lineage (NCBI taxonomy): Eukaryota > Metazoa > Mollusca > Bivalvia > Cardiida > Solecurtidae > Azorinus > Azorinus chamasolen. The sequence goes on along the minus strand of OY755247.1, from coordinate 19,588,178 downwards.
GAGAAATGGTGATTTTAGTATTTGCAGGAGCTGTCTCATCAGGGTCTGCACTACATTTGTATTTACAAATTGATTGTGCAACCAGTGCACTCCACAGCGGTGATTGCACAGAGAAATAATTGTAGACAGTGAAGATATATGTAATTATACCACAGGGCATGGGTAAAGAAGAAGAAATGCATTTTAAAATTCAGCAAGAGAAGGGTTAAGTTTGAATCTATCTTGCGCCATGTTGATTGTTAACTACTACCGATTCGCCCAAGCTTTTGAAAATATATTGACCAAGTATCAAACAGTTTGGATCCAGATGAGACGCCGAGTTACTCGGCGTCTCATCTGGATCCAAACTGTTTGCAAATGTGAATCACGCTGCAGATAGCGGGAGTGGGGTTAAACTGTCTCCGTCAGTCTAATAAACAGCCACGACATGTTCTTGCCGTGTTGGTTTTTGTTTAAAACATCGGTTTTAATGATTCATTGACTGTTTTAAACAAAGAGACTTGTCGTTTTTTTCTGGAGGTGTTGATTGATTTAAAATTAGACACGCACAACGGGCAAAGAAATAAAATCTGGCAGATATGCAACAGATTTAAATGACTTGGCTGAACTGTTTTGCGGAACAGGGCATTTTTATATCGTGAATCATATTTTGACTGTGAATGATTTTATTCAAGTAAAGAAATTTAACAAATATGCTAGGAATCACATAATGAAACATATCCAATAGAGCCCATGTCCATCATAGGCTATTTTTAGAACCAACCTCTTTGAACGAATCTACCGAAAAGGGACATTAATTATAGAAAAGAAGAATTTTAGAATTGTGTTGTTTTGAAACCATTGTAATAAATAGAGCATTTGCTCCTTTGGAGCAAATGCTCTATTTATCACAATGGTTTCAGAAAGTGACTTTTACACAGGCGCCAACTGACAACTCTAAAGTCAATTTGAACATTTCAAATGCACCGATAAGATAAAAGCAAAACTGCAAACACATCACTTGTTTACTGATTCTCATGAAGTGTCATGAACATTTCATAGCTCTGTTAAATTTGCCATTTATTTTCAGGGATTTTTTATTTCAATGGCACACAAGCGTTTATTCAGTGTGACATTGTGGTAAAAGTGCTTCATTTAACCCTGTCATTTGACAGGAACGCATTTTAACGCTTTTAGCGAACTGAGCAGCTACACTTTAGACAGCTTCTATACGTGTCGTTTGATTAGGATCTGCTCTGTATGCTGAAGCCTTTCCATCATATAAAACGTGTTTTCGCGCATTTGCAAACAGAGTAGACCCAGATCAGACGGCTCCTATAGGAGCCGTCTGATCAGGGTCTGCTCAGTTTGCTTGCGGAATTGTATAGATAGGATTGTACACTGTATGCCACTGTCAAAATTTTCTTTGTTGATAATGCTTTCAAACAGTTTAGCTCATTAATATTCATGACAATATTATTTCTTTCATGAATATTGAACAGGGAAAGGGTTAAGTAATAATATAGACCTGATTCTACAGTTTCTACGGAGGTAAACATTATGCTATTACATGTATAACATTGAACAATAAAATGAATATGCATGCTGTCATTATTATGCATGACTATTCGTGAGGGAAGGTATTAAAAATTGTATTTCCAATGGAAATAACTCACATAATGTTTGTCTACACTGTTTGCAAATTCCAGTTTACAATTTTTCCAATTTGAAAAGGTTCTTTTAAATTAAACATCCATCAAAATGAACAAATTGTTATGACGTTGCTATTTAACCCTTTTATCCATAAGTATGTCTTTCTATCCCTTTGCAAACATAGTAGATCCAGATCAGACGGCTCCTATAGGAACAGGGTTTTCTCTGTTTGCTTATGATATAATATAATATGATGCTACAGTTTCTGCTATGGTCAAACATTTCTGTGTCCATGTGCTATTATTATAACAACTTTATCTAATTAATATGCATGATGTCATTATTCCTACTTGAATATTCGTGAACAAAGGGTTAAGAGAACACACTTGATGACCAGGTTAGCAATGAACAGCCATTGGCATACAGTAAAACCTCTCTATAACGGCCACTAAATTACTTCAAGTATTTTGTATTAAAGGCAAGTGGCTGCTTAAAGCAAGGTGAAAGTAAAACAGAACGCTCCTATAGGAGCGTTCTGTTTTACTTTAACATTGCTTTAGGCAGTCACCTGCCCTAAATACCAACTGATTAACACAATTTAGTGGCCGTTATAGAGAGGGTTTACTGTAGTTATTACATGTGTAGGACACTGCTTGATCTATGAGCCATGATACACTTAGCTGTATTCTACTCAAAACTTATCTTTATATTTTATTAACGGTTTACTCCATGAATATTCATGTAAGAAATAATGACATCATGAATATTAATTAGATTATGTTTTATAAAAGCTAATGAACTATTTGTCTTGTTGCTCAATATTGAAATAAATTTATCTATCTATGAACACAAAATAGATTTGCTATGGCAGAAACCGTAGAGTCGGATCTATATTATTCCTGAAGCGAACAGAGCAGACCCTAATCAGACGGTTTTTACAGGAGTCATCTGATCTGGGTCTACGCTATTTGCAAAGGCATAGAAAGGCGTACATGTATTTATGGAGTAAAGGGTTAAAAATTAATCAATATTCATTAAAGACTCTGCCCATCATAAATATTAGTTTAATTATTGTTTTAATATTACTATTTAATAAATAATAAGGACACTTAGTAAACAAGTAGACAATCTGATATGTAACATATAAACAAACGGAACAGACTCTGATCAGACAGCTCCAACCACAGGAGCCGTCGAAAGTGTGTCTACTCTGCACATCATAATATATTTCTCTTATGAGCTGACCGAGATTAGACGGCTCCTGTAGGAACGGTCTTATTAGGGTCTGCTTTGTTTGCTTATGGAATACTATTGATCTGATTCTGCAGTTTCTGTCATTGCCAAAACTTCCTGCGTTCAGATGACATAAAATTCAATCCTTAATACTCATTATGTCATTATTTCTTACAGGATTATCCTGGAGTACTAGGTTCACATATTCGTCATGATAAATTTAAAACCTTGAACTCTTTCCTTGATGATTATTCATGTAAGACTCCGCTCATAATGAATATTAATTATTTCAATTATTGAATGCAAATTACAACAGCTGGAAACGTATTGCCATAGCAAAGAGTTGAGAATCAAATCTGCAAACAAAGCAGACCCAGATCAGATAAGGAGTTGGCCAAACTGGGTATACTCTGCAAATGCGTTAAAAGGATTAACCCAAAATCTGCTGAATAATTAAAACTAACGCATTTTCTGAATATTAATTAAACAAAAGGTGGTAGCAAAATGTATCACAGAAGAAAATTATGATAATGACAAACTGTTCAGACCCTGATGAAAGGGCTCCCTTGGGAATCCTTTGATATTGAACTACACTGTTTGCAAAGGTATAATAAAAATTATACTCGGTTCCTACATATAAAGTGATAAAGCGAACTACGACTGAAGTTCATGAACTGAAACTCCTAACAAAAACCTGTACATTTTGTTTAAGTCGTTCACATGGGTAAATGTATTTGAAATGAATGAGTCTGCATATCAACTAGATTCCGTTGAATAGTTCGAAACTCAGACAAATTTGTCTTAATATACGGGTGATCAATCTGTCTTAACTCTTTCGACGTGAAGTAATTGCCCCATTTAGATTATTTGTCTGCTACAAGTCTCTGTTTCTTTAACCATTTTCTCCATAAATACGCCTTTCTACGCCTTTACAAATAGAGTAGACCAAGATCAGACGGCTCCTGTAGGAGCCGTCTGATCAGGGTCTGCTCTGTTTGCTTATGAAATAATATATATATGATTATATAGTTTCTATCACAGCCAACATATCCTGTGTTTATGTGACATTATCAAAAATAATCTAATCTATATTCATGAATATTTCTTGTCTGAATATTCATGGAGTGATGGATTAAAGAAACACCACAAAAGTGTCAAACAGTTTGGATCCTGGTGATACGTTGGGTGTCTCAAGTCTACATTGTTTGCGTACGTTATCACAAATCTACAGCTAGCATGCCAAGTGTTAAAGGCAGTATTTCTTTAAATTGGACCCAGAGACGATAATCTGCAATTTCCCTGGATCACATTAGGCTGTATTTATTTCACGTTTAGAACTGATTTTAAATCGAAAGGGATATAGAAGACACATATCATATTTTATTTCATTTATTTTATATTTGTTTAAATTGTGATATTCGCAGTGGGAGCGGTTCAATATTATACAAATATATGTCACAGTAGAAATGGCGATTCAAGACAATCGTCGATTCTCCTAGGACAGATTGTGATCCCAACATGACCTAGGACAGACTCCGATCGCAATCTATCTTAGTACAATCAGCCTTTCTACTCGTACATATTCCGATCACAGTCTATCCTAGGACAAAATGTATTTCTACTAAGAAATTTACTACTGGAATAATTCATTATTATGGTTTACTAAAAGAGTGATTTCTAGGACAATCCTGCACTTTTATTAGGAAAATGTACAAGTATACTGGAGAAATCTATGTTTAACCCATTCCCTTATATTGACGCCCTTTGACGCCTCTGTAAAAGCCACTTTTGGAAACCATTGTGACAAATAAAGCATTTGCTCCTATGGAGTTATCACAATGGTTTCATAACTATACAACTCTAAAATACTCCTTTTCCCTAGTAAATGCTCCTTTTCGGTAGATTTATTCAGAGAGATTGGGTCTAAAAAGAGCATATGAGGTAATGGGGTTAAATAGGAAAATAGTATTAAGCAAATGGTTAAATGAAGCAAACGGTTGAATGAAACAAATGGTTAAACGAAGCAAATGGTTAAATTAAACAAACTGTTAGATGAAGCAAATATCATATATTTGTATAAATAAGACATTTACGTCGCATTTTAATGTGCATAATAGCCCATACAATAAGCGCATATTTTCATAACGCCATTAAACTTGGTGTTTGTTATGTTCAGTCAATATTATAAAGATTGTCAATTTGAACGTATATGAAAAATACCACTGTGATTCAAAATAAACCGTTTTCTTCGATACTGTATTTTTTTGTTTTGCACAACAAAATATTATCGACCTATGTTGAACAGGTACGAAACTAAAACGCAGTCCGAAAAAAATACTTATACATCGGAGAATAACATCGAATCTTCGACATCTTAAAAACAATTACGAAAACAAAAATGTCTTATTCAGCGTTGATTCGATAGGTTTTCTTGCGATAAACATTTTTCGGCATATAGACAAATAATTTATGTAGTTAAGGCATTTTTATAACTTTTTTTATAAAATTTTATAACTATCACTTTAACTCTTTCCCTCATATAAACACATTTTTTCACGCATTTGCACACAGAGTAGACCCAGATCAGACGGCTCCTTTAGGGGCCGTCTGATCAGGGTCTGCTCTGTTTGTTAGTGGAATTTGATAGTTCCGTTTCTTTATTTTCTAAAATGGCTACAATGTTCTACCTTCTATATTTCTTTATAACTAGAGCCTTTTCTATGAATATTTAGAAAGTACTGAAAATTTGGAATAATCACAGACCAGGGAAAGGGTTAATAAATTACTGCGAAACTAATATCTACTTTTAAATTCCCGATGCTCTTTAAACCCTTTACTCCATACAGACAACTTTTGGCACACGCTTGCTTGTCAAATAATATAGTACATGTTGTATCTGCCACGATAAAAATCATTTGTTCATAATATAGTTATTGAAAAGTCAGGCAATTATAATCCATACGTTCATTATTTCTTACGTGTATATTTATAAAGTAAAGGGTTCTAAGACAGTGTCGCGTTCGAAAATAGCAATATTCACGCAGATAAATTCAAATAGAAGAAAAGTATACGTATACCTAGTCCACGGATACAATCGGAGACTTAGAAGTACATTATAGAATTGATACAGGAATTTCCAACTCATTTCTGTGCGTTTGCCATGTTTTGGGGAAACAAGGTCGACAATGACTGCACTGTTTGTTGATTAGTTGAAGTCCACGTTTCTGTTTATACAGAGCAATGTTCAGTTAACCCATTACCTCATAGGCTATTTTTAGATACAACCTCTTTGAATAAATCTACCGAAAAACAAGCATTAACTAAAGAAAAGGAAACTTTTAGAATTTTGTAGTTTGAAACCATTGTGATAAATAGAACATTTGCTCCTATAGGAGCAAATGCTCTATTTATTACAATGGTTTCACAAAGTGATTATTACAGTGTCGTCAATATAAGGGAATGGGGTAAAGATGCGTACACAGATACCACAATCGTCATTTCTCCACCAAACTCTATAATGTGCCCACTCTTTAGAATCGTCTCAAATCGTCTTGAATTTTTTTTTAAATACGCATCTTATCTGGACCTCTGATTTAAGATATGGAAAGTCTTACATGAATGTTCATTACAAATTGTTTTTATGAAACGAGTTTACTATAATAATATGACACGAGGTTTAGCGAGTGTCATATTCTTTATAGTAATAGAGTTTCATAAAAACAATTTGCAAAGAACATAAATGTAAAAGTACCATAGAAAGTGAAAAAGACTATATCTGACGACTGTTTCGGCCATTGTTTACAGCATGGTACAGATTCAAAATTTGCATAAAAAAACGCACTCGTGCATTTCTGCGGTTTACGGCACTCTGTTTCGCCACTCCAACACGGTAGACTATGTGATAAATATAAATGTAACAACAATTCACATTATTTACGTGATTTCTCCAAAATATTAGACCTGTAAGAGTCATTTACTCGCGTGTGTAATTATACTTTAATTCACACGGCACATTTAGAGATAATTCATGCTAGTAAGCAAATACAAATGCCCCACCCCATCCAACCCTGAAAGTAGTGATAGTCTTTTACTGAACCTTTTACCATTTATGCATTTGCAAACAGCGTAGACACAGGAGATCCTACAGGAGCCGTCTGATCAGCTGTTCGGTTTGCTAATGAAATCATATACAGTAAAACCCCTCTAATGCGATCACTTAATGAACAAACATGGCTGTCTTCATAAGCAGGTGGTTGCTTAATGCAGAACGAAAGTTATGCAGAAAGCTCCTATAGGAGCTTTCTGCATAACTTTCGTTCTGCATTTAGCTACCACCTGCCTTAAACACCCATGGGTTAACGGGGTTTTACTGTAGTTCTCATTCTACAGTTCCGTCATGACCTATAATAATCAATAAAAATCAGGTTTTCATGCATTTTCAAACAGAGTATACCCTGACCAGGCGACTGTTGTTGGAAACGTCTGATCAGAGTCTGTATCAGTGTCTGTTCTGTTTACTTACGAAATAATATCGATCTGATTCTTCAGTTTTGCCATGGTAGAAAATATCGGCTAATTAATATTTATGATGTCATCATTTCTCAATATCATGGAAAAGCCTTTTAAAAGCAAACGTGTGCATGTTAATATAGCTTCCGGAACTGTGACATAGTGGCATAAATATGCAAATCAGGGCAAATGAAAGTAATCGATAACCATAATATGGTTCATCATTTGAGTAAAATATAACATTTACTCTTTATATTTCTCAACAGACAAACTTATACATATACTCAGCTTTAAAAGCTCACATTTGATTTTGTTTCGTCAATCATTTAGTGGATGAATATACACGAACGATATAATGACTCCCTAGTGTAGCTGAATGTATATAATGGGAAATGGGCTAGGAAATATTTAACATATAGCAGAATATGTACCCATCATATCTATTTTATTTCAAAAGCAAAGTTTAAAACCTCTCTATAACGACTACTAAATTACATCAAGTATTTTGTGTTAAAGGCAGGTGGCCGCTTAAAGCAAGGTGAAAGTAAAACACAACGCTCCTATAGGAGCGTTCTGTTTTACTTTCACATTGCTTTAAGCGGCTACCTGCCCTAAATACCAAATAATTAACACATTTTAGTGGTCGTTATAGAGGGAGGTTTTACTGTAGAACAGACATCAGACAGCTCCTACTGAAGCTGTCTAATCTAGCTGGTATACCAGCTGACTGCAATGTCTCGTTCAGGTAAAGGGTTAAATAACAATTGGTATTATTAAAGTAAGATTGTAATCTTAACTACGCATGGAACAGATTATCTGATATTCGTGCTTGCATACAATTCTCCTTTCAGGGTTGATCAGCTGCTGCTGACAATTATACAGTAAGAGTTCCCTGCAAGCATATTAAGCCTTTACTCCATTAAAAGTAATGCAATCATGAATTTTAAATAGATGGAATTTTATTATTGCACATGAACACAGGACGCGGTGGCAATGGAAGAAACTGTAGAATCAGATGTGTTTTATTTCATAAGAAAACAAAGCAGACCCTGTTTTAGCTCTACTGTTTTCACAAAGGCCACAAAGGCGCCACTTTCATTTAGCGGATTAACCCATTCTCTCCTAGTGTCGCCTTTGACACCTCTGTAAAAGACACTTTTTGAAACCATTGTTATAAATAGAGCATTTGCTCCACAGGAGCAAATGCTCTATTTATCACAATGGTTTCTAAACTATACAATTCTAAAAGTTTCCTTTTCTCTAGTAAATGCTCCTTTTCGGTCGATTTATTCAAAGAGGTTGAGTCTGAAAACAGTCTAAGATGTAATGGATGAAACAAAAATATTTTCAGAGGGATGTGTAACCTTTTACTACACATGGACTATATTTAAATGTCAGAATTTATTTCTGTTGTGACCATATAGTGCTAACGGGTACTACTAGATGTAATGCTAACATATACTACTGAAGGTAATGCAAACAGATACCAATTGAGGTAATGCTAACAGATACTAATAGAGGTAATGCTAACAGATACTAATAGAGGTAATGCTAACAGATACTAATTGAGGTAATGCTAACAGATACTAATTGAGGTAATGCTAACAGATACCAATTGAGGTAATGCTAACAGATACTAATTGAGGTAATGCTAACAGATGCTAATAGATGTAATGCTAACAGATACTAATTGAGATAATGCTAACAGATACTAATTGAGGTAATGCTAACAGATACCAATTGAGGTAATGCTAACAGATACCAATTGAGGTAATGCTAACAGATACTAATAGAGGTAATGCTAACAGATACTAATAGAGATAATGCTAACAGATACTAATAGAGGTAATGCTAACATATACTAATAGAGGTGATGCTAACATATACTAATAGAGGTAATGCTAACATATACTAATAGAGGTAATGCTAACAGATACTAATAGAGGTAATGCTAACAGATACTAATTGAGGTAATGCTAACAGATACTAATTGAGGTAATGCTAACAGATACTAATAGAGGTAATGCTAACAGATACTAATTGAGGTAATGCTAACAGATACTAATAGAGGTAATGCTAACAGATACTAATAGAGGTCATGCTAACAGATACTAATAGAGGTCATGCTAACATATACTAATAGAGGTAATGCTAACAGATACTAATAGAGGTAATGCTAACAGATACTAGTAGAGGTAATGCTAACAGATACCAATTGAGGTAATGCTAACAGATACCAATTGAGGTAATGCTAACAGATACTAATTGAGGTAATGCTAACATATACTACTAGAGGTAGTGCCAACATAATTATACTACTAGATGTAATGCTAACAGATACCAATAGAGATAATGCCAACATATTTGTATTTGTATATATCGTATTTGCATGTCAGAATTTATTTCTGTTGTGACCTTATAGTGCTAATGGGTACTACTAGACGTAATGCTAACATATACTACTGAAGGTAATGCTAACATATACCAATTGAGGTAATGCTAACATATCCTAATAGAGGTAATGCTAACAGATACTACTAGATGTTATGCTAACATATACTACTAGAGGTAATGCCAACATAATTATACTACTAGATGTAATGCTAGCATATACTACTAGAGGTAATGCTAGCATATACTACTAGGGGAAATGTTAACATACAGTACTAGATGTAATGCTAACATATACTACTAGAGGTAATGCTAACGGATACTACTGAAAGTGATGGTAACAGATACTAATGAAGGTAATGCTAACCGATACTTATTGAGGTAATGCTAACCGATACTTATTGAGGTAATGCTAACAGATACTACAAGAGGTAATGCTAATAGAAACTACTAAAGGTAATGCTACTAGATGTAATGCTAACAGATACTACAAACGATAATGCTAACAGATACTACTAGAGGTAAAGCTGTTGTGGACTCATATTAAGCCTTTTCTTGACGAAACATAGTGTCTCTTCAAAGCCTATGCTATATGTTTCACTTGCCTCTGAGTTCTTAACCCATTTGCGCCCAGTGGATTATTCCGTATTTATATATTGGATTAGTCCATATTTTATCTATGGGGTGCCTGGCCTAATTTTCAATTTCGTTTTGTTTTATACTGAAATTCCTATCAGCAAACATTGTAGACTCTGATCAGACGCCGCATCATGCGGCGTCTGATCAGAGTCTACACTGTTTGCCTACGTCCCATATATGGGATCGTGGGAGCAAATGGCTTAAGCATTTAGGGAGAGATTGTCTTGTCTGAGTAACAAACAGCTTGGATCCTGATGAAAAGTTTAACACGTTTGGCGCCAAATAAAATTAGTATCTGCTTCATGTTTCAAAGCGGGCTTTTTAAAATTTCTTTGCAAAAGTGTAATCAGGGTCAAAGAGTTTGGACCCTGTAACATGGCGTCTCCTCTGGATCGATCCGAACTGTTTGCAATGGTTATCACGGGTTCGCACTATTGCGGCGAAAGAATCAACGGATATTGTTCAGGCGCTCTCTAATCATGAACCCGATAGAGACGCGTTTTGAAACCGTTGCAAACAGAGTAGACCCAGATGAGATGACTCCTGTAGGAACCTCAGTTCTTGGTCTGAATTGCTTGTATAGAATAATACAGAATGGATTGTAATTGTACAGTTTTCTGCCATGGCCAACTATTTTGTCTCCATGTGCCATTATATAATTTCAGCTATTAAATATTCATGATGTCATCATTACTCGCATGAATATTCACTAAGTAAATGGTTATGGATATTGTTCAAGACGTTCTATAAACAAATGTCCTAAGGGGACTTTTTATTTTTTTCCACCAAACCATATGTTGTGGCCACTCTTTAGAATCGTCTCGAAGAGACGATTCTAAAGCGTGGCCACAACATAGGAATTGGTGGAGACATGACGATTGTATTATTTGAGTACGTATCTTTATCTTTTCCTCTTCTTTACTCCATAGACACTCGTTCTTACGCTTTTGCAAACAGGATAGACCATCCTTACCCTTTACCATAGATTCTCATTTTTACGCTTTTGGAAACAGAGTAGACCATGCACAGACAGCTCCTGTAGGAACCGTCTGTTCAGTGTATGTTATGTTTTCTTATACAATAATATAGTTCTAATTCTACAGTTTCTGCGCGATTATTCTGCAGATCGCTGGCCTTATCATCTAAAGAAACTCTATTCTTTCATTGAGCTGTCTTTTACAATACGTTTTGGTCACCCGCTGACAAAAGTTAATCTCTTTGAAGGTCGTCATCCTGTATAGTTCTGGTATTAAGCCTACATCTTAAAATACATCGGATATTAATCGTTACAATGCGGGACGCGCGTCAGTTATGTCCACTGCAAACAGTGTAGACCCAGATGAGAGGGCTCCTATAGAGGAGCCCTCTCATCAGGGTCTGCACTGTTTGTCATGTTACATTTTATTCATTAGAAAAATTCCTAAATATTCACCATAAGCTTGACCTGTTTGAATTTTGGAATAGTCCATTTGAAAAGTCAGCGTTGTACGGGTTAACCCTCTAATCTCGCATTTGCAAACAGCTTGGAACATATGCGACGCAGAGTAACTCTTTGTCTCACCAGGATACGAGCTGTTTGACACTCGGTCAATGATTTCTCAAAAGCTTGATTGAATCGGAAGTAGTCAAAATTGAATATTTCTAAAGATGAGCAGACACTTTACAACATGCAGGGCTAGGGTTAAAATAGTATCCATTCAACCAAAGTGGTATGGTTCCAGGCGCATTCGATAAATCCTATTCTTTAATCTTTAGCGCGCTGGGTCCAATATGTTTGTAACGTTCAGAGGTCAAAATGAGATGCGTAAACTAAGCACAGTGTCCCTTAATAGGGTTGTAATTATGAGAACATTGCAGACCCAGACAAGAGAACATTTTTATGGTCCTCTCGTCATGATCTGTAGTTTTTGCTTAACAAACAGCTTCCAAACGACCATATTAGCAATGTATTTTTACAGAAACATAGATACATTTGAAATACAAATTTGCATCAGTTCACTAAGCTACACAGTAAAACCTCTCTAAACCGGAATTTAGATAAAGAACAATTTATGTATGTTGGGGTAAGTGGCTACTTAATGCAGGGTGGAAGTCTAGATGAGCTTTCTGCATGACCTTCAACCTGCATTAAGCTGTCAACCTGTCTAAAGGATCGGTATTGAAACTAATATTAAGGTCCGGTTTAGAGAGGTTTTAATGCTTTGTTTGCCCGTGCAAATGTTAAACTGGATTTAGTCGTAGCCTGTCATTATGGCTGGTATTGTTTTCTCCATAGCGAGTGTTGTACCACCCGTAGTGATAGCGGAATTTCAACGGCATTCTCGGTATTTCAATCAAATCAACATGAAACGGAATGAAATGGAATGAAATGGAAGCATTGCAGTAGAACCAATATATAATTGCAAAAATTCTGAATGTATGAGATCCTTCGAAAGTAGCAATGTGAAAAAACAAAATTGCAGACAAACTTGCAGATAAAATTGCAGACTCGATTTTATTGAGACTGTTCATGAGCAAGTTTTACCCATTACCTCATACGCTATTTTAGATGCAACCTCTTTGAATAAATCTACCGAAAAGGAGCATTAACTAGAGAAAAGGAACATTTTAGAATGTTGTAGTTTGAAACCATTGTGATAAATAGAGTATTTGCTCCAATAGGAGCAAATGCTCTATTTATCACAATGGTTTCACAAAGTGACTTTTATAGAGCCGTCAAAAGTCGTCAATATGAGGGAATAGGTTAATGTGAAAAAAACACCACGATATTTTACAAATGATACCAGGACTTTTTTTAAAATCACACATGACATCAAGACTTTTATAAGAATGACACAACGACCTTTTTAAGAATGACGCCAGGACCTTATAATGGTTTACATTACAATCTCGTTAGTACGACCTCTTTAAAGAAGCATAATGTAGGAAGATCCTACAGGAGCTCTCTGAATTACTTTCATCCAGCATTTAGCAACCAAGCTGCTTTTACAGACTCCCAAATTATGTGGTCTCATCAGCGTTATTTTATTATACAGTAAAACCTCTCTATAATGGGCATTAAATTGTGTTAATTAGTTGGTATTTAGGGCAGGTGGATGCATAAAGCAAGGTGAAAGTAAAACAGAACGCTCCTATAGGAGCGTTCTGTTTTACTTTTACCTTACTTTTAGCAGCCACCTGCCTTTAACACAAAATATCTGATGTAATTAAGTGGCCGTTATGGATATATACTGATTTATTGTCTATCCTATACAATTTACTGATTTGTTGTCTCTCCTATCCGATATACTGATCTGTTGTCTATCCTATCCGATATACTGATTTATTACATAATCTGCCTTGTGGGAGTGCCGTAACAAAGTGCCGTATAGTGCATTTTTATGCAAATAATCAATCGTTAGCCAATCGTAGCGCTCATTCAAGTGTTAGCCAATCGTAGCGCTCCATTTGCGTCGTCCGTTGTATTACTACGCTGTTTATAAGCAATGGCCGAAACAGTCATCAACTGTAGCCTGTTTCATGTTCTATGCCATTTGTAAGGCTTATGTGATAAAAAGAATCTCACAGTCGTGTTCATTGCAAATTGTTTTCATGAAACTTGTTTACTATAATGAATATGACACTCGCTAAAGCTCGTGCAATATTATTATAGTAAACGATTTATATACTGTCTATCCTATCTTTCATGTACATGTATACGCATTTTCAAAAGCCTTTGCAAACAGAGATGACACAGACAGGCAGCTACTGTAGGAGCTGTTTTTATCAGAGTCTGCTCGGCTAGCTTATGAAATTATAACAGATCTGACTGCAGAACCAACCAATAAGAAACATTCCTATGTGCACGTGATACAAAACTTCAGCTAAACTATTCATTATGTCATTATTTCTTGCACGAGTATTCAACTGGGAAGGTGTTAAGAGACATACTCTTGCAAACATTACAATTGTGAAATAAATATAAAGAATGTTGGTAACTACTTGACAATATAGGAGGTACTTCATTGTAAATATTATTATTACGCTCGTGTTTTAACATTAAAGTCTTGAAAATATTTTTTACATAGAAATCCTTTTCAGAATTATATAGCTTCACAGTTTTGCACGAATTTGATCCTTTAAGCACGGGAAAAAACAAATATCGAACTGTTGAAAACAGTGTGGTCCCAGATAAGAGTACCCAGACGAGTCGATTTAGTCTACGAGTCTGCACTGTTTGTCATTCAAAATCCTCTTGAAAATGTGATATTATCAAGATAAAAGTACTTATTAGTTAAATGATATTAGACAACTCCAAACTATGAGCACAACAAAGACAAATGCACAATGCATTATATACACCCTTATCAAGCCGATCACTACCTGGCTACTCTCATTTGCAATCAGCTTGGATCAAGACGAGGCGTCCCATTAAGATCTAAACTGTTTCAAACTCGAATAATTGGTTTCTCTAAGGCTAGAACAAATCGTAGGTAGGTAAATATTTACAATATATCACGGTTTTAATCGGCACAAAATGTCGGCGGAATCAGGGTTAATTTGTACGAAATACTGTGAAATGAACAGCGTCATTTAAGAGCAAACGCACGCCATTGTCAATAATGACACAGCCCAGGAACCATAATTGTGTATCTGGTATATTCTCCAGGGACAGCGTTTTACCTAACAAAATAATTGAACACTGCACAAAGTTGGTTAAATATACGTGCATCTTTAAGCTCGCTACGGACAAATTTGTGATTAGATTTGAAAACAATTTGGATCCAGATGAGACGTCGAATGAAATGAACAGAACAAAGAATCGCGTGATTTGAGATTAATGCATTTAGTATAGACACAGATCAGTCACTATAACAGAGACGCTTGCACAGATCAGCACATATAACAGTGAGATACACCTTGATCAGGGTCCATGCTTATAAAACTTTTAGTTGAGTCTGAGTACGTTCTCAAGCTTTTGATTGGTCAGATTTGAGCCTTTGGCTCAAATCTGACCAATCAAAAGCTTGAGAATTCAAATCTGACCAATCAAAAGCTTGAGAACAAAACTCAGACTCAACTAAAAGCTTTATAAACATGGACCCAGATGACTTGTCTGAACATACACTACAGGCAAAGATCGATGATGTACCAAGGAATTAGATCAAGAACTTCTGGTAAAGGAAATGTCATTTGTCAAACCATTGAACAAACCGGCAGCATGTCATCGAGGAACGGTTGACCAGAAATAACCACTGTATTAGTGCCTTCTTGACGGATGATGTCTATTAAGCTAAGTTCCCACTGTCGATAAGATCAAGCCCGACAAAATGATCGGGTACTGCTCTGGCTCGCTGGGAATGAGTGATCGGGAGTGATCGGGAAGGTCGACCTTTGTCGGAATCGCTCGGACTCCCATTCCGAATTATTTGGACATGTTCAAAAAATTCGGGTAGAGATCGAGTAGGCACGAGAAGCGACCAGGAAGCGGTCGGGTATTGATGGAGACTCATCGAGTAGAGGGTCGAGTTTATCGGGAGACAATCATGTAGAGATCTGGTGCGGTCGGGGTGAAGTCATCTGCCCGGTCTGCACCCGATCATCTCGACCTCTACTCGAGTAATACCCGATCGACGCAAGTACGCCCATGACGATCTGGTCGGGTAGAGATCGAGCAGAGGTCAAGTTGATCAGGTAGAGATCGTGTAGGGATAGTATCCGGGTCGAGATAGTCGAGCAGAGAACGGAGTGATTGTTGAGTTGACGTCGTGGAGGAGTCGTGAATGATCGCGAGGGGTCGTGTATGTTCGAGTAGAGGTCGAGAAGAACTCGTGTACATGCCTTCGGTCGAGCTTAATCGGGGAATTTGATCGAGTTGATCTGAACGGAAGTGGGAACCTGCCTTTATGGGATCGTGATATGAAATAACATATAGTAGGAGCGGGTATCGGTATCTATCGTATTTTAAATTGATTTTAAGACAAAGAAGAGTGGTAAAATCTTGAGCTTATATAAAAATATACGTGACAGTGGAATGTTTTTCACGCAAATTTAGACTCTCCTTGTTTAACCCTAGCCCTGTTCTACGTTTATTCCAATACCTACTGAATATTCATGGTCAAACTAACAAAATATAGGGGGATATTGTAGCCATTTTAGAAAGTACAGAAACATATCTTTCAAATTCCATTGCCAAACAGAGCAGACGATTATCAGACGGCTCCTATAGAAGCCGTCTGATCTGGGTCTACTTTGTTTGCAAATACGCGAAAACACGTTTATATGCGGGAAATGGTTACCCGTAACCTGTTCAATATTTTAACTGGCCCCTCCCTTTCTTAACATTAATTTTATCAAATATTTTTTTTTATCAAATTATTGTATGACAAACATAGCAAACCCCGATCAAAGACTTTGATCTGGGTCTACACTATTTGCAAATGTTTATGTTGTCGATTCCTGCACTTTGATAGTTAAAAAAACTAATTGCCTTTACTTGTATCGTACTTTCATATGGAGCTTTTATGTTCTATAAATTTGCCGTTACAGCTACATTCAGCACGCGACAGATTTAACCCTTTCACCGCCAATGTCGCAAAAATGCACCACGACAAATACATGTAGTGCAGTCCCAGATCAGACGCCGCCTTTTCAAGGCAGCGTCTAATCAGGGACTTCACTTTTTGTCTAAAACTCCATTTCTATATTTATGCTCTATTCCTTTGAAATTTGCATTGATTTATTTCATTTCCATATTTTACCGAATGATTTAATAAAACTGGTCTGCACACGACACATAGAAACTTGGTGCCGAAAGGGTTAGATTGTACTGAAGAGCATCTGGTTTGCTCTATGGAATTATAATTGATCTGACTCTACAGTTTCTACCAATAGCAAAACAGTATGTGTAACAAATGCCACAACACAATTCAGCTAATGAATATCCATGATGTCATTATTTCTAACATGAATATGCAACAGGGTTCGGGCTAATATTTCCCTAATGAATAGTCATGTAAGAAATAATGATCTACAGATTTCAACGAGCTGAAGTTTTATAATGGCATTATGAGCAAGTGAATGTCTAAACTTAGCATAAACTGCAGAAGAAGATCTGTCATTCTACATTCAAGCAAAAAGAGCATACCGCAAAGGCATCAACAGACATATCAGTCAAATGTTAATAAATACAAACTGGTACATGTAGTATGCCACTTTTTCACTATCAAGTATTGCTGAAAAAATGAATTGTCGTCTTTTATTTTATTTTTTCTTCAGTTTTGTGCCAAACAGTTTGTGTTTTGAAAATGTCACCCTTGGTAAGTAAGTTGTAAAGTACACAGCACAGACCCTTATCAGATGTCTCCTACAGTGCCCCTTTGATCTGGGTCTACACTTTTTTGCACATGACCCTTTTAAGGGACACTATACGTTAATGGGTTCAAAGCAGATGACGAAAGCAATCATTTAGGAGTTTTTGTGTGTGTTTTGTTTTGCAATACCATTAGCCCCAAGGGCCAACATATAGGCGCCCCGAATGACATTTTAAGAGAGGTTTACCATATTACCATAAATGTATACACTGTTTATTCACATACTGGGTGTACATTAAACCTGTCGTAAGCGACCATTAACGTGAAGCCTATAATGCTTCTTCTTTAAAGCATGTAATAGTTGCTTAATGCAGGTCAGAAGTAACGCATAAAGCGTAAAACATTGGTAATTCGAAATTTTAGTAAAGAAGAATATATATATAGTATATATAACTTCTTTTAAATCGATAATGATACTGATTTGAGTGTACAGATTAGCGAGCGTATGTTGTATACCATCGCCTTTTTCAAACTAGCAGCTGATCTAGTTCTACTCAATTTCACAGAGGTTTGGGGTATCTTTGCTCGTGACATGTCTGGAATATTATACTAATTCAACTAGTGTCTCATTGTAGACATTGATTTTCCATTTTAACTACATTGACACTTAGTATATTGGCACAGTGTTACATTTGCAGACAAAAAAGATATTATGAGGTGTTTTTGCAAATGAGATTCAATGTAATATAGCTGTCTTAACCTTTTCCTTCGTAGGCTATTTTTATACCCAACACTTTGCATAAAACTACCGGAGAGGAGCATTAACTAGAGAAAAGGAAAATTTTAGATTTGTGTAGTATTGGAACTATTTAACACAATGGTTTCAAAAAGTGACTTTTACAGAGGCATCAAAAGACATTATTTTGTGGGAATAGGTTAAAGTTCAAAGGGTCAGCATAACATAAGCGTGACCATATTTTAGGAAAAGGTTTTTGAGCACAATCCAAAGTTGCAAAATCAGTGTAGATTCAGAAAGACCAGTCGCTGAGCCTGTATTATCAATTATGGTCGATTCCTATTAGCATCTGAAGAAACACATTATTCAGGTTCATCCTTTACTCCTCAGAGACTTAGAGATGCCTTTGCAAACAGAGTAGATCCAGATCAGACGGCTTCAGTAGGAGTCCTCTGATCATGGATGCCCATTGATTGATCGGTTCTGCAGTTTTTTTTCTGCAAATTTTATTGTTCACAATGCCTTTCTAAAATTTCAGCTAATTAATATAAATGCTGGCAGTAGTTTTACATGGATATACATTGAGTAAATGGTTAATAAACATTATCGATACCTTATCATGGACAGAGCGGCTTCATTTGCTGCAAAGTCCAAATTAATTAACACACTATCCCCTAGTGACACATTTTTGCGCATCTATAGAAGTCACTTTATGAAACCATTGTGAAAAATAGAGCATTTGCTCCTATAGGAGCAAATGCTCTATTTATCACAATGGTTTCAAACTACGAATTTCTAATGTTTTCCTTCGCTTTAGTAAATGCTCCTTTTCGGTTCGGTAGGTATATTAAAAAAGGTTGGGTCTCAATTAGCCTAGGAGAGAATGAGTTAAATATTGAATATGCCTGCAGCCTAACAGAGCAACAGATGCCTGTGGGTACTCAGGTTCTGAACTGGTCATTTCTCCACCAAACCCTATGTTCTGACTATTCTCTTCGAGACAATTCTAAAGACTACAGTATGTATATACGTATATTACAGTAAAACCTCTCTATAACGGCCACTAAATTACATCACGTATTTTGTGTTAAAGGCAGGTGGCTGCTTAAAGCAAGGTGAAAGTAAAACAGAACGTTCCTATAGGAGCGTTCTGTTTTACTTTCACCTTGCTTTAAGCAACCACCTACCCTAAATACCAACTAATTCACACAATTTAGTGGCCGTTATAGAGAGATTTTACTGTAGTCATAATGTAGGATTTGGTTGAGAAATAAAGAAGTTATCCCCGAAAATGTTTCAATTGACGCATTTTATCTAGAGTTGTAGCCTAAGATTTAACCAATTGGCCAAGATCGTCTAGTTCCAACAAGCCGATCCGACCTCTATCTGAATGGATAAACAAGGCATTAACATTTTGTTAACTATTTCCATCATATAAACGCATTTTCATGTTTTGCAAACAGAATAGACCCAGATCAGACGGTTCCTATTTCAGGGTCGGTTCTGTTTGTGTATGCTATAATATAGGCCCGATTCTACAGTTTCAGCATGAGCCCAAACAGCATGTGTACATATGCCAAGATAAAACATTATCTAATAAATATTCATGATATCATTATTTCTTACATGAAAATTAAACAGAGAAAGGGTTAAGTGGAATGAAAATACAGCACTTGACTACCCAATACACAAACTGGGGTGTATTCAAAATAGCATATCCCTATTACGTTTAAATTTTGGATCACATTTGCCGCGGGAAAGACATTCCTCAGTGGGATGACATAAATAATTTCACGAATACCCACATCATCACCACCATCGTGGAGACCGCCATATACTTTTAAGTCATTCGCTGCCGAAGTCTCCGGAGAGCGACTGACAGAGCTTGCTGCAATTGGCAAATCCGTGATAACATTTGCAAATCGTCTGAACCCAGTTGAACGTAATTCGGCATCTCATCAGGATCCAAACTGTTTGACAAACTGCTTGTGTATATTTAACCCTTTCACCGCCGATGTAGCATAAATGCACACGACAAATAGTGCAGTCTCACATCAGACGCCGCCTACTCAAGGCGGCGTCTGATCAGGGACTTCACTTTTTGTCTCAATTTCTATTTCAATATCTTTACTTTATTCCTTTGAAATTTGTATTTATTTATCTCATTTCCTTTTTACCAAATGATATAACAAACTTGGATTGCAGACGACAATTAGAAATTTGGCGCCGAAAGGGTTAAAGACAAATTTGAAGAAAGAAAAAAATCAACCGTAAAACATAAAGCAGACGACATTGCTTGCATACTAAAATATCTTGGCACCAAGAGTTAGTTGCAGAAACCTACTACACATGACCGAGGCAGGTATGGGTTAGGTGACACCGCGAAGCGATTCAGGTTGGATTTCAACATGTGCAAGACGCTAGTATTCTAACACATCCTGTATCTGTAGTTGAAGTAAAATAGTCTTTGCGAATAAAAGTAAAAAATTATACTTTCTGTTTAAACGTTATGGACTGATAAATGACATACAAGAAAACGTTGATGCATAACATCAACGTCATCGAAAATAATCTTTCAACAGTATATTGTATACAGAACAGCGTACTAGAGGCACTCTCGTATATATATATCTGGCTTCTAAGTTAGCAACACATAATAATTACTTTTAAACCCTTTAATTCCTGTCCCCGCATCACATCTGGGAACTGAAATAATGGGGCTACATCCAGTCTTCATCCGTAATTCTTTGAGAGGGACTAGCAAATTTATATGCCTAATTACCTTTTATTGTTTTTATATATGCTTTATCTATATCAGATGACTTTGTTTCACATAAAAGATTAAAAGTCATGATAAAAAAGATTGTTGAGTAACTCCAACAATAAAACTATTTCAGAAACCAATTACATGATCTTTGCAATCAGCCAATGAATTTTCCTCTCACAGACCAAAACCGTTCAATAAAAATCAGACAGGAATTGGCATGTAAAACGCACAGTCGTCCCAGAAGTAACAAGAGCCGCGGGCGGCGCCAGTGCTCGTCTGGTTTGGTGCTTGTCCAGCTAAATAAAAAAAAATATGAAAATATGAATATACAACAGGGCCATAACTCCAAAATTTTGAAACAAAGAGTTATGGTTCTTATGTAGGGACCTTCCCTTCCATGAGATCTACTAACCAATGAAGTTTCATGTTAATACATCTTATACTTTTCGAGTTTTTGCACGCCGCCGACGACGACAACACAGACAATGCCTACGACCCAGTGATCACAATAGCTCGACTTTTCTTTGAAACAGACGAGCTAAAAATGAAGTGCGTACAAACATGCGTACGCCGAGATCACGCACGCGCCCGCACACACAAACTTCACAGAACTGATACTATATTAGATTGATCATTTCTGAAAATCATTTTGTCCTACAAATGTGCGAGAAATTTACGCTATATCAGTACAGATTCATTAAAGTTTCCAGTTTACTATTTTAATTACAAGGGTGTTTTTTCCTATCTCGATTCCAAGGTTAATTCAAGCCATTGTGTCAATTTTACACAATCTTTGGTTATTACCTCCTTCGCTGTAAAGTACTGTCACCTGCAAAACTAATCGTCTACTACACTTTTCAATTTTGTATGTTTCTTCCATTTTTTTTCAAGTATGATATAGATCTACATGTACAAGTACTGCATAAATAATGATATAGTTGTATTTGCTTATATGTCCGTTCAAGGTAAATAAATAAATGAGAGGAAAACAAAGAAATAATGAAAAGACAACTGCTGCCAAGACACGACCAGGATACGAAATTAGAACGAAAACAGCTGGGAACGAAACTCGATCCCAACGCAGCCTGAAACAAAACACCCGAAAACAAACGGAAAAAATAACGGAAACATTTACACGCTTTTTGTATACCTACAGTTCATAACGGTTAAATCCAGTGTTTTATATCCAGTTTCACAAATCATTTAGTCCCATTTTGAATATAGAATCACCGTAATAATCCGTCACTATAAGCACATGGTTAGAAAGGCGTGCAACTCGTGCATTACGGTGCGTTTCGGTCCCGGGACTTTCCGTCAACCGGAACAGACATCCCCGGTAGTAAATGTATGCATGTGTGTGAGTGTGTTGTTCTCAATGTAAAGTAACTTTTAAAATATTGATTCTTTTTCATATTATACTACGCGACTGTATTTGTTTATAATCTAGATGTTAATTAGGATAGTTCTCATGTTTTTGCCTGTTATATGCAAACTGAGAAAAATATATAAAAAAAATACTTTGAAAAAATACTTTGAAAATACTTTTTCTGGATCCAAGCTTTTTGCAAATACAAGTCAGGTCGTTGTTTGCATAATAACGGTTAACCCTTTCGGCGCCAAATTTCTAATTGTCGTCTGCAATCCAATTTTGTTACTCATACATGGTAAAATAAGGAAACGTGATAAATAAATGCAAATTTCAAAGGAATAGAGCATAGATATAAAAATAGAGTCGAGACAAAAATTGAAGTCCCTGATCAGACGCAGTCTTTTCAAGGCGGCGTCTGATCTGGGACAGCACTATTTGTCGTGGTGCATTTATGCGGCATTTGGCGGTGAAAGGGTTAAGTGCTTCGATTTCTTGTTCATATAACTATTGATGTAAAGCTTCATATAGAATGTTCCATTGGAGTTCAAAGATTTTTTTTATGATAAACTGTTATAAATTCTGGAGCAGAATGGTACCGATGGTGGTGAATTAGTTCTAGTTCCAATGTCTCAAGTGTATTAACCCATTCCCCTAGACCTTTTTAGACACAACCTCTTAGAATAAATCTACTGAAAAGGAGCATTTACTAGAGAATAGGAAAACATTAGAATTGTGTAGTTTTGAAATCATTGTGATAAATAGAGCATTTGCTCCATAGGAGCAAATTCTCTATTTATCACAATGATTTCAAACAATAACTTTTACAGAGGCATCAAAAGGCGTCAGTATGAGGCAATGACTTACGCTTTTGATATACATGTATTAAACTTTAGATACACAGCTTACAGTTGGGCTCGCATTCCATTGTTAATACTTCATAACAGACCAATATGACATTTGAGCTGGTTCAATCGTCAATTTACTTTCCGTGTTCAGCAATATCTATGGAACAAATTAACCCTTTACTTCTAAGCGTGTAGGCAAGTTTTAAAGATTAGGGGCCGTGGAGGATATGTGCAGACGTGTACGAGATGGGTACGGGAGGGGACATTTTCTTAGGTGTAATGTCCATGCATTCTAAGACGATTTAGAGGCTGGTATAACTATGTTACCATACTGTTTGTCAAATTATTGTGTCAGGTTTCAAGGCCTATCAACTGGTTTACTTATCAGTGTCAAACTGTAGACATTTATCGACATTTGCGACACTATTTGAATGTCTAGGGATATGAACAACTGGCTAGGAAACTGAATAGACCCGCAGGTATAACTGACCTATTTTTTAATCGAACAAATATAAGAAACTACGAGTAGAGTGAAAAAAACAACCTCTAACCGGAATTTTAGTAGAGAATAATTTTGATACTTTTAGGCAGGTGGCTGCTTAATGCATGATGAGTTACGCAGAAAACACCCTGCATTATTAAACTGTCACCTGTATACAATACCTATATCTATACAAAATTGTACGTCATGTTTTTTTTTGGGGGGGGGGGGGTTGTTTGTTTTTTATTTTATTTTATTTTATTGTTTTTTTGTTGTTGTTTTTTTTATTTATTTATTTATTTATTTTTTTTATTCTTTTTTTATTTTTATTTTTATTTTTATTTTTTTATTTTTATTTTTTTTTGGGGGGGGGGGGGTCCTGTACAGTAGAACCTCTCTATAACGGCCGCTAAATTGCATCACTTAGTTTGTGTTAAAGGCAGGTGGCTACTTAAAGCAAGGTAAAAGTAAAACAGAACAACCCTAGTGGAGCGTTCTGTTTTACTTTCACCTTGCTTTAAGCAGCCACCTGTCATAAATACCAACTAATTAATACAATTTAGTGGCCGTTACAGAGAGGTTGTACTGTATACATTTATAAATGATTGGTCAGATGTTGAGACTGCTCAAGCATCTGACCAATGAGATACTTGAGACTGCAGTCATGGCGAGAGCTAATGGAATAATTTGATAAGTTGTACTGAATCTATGTTGTACTGAAGAAGTAATGGCAATATGACTGGTCTAACAGACAACGTGTGAACGTTTTCAGGAAGAACTTGTTAATATACCAAATGTTGTTATCAAATTGACACGGTGATATAATAGTGCAAACGATGTCCTTTTTGAAAATTTCCGATATATATGCTGATTTAATTTGCATTATGGTTGGCGAGAGATGCATTTGTAACGATAAAATAGCGATTAGGATTTAGTACATTTGTACCCTGTGTCCCTTATAAGGATGAAGGCAAACAGTGCAGACCCAGACCAGATGATTCTTGGTCAGGACCAAAACTGTTTGCCTCATGAATTATTTATTTTTCAAAGGGTGAGATCGGAAAACAAATTCATGCAGAAATATCCCTTCATATGAAACTTGGAATGGTTAAAAATACTCATTGAAACGTCTTTTAACTCTTTCGCTGCCGAATTGTGTCGTTTGCAAACTTTGTCGTCTGCTACAGTTTTCCATTTTCTTCATTTTTTGTTTCAAGAAACAGACACAGTAACAAATAGTTTGGTTCCAGCTGAGACGCCGAGTCACTCAGCGTCTCATCTTGATCCAAACTGTTTGCATAGGTAATCACAGACGCTACATTGGCAGCGAAAGAGCAAATGGTTTTGAACAGTACATCTTGAAACCTCCTATAGGCGCCGTCTGATCAGGGTCTTTTTGCTTATTGAATTCAGTTGATTTGATTCCACCGTTTCTGCAAAGGCCAACGGTGGGCAATATTATAGTGACATTATCCAGACACCATATCGACGGACTAGTGAAATACTTCTGTAAAATTGTTCTGTTGGCAAATTCGTAGTGCTTTTTGAAAATGGTTTGGATCCAGATCAGAGTTACTTGGTGTTTCATTAGGATCCAAACTTCTTTGCACTCTAATTTGGGTCTAAATAGTCTAGGGGGAATGGTTTAATATTCATTTGTCTGAAGTATACACGACCTGATAGGCCAGGGTTTGGTCTATATATTTTTCCAATGCTACTCATTATGTCTGGTCGCAATTTGATCATCGCATTCTCATTCATATTTATCAGCGATAATAGTTTAACCCTTTCACCGCCGATGTCGCATAAATGCACCACGACAAATAGTGCAGTCCCAGATCAGACGCCGCCTTTTCAAGGCGGCGTCTGATCAGGGACTTCACTTTTTGTCCCAAACTGTATTTCTATATCTGTGCTTTATTCCTTTGAAACTTGCATTTATTAATCTCACTTCCTTCTTGTACCGAACGATTTAACAAAAGATGGATTGCAGCCGACAATTAGAAATTTAGCGCCGAAAGGGTTAACCTATAACATGCCGTATAAAGTTTTCGCCTATTAACAAATGGATCTTCATCATATTTTAGATATAACCTGTAATGTATTTCTTTATAATCCGAGCGTCAATCAGTTTGGATCCTGACGAGACGCCGAGTTACTCGATATCTCATCTGCATTCAGACTGTTTGCAAAGATTCTCATATATTCTGTGTGCTGTTCATTTAGCATTGGTTGTTTTAATAGGGCTATAGACATTATGTCCCACCACGGGACCTATTTAACGGTTATATGACACAGAAGGGAATCGGAAACTATATACTAATTTTACAGTGTATCAGGTAATAAGAGTAGCTTTAATCTTTTCCCTGCTCTATGCTTATTTCAATACCTACTGAATATTCATAGACAAAATAGTTATAATAAAAATGGAAGGTGGACCTTAATTGTAGCTTTTTCAGAAAGTAAAGATATAGATTTATCAAATTCCATTAGCAAACAGAGCAGACCCTGATCAAACGGCTCCAGCTACATTTGAAGATAATTATATTAAAATACTGTACATCTAAGTTAAAACTACTTATGTCAGTGAAAAAAAAATCTATTTTTGATAATGATTTATTTAATGAAATATTCACCAAAAATAAACTTCTCTATAGATAAACGGAGAAAAGTCTAATCATTATTGATTTTGCGCATGCTGTAAAGAGGAACATTAGTTGTTGTTTATTTTCCTTTGCTACTCTTCAAAGAAGGATAGGTCCTTATTTCTTTTCGCAAAATTAAGTTCATCCATATAATTTATTCATTAACCCAATGTAAATTTTACTTGGTCGACATGTACACCAAGGATAAAAACAAAGGTTTTCAAATAAAAAGAGCCATGCATTTTTTAAAAAAAAAAATCTACTTTTATCAAGAGCAAACAACTAACTAACGTCTCTCATTGTCATGTACTTAGTAGTTTTAATTATGCTATCAACACCAAAAGTGTTCCTTTTCTACTGTATATTTATAGAAGCTTTTTTAAAATAAAGATAACTAAAAATTACCTTAGTTGTTCCTTTTCTGTACCCAACTTTTGCTCTCCCTATTACTTCCTAGCATAATTAATTCATACCAGCATCAGCAGACTAGCCTTTCGTATACAGTGCTCCCTCTTTACAACGACATCCTTTGGGATACGAATATTGAATGTGTTGGTCAGAGGGAGTTGTTATAGGGAGGGAAAATTAAACATAATTAGCTTGTTTGCAGATCCCCAGATAAGGTGTATTTCGAGAACTAAAACCGTTATGCCGCAATCAAACCCTGTGTTGTGACCACTCTTTAGAATCGTCACAAAGTGACGATTCTAAAGAGTGGTCACAACATAGGGTTTGATGGAGGCATAAAGAAAATACGATGGAAAAGGGTTGTTTCTGGAGCCTTGTGGTTTCGGAAACAGTGACATGCGTTGTTGTAAGGAGGGAATCGTTATCGAGAGGACCGTTGTAGGGAGGGAGCACTTTACAAGTATACTCGAAATAAAAATGATATTTCACCAGTGTCTGTACTGTTTAAAACTACTTTGCTTTCAATGCTCAAGTAATAAACACTATACACTTCAGTCAAATATCATTTCATACTTATTAATCAAATAATTAGGTTTACATAATAGTAAACTTTGTTTTGCCGCAGCACTTACTCACTTTGCAGTACATGTACAGCAATTTTCTACTTGTACAGTAAAACCTCTCTATAACGTCAACTAAATTGTGTTAATTAGTTGGTATTTAAGGCAGGTGGCTGCTTAAAGCAAGGTGAAAGTAAAACAGAACGCTCCTATAGGAGCGTTTTGTTTTACTTTTACGTTGCTTTAAGTAGCCACCTGCCTTTAACACAAAATATTTGATGTATTTTAGTGGCCGTTATAGAGGTTTTACTGTATCACTAGTTGGTTGCTTAACATGCTGTAGAGATTTATGAAACCTCAGATGCACATCCTCTATTACTAAATTGTTACCTAAACCCAAAAATTCAGTTTTAGTTTAAGACCGAAGACAGAAATTCATAAAATAGCTGACGACCTTAAATCCTAGTTTTAATATGCTGAGGTGTTTCGTGAGTGCGTTTCATTAAGAGATTTTGCTCCGATATCTGCCTTCAACCTTTACTCCGCTATGGAATTATGTCAGCGTACATTTTGAAGCTGGTACAATGTTTGCTTCTTCCGATTCGATTAAGCTTTCGAAACACTGTTGCCCGAGTGTTAAACAGCATGGATCCTGATGAGACGCCAATTTGGACGGCGTCTAATCTGGGCCCAAGCTGTTTGCAAATACCCGTCATCAACTCTCGGATAACGGAATAAAGGTTAAGCATTCTCGAAAATGAGATGGCAAGAATGAGGGACCACGATATTTTAATCCAACCAAGATTCATTTGGCTTTTTCAAAGTTGACTGAAATACCCATTGACCATTCCTGTTTTGAACCATTTTCGTTTTTAACCTTTAACCTAGCAGTCGTGGTCTGGTTGTCATTTGATGAAAAACACTTGGAGCCGGATGATAACGCCGAGGATCTCGTCGTCTTGCCAAGATCCAAGTTGTTTTACATTCTCATAAAAGTTTGTCAAACGTTTGGAAGAATCGTAACTTGAATCAAATAATTGTTTTCAGCAGGATAATAATTCACCCTTTACTTCACATTCGTATATGCATATACATGTATAAGTTTTTTGCAAACAGAAGCTGTCTGATAAGGGTCCCCTCTGTTTGCATTAATAATACTACATGTATACAGAAATCTAGCCAAAAAGCAATGACATTTTTGAATACCTAATCAGAATATGAATAATACCCAATTACGAAAACTGCCAATACCCATTAAAAATTGCAAATACCCAATTCTGTAAAAACAATCAAGGAGTAAATACCCAATTGCATCAAAACCTTATCTGTAACCCTGTGTATATATACGAGTTTACATTGCCTTTCATAGTAAAATGTGCAATTATAAAACTTCAGTTCATTAACACTTTCCCTCAAGGGCTTTCTTTTAGATCATATTGAATAATTATACTGCATAGGAGCATTTACTAGAGAAAAGGAAACTTTCAGAAATGTGTAAATTTGAAACAAATGCTCTATTAATCCCAATGGTATCAGAAAGTGACGTTTACAGAGGCGTCACATTGCGTCAATATGAGCGAAGGGGATAATATTGGCAGTCATACAATCTTGCATGATTAATTCATTAACCTTTAGCCCGCTATAGGCGGATGAGTGTATACATTTGCAAACAGTTTGGATCCAGATGAGACGCCGAGCAACTCGGCGTCTCATCAGGATCCAAACTGTTTGCCATCCTGACTGCATTTTGGTAGACAAATTGATTATAGTTTCAATTTTGAAAATGCAGCAGGTGAGAAATTCTGCAAAAATAATTTGCTCAGCAGGCTAAAGGTTAAGTACGCGGTTGATAATGAGTTAAAGCACACCAATAATTATGTGTTCACTGATACACAATCCTCTAAAGGGCAATACCACTGATATATAATCACCTGGATTTCTGAATTTCCCAATAGCGTATTTATACCACCATCATAATTGTCTGCCGGTTAAGGACCTACACTCAGACTATGCTTTCTATGAATTTCGTTTTCATTACTTTGTGATCTTTGGTAGTGGGATAACACATCTTTTAATTTACCATTTACATTATAGACACGCATTCTGGCACTTTTGTAAACAGAAAAGGCCCAGATCAGACGGCCCCTATAGGAGCGGTCTGATCAGTGTCAGCTCTGTTTGCTTATGGAATAAAATATACATATTTCGACAGTTTCTGTCATTGTCAAATGGTAAAATTTCCTTTGTGAATTATTTTTACATAGTCATTATTTTTTATATGAATGTTCATGGAGAAAAGCGTTAAAATATTTTAACTTTGACCTCCATGATGAATTCATCCTAATATGTATTTTAATATATTTATATTCTGATAGATTCGTCCAAACATTTAAGAAACTATTGACTGAGTGTCAAACAGCTTGGCTCATGATGAGCTCTATGTCAGTCTTGAACGTATTGTTTAATGCATTTTGTTTTTTCGTTTTCTATTACAGGTGTATCAATCACCCATCGTACGAGCCAGACATGCTTAACAAGGGACGAGTTAATGTAACATACTTGTATTCCTTATATTCGCACACTGACAGACGTCCAGATACTAGATGCGCAAATTAAAAGTTTTCAAGAATAACTACTTTATTTCTCCACCAAATCATTTATTGTGAACGCTCATTAGAATCGTCTCTTCGAGACGATTCTAAAGAGTGGTCACAACATAGGGTTTAGTGACAAAATGACAATTTTAGCATCTGAATACGACCCTTTATCTATTGCTCTGGCACATTCATTGATTTACTAATTTCCAATACAACTCTAAACCAAACCATTAGAAGATGTGTCTCGGGACTGTGCAAAACGGGATAAACCTATACCGCTCACTTTATTCCCTCTCGAGTATCCCTACGGGGGTCTTTAATCTAGCTGTTATTTGTCTGAGTGCTATACTTGCAGACAGTCATTATATGACATCATTTCTCATTCTATATATTTGCAAATAGGTTGAAGATAAACAAAGAGATAACGTTTTATGAAGAGTTTTGTCCTATGTTATTATCATTGAGACATTTCCGTATTCTACATCCAGACTTGGATAATTTAGTTTAGGTAAATGAAGCTGTCAGGAAACTATTAATTTGCGAATAGAACAGGGTCCATGCTTATAAAACTTTTAGCTGAGTCTGAGATCGTTCTCAAGTTTTTGATTGGTCAGATTTGAGCCAAAGGCTCAAATCTGACCAATCAAAAGCTTGAGAACTCAAATCTGACCAATCAAAAGCTTGAGAACGAAACTCAGACTCAACTAAAAGCTTTATAAGCATGGACCCAGAATAGCAGAGGTCCAGATAAGATGCGTAAATTAAAACTGTCTTCCATGAATACGTCTGTCTACGCCTCTGTAATAATCACTTCTTGAAACCATTGTGACAAATAGAGCATTTGCTCCATTAGGAGCAAATGCTCTATTTACCACAATGTTTTCAAACTACAACATTCTAAAATTTTACTTTTCTCTAGTAAATGCTCCTTTTGGGTAGATTCATTCAAAGAGGTTGGGTCTAAAAATATAGCCTATGGAGGATTAGGTTAATACTTTTTCAAGAATAACTTCTCGTGGGGGAAATGAGGATTTTAGTATTTGAGTACGCACGTTTATCTGTAACTCTGACTGCATAGCTTTAATATTATTAATGGGCCTGTAAGTGGAAATGGAAATATTGAGAGACAGGATAGACCCAGAACAGCCGCTTCGTTTGACTACGGTGTTTAGTTTGTCTGTGTACTGTTTGCAGTGGCAGCTATCGAAATGCTATGACTGCCGATACTGACATACAGTGAAGACTACAACACGATGAATGTCCTATATATAGCTAGTCACTAGCACTATATTAGTACATTATACATTAGCACTATATGTTAATGTCCAATGATATATTTTACTTCGAAACCGGTCATATTGTATTACAAAAAAATTACAATGTATTTGCCATGGATATACCTATAACGCCTTCGCAAACAGCCAGTATATCCCTATCAGACGGTGCCTACAAACCCGTATCAGACGGTGCCTACAAACCCGTATCAGACGGTGCCTACAAACCCGTATCAGACGCCGCCTACAAACCCGTATCAGACGCCGCCTACAAACCCGTATCAGACGGTGCCTACAAACCCGTATCAGACGGTGCCTACAAACCCGTATCAGACGCCGCCTACAAATCCGTATCAGACGGCGCCTACAAACCCGTATCAGACGGTGCCTACAAACCCGTATCAGACGGTGCCTACAAACCCGTATCAGACGCCGCCTACAAACCCGTATCAGACGCCGCCTACAAACCCGTATCAGACGGTGCCTACAAACCCGTATCAGACGGTGCCTACAAATCCGTATCAGACGCCGCCTACAAATCCGTATCAGACGGCGCCTACAAACCCGTATCAGACGGTGCCTACAAACCCGTATCAGACGGCGCCTACAAACACGTATCAGACGGCGCCTACAAACACGTATCAGACGGCGCCTACAAACCCGTATCAGACGCCGCCTACAAATCCGTATCAGACGCCGCCTACAAATCCGTATCAGACGGCGCCTACAAATCCGTATCAGACGGTGCCTACATACCCGTATCAGACGGTACCTACAAACCCGTATCAGACGGCGCCTACAAATCCGTATCAGACGGCGCCTACAAATCCGTATCAGACGGCGCCACAAATCCGTATCAGACGGCGCCTACAAACCCGTATCAGACGGCGCCTACAAACCCGTATCAGACGGCTCCTACATACCCGTATCAGATAGTTCATGCACAGGGTCTGCTCTGTTTACTTATGAAGTCTACACTGTTTAGAAATGTTTACTTTGCTAATAAAGTGTTTTAGAATCTTGAATCTTTAATCGGTCAAAAAGTTCAAACTCGGTTAAGTTTGACAGGAAACTAGCACTTGTATTTAGGGATTGCAAATTATTCCTTTCAACGCTGATTTATCAGATTGTAATAAACAATCACTGTTAACCCATTCCCACTTAGGCTATTTGTTAGACCTAACCTCTTTGAAAAAATATCAAAAAGGAGCATTTACTAGAGAAAAGGATTTTTTTAGAATTGTGTAGTTTTTCAGAATGGTTTCAAACTGTGAATTTTATAGAAGCGCAAAAATGCGTCAATGGGGAGTAATGTGTTAAAGCTCTCAAATGTGTTAGTGGATTCTGCAAGACAAACACATACCCTGATCAGGCGGCTTCTCTGGTCTACACTGTTTCCAAATGACAGTACAATAATTCCCCACATTCAAAGGAATGAATATTTAACATTTCCTTCATATAAACGCCTTTTCATGCCTTTGTAAACAGAGAAGACCCAGATCAGCCGTCTGATCAGGGTCTGCTCTGTTTGTTAAGGAAATTTGATATATATGTTTCTTTAGTTTTTAAAATCGCGACAATGTTCCACCTTTCATATTTCAGTATAACTATTTTGTCCAAAAATATTCAGCAGGTACTGAAAGTTGGACTAAATATAGAACAGGAACAAGATTAACCATTCGCTTGCTATTCACGTCAATATACGTACCTGTAAATAGTGAAGACCCAGATGAGACAGCTCCTGCAGGAGCTGTCTCATCAGGGTCTGCACTATTTACAAGTTGATTGTGCAACCAGTGCACTCCACAGCGATTGCACAGCGAAATACTTGTGCAATTTGAAGATATATGTAATTATACAACAGGGCATGGGTAAAGAAGGAGAAATGTATTTTAAAATTCAGCAAGAGAAGGATTAAACAAGGGGACTCCAGTGTAGACATTGTTGTATTGACACATTCCATCCTTTTGCAAAATACAACCGCTAAACTAGCATACAAAAAACTAATCGCACATTTGCAACCTCTTGCGAGACACAAATACAAGCTTTTATTCTGACTAACATACTCAGACATGCATTGTACCTAACTCAAATAGTCCATCTATTTTTGTTAACCACTCGAGTCGTTAACAAGAGACAATTTCTGCATCTAACGATTATGCTCATTTGATCAACAGAAGTAGGTACAGTATAACCTCTCTTAACCGGAATTCTAGTAGATAAGAATTTAGATACTTTTAGGCAGGTGGCTGCTTAATGCAGAGTGAAAGTCATGCAGAAAGCTCCTAGAGGAGCTTTCTGCATGACTTTCACCCTGCATTAAGCTGCCACCTGTCTCCAAGACCGATATTCATACTAAATTTAACGGCCGGTTAAGAGAGGTTTTACTGTAATGAAATCATGTATGGTAATTATCTTGTCTCAGAACTATGTCTGGGTTTGAACCTGAACCCGCTGAATCATTAAAACTGGCTCTTACTTAGAAGCCCTTTGATCGGGGTCTGCATTGTTTATAAATATCTTATATATACATGTACTTAGTCCTTGCACATTAAGAGCTAACTGAAGGTGCAATAAGCCGGAATGCAATTTAACCCTTTCCTCCATAAATACGCCTTTTTACGCCTTTGCAAACAGAGTAAACCCAGATCAGACGTCTCCTATAGGGGTCGTGTGATCAGGGTGTGCTCTGTTTGCTTATGAAATAATATAGATCTGATTCTGTAGATTCTGCTTCAGTGAAAGTTCGTGTGTTAATAATTTTATTAAAAATTAACTTAATTAATATTCATGATGTCATTATTTCTTACATAAATATTTATTATTAAAGGGTTAACAGTGCTTTAGATAAGAGAATATTCGAGGGTTTGGTGCAAAACTATTGTAACTCCTTCACAAAGTGAAGGAGTTACAATAGTTTTGCACCAAGCCCTCGAGATGTGTTTAGGAAATCTAAGTAAACAATTTTGATATTTTCTCCATCCAGCTCTATCTCGCTGCTTCTAATTAGAACCACCTCTCTGTGACAATTATAATGAGTAGTAGTAAGGTATATGACTTTTTGTTAGACCAGTAAGTATTGAATCTACAGCACTGTAAGTAGACAGGTGTTTGTTTAAAGGTTTAGTTCATCAAATATTTGAAGAAATTCATTAACAAGAGTGCCGCATACGGTACATGATACGCAAACTTGCAAAACTTCTCTGATTCATCATCATGCCTTATAAGTGTTGACATTTTCTAATTTGTGCTTCAGATCTTGATCTCCATATTAAGGTGATAGTATATATATGTAAAAACAACACAACAGACAAACCAAAAGTTGACCGACGAACTAAGCAACGAAGGTAAAAAATTCATTGGCTACAATTTTAAAATAAAATGACATATAAAAAAAAACCCGCACTATATGTGAAACTCTATATTAAGGTCATAGGTCATATCATATTCAAAAATTGAAGTAAATATCATTTAAAATAAAAAAAAAAGTTACAGCCATCCTCATATGTTCATATATTTGCATTATTTTTTCAAATGCAAGGACTGGCCATAACTCCGTAATGACAAATTAAATGAACATCAGAGACGATTCAGCTTCAGATCTTGATGCATTAAAGATTTGTGTGACGCTTCATTAATGTCCGTCAACTATTTTTCCGAGAAAATGGCGGAAAAAGAAAATGCTGACGGACGAACGGATGAACGGACGAACAGACGGACGGACATGGTCACGCCAAAATACGACCATATTTATTCGGTGGGTGTATAAAAATGGACACGATCCTATATTACTACAACATGTCTGACTGTCAACACTTTAACAGTTGGCAATCATCGCAATCATGCTGCCCTCGTTTCATGTACGCCGACAGGAAAGGCTTACGATTTTTCTACTCTGTACACAACTCTTCCTCATATTTTAATTAAGGATAAGCTTACTAACTTAATCCAGAAAGTGTTTGCCCGGAAAAACATCATTCCTGGCATGTAATGCTGAAAAAGCTTTCTTTACTGACGAGCAAATAAAATATTACACCAATTGGACGTGCTCAGAAGTTTGCGAATCACTAACCTTTCTTTTGGATAACATATGTTTACGTTATGGGAATGCTATATACCGTCAGGTAATTGGTATTCCTATGGGTACGAATTGCGCACCACTTGTCGCAGATTTGTTTTTGTACTGCTATGAGAGAGATTTCATGTTGCGTTTGAATCCTCAATCACAAGAAGATGTTATAAAAGCCTTCAATGAAACTTGTCGATATTTGGATGATATTTTTAACTTAGATAACCCTTTCTTTGATGCTCTGATTCCTACAATTTATCCTAAAGAACTCAAATTGAATAAAGCTAATCCGTCCGACAATTATGCAGCGTTTCTTGATCTAGACCTTAAAAATGATAATGGAATGATTTCTTCTAAATATATGTGCAAAAGAGATGATTTTGATTTTAATATTGTAAATTGTCCTCATCTTGACGGGGATGTTCCCCGTGCTCCATCTTACGGGGTTTATATATCTCAACTTATTCGTTTTGCTAGAGCTTGTTCATCTATTGACGATTTTAACAGTCGAAATCTCATTTTAACTGAAAAACTGCTTAAGCAAGGATATAGATACCATAAACTAAGAAAAACTTTCTCTAAATTTTACTATCGAACTCTCTCTCTCTTATTGGCAAGTACCAATGTAATCTCAAGGCGCTTCTGCGACACGGTATTTCACATCCTGAATGTTATGGTGATGTGATTTACAAACTTCGTAAAATTATTGGACATACCCATTTTCTCACTTTGTTCATCAAATATGTTTAAAAATTCATTAAAAATGGATATGATCCTGTAGTACTACAACATACTGCATGTTTGGTTGTCAACCCTTTTACAGTTGGCAATCACGCTGACCTCTTTGCATGCACGCCGACAAGAAAGGTTTAGTACTCTATGAAGGCGACCTCTTAAATCCAGAAACGGAAGGAGAACATCGGATATCTGTACTATTTCATTTTTGTCGTACCCTTTATTACTTTTCTACAGTTACTCTGTTTGCAGCTCAATCATTTAGTACACTAGCGATAGGTGGATACAGTTTGTTCACTTAAATGTTTTCGTTATACATGCACTTTACCACTGTATTTGCCATTGCGGTTGTTGTAGATTAGTTGGAGAGGGGATGCGTTTATTTACACTGTTTGTCTTTTAGGGTGGGGATGGAATAAGTGTGAGGTTGGGCGCCCATAAACCGGTTTAACCCCCAGTGACTTTTGCCACTGACCGTTCCAAGGCGGTACTTCCATCTCCCCCTATTGGATGTTTGTTTTGTCTTTGTGCGTCTCTTGATGTTTTTATAGTTATGTACATTTGCTGTTTCCTTGTGTTGCTGTTCGGGCGACTGTTTGTTCTGTATGTGGTGTTTCCTGCATGACTCATTTTTGTACTTTTAGTACTTAAATCCGGAAACGGAAGGAGGACGTCGGACCTTTGTACTATCAAGTTTTTGTCACATCCTTTATTACTTTTCTACCGTTACTCTGATTGCAGCTTAATCTAATCATAGAGTACACTAGCGATACGTGGGTCAAGTTTTTTCACTTAAACATGTTTTCGTTTTACATGCAAATTACCACTGTATTTGCCATCGCGGTTGTTTTAGATTAGTCGAAGTGGGGATTATGTTTATTTACAGCTTGTTTTTTAGGGTGGGGATGGAATAGGTGTGAGGTTGAACGCCCCTAAACCGGTTTAAACCCAGTGACGATTGTCATTGACCGTTCCAAGGCGGTACTTCCATCTTCCCCCTTTTGTTTGTTTGTTATCTCTTTGTACGTCTCTTTGTGTCTTTTGATATGCATGTACATTTACTGTTTTTGTCGTGGTGCTGTTCGGGCGGCTGTGTGTTTTGTGTGTGGTGTTTCTTGCATGACTCATACATCTACATTACATGTAGTTGTTGCTTTTTAACAATATTACATGTAGGTTCAATGTAGTGAAAATAATTATGACTGTAAATGTACTACACTTTATAACAAACAAGAGTCAAGAAAGTCAAGCAATATCGACAGACTCGTGGCTGTAAATATTTATTCTATAAGCGTAAAGCTATACAGTATCATGAGAGTAAAGATATATACACAGGACCGAAATTGAAGCAATATCAACAGAATCGTGAGAGTGAAGCTATTACAACAGAATCAAGGGTGAAACTATACCAACACTGGCAACAGAATAATGAGAGTGGAGCTATGTATACAACAGAATCATGAGTGAATCTGTACTAACAGAATCATGAGAGTGAAGCTATACCAACAGAATCGTGAGAGTGAAGGTATACCAACATAATCATGAGTGAATATGTACTAACAGAATCATGAGAGTGAAGCTATTCTAACAGAATCGTGATAGTGAAGGTATACCAACATAATCATAAAGGAAAGGTATACCAACAAAATCGTGAGTGAAGTTATACCAACAGACTCAAGAGTGAATGTATACCAACAGGATCATGAGTGAAGCTATACCAACAGAATCACGAGTGAATGTATATCAACAGAATCACGAGTGAATGTATACCAACAGGACCATGAGTGAATGTATACCAACAGAATCATGAGGGAAGGTATACCAACAGGATCGTGAGTGAAGCTAAACCAACAGAATCGTGAGTGAAGCCATACCAACAGAATCATGAGTGAAGCTATACCATCAGAATCGTGACAGTAAATCTATACCAACAGAATCGTGACAGTGGAGCTATACCAACAGACTCGTGACGGTGAAGCTATACAAATGTACCAACAGAATCGTGACAGTGAAACTGTACCAATACAGAATCATGAGTGAAGCTATACCAGCAGAATCATGAGTGAAGCTATACTAACAGAATCAATCATGAGTGACTACTCATTTCAGAGTAAATATATTACGGGTACTTTATAATTACTAAAACCAACATTTCTCCACCAAAATGTGCTGTGTCCACTCTTTAGAATTGTATCTTCGAGGCGACTCTAAAGAAAGTCTACGAATTCTCATGCTAAATGCGCCTTAACTCGCATTTGCAAACATCTTGGGTCCAATTTATTTGAAACCCTGTCAACAAGTTCTCAAAGGATTGAACAAATCAGAAGTCAGTGACAATTTCAGAAAACGAGAGATTGAGCAGAGATATTATTTCAGTATTTATAGGTTTAAAATAAAGTCCAATTTACTGATCTTAATCGTGCAAGATCGTATCCAAATGTAATTTACGCACCGTGACTATAGGTGTCCGGGGACAGGCTCTCACGGGACAATTTACAATTGTGTAGTTTTGAAATAATTGTGACAAATACAGCGTTTATCAAAATGGTTTCAAATGGTAACTTTTACTGAGGCGTCAAAAGGCGTCAATATTAGGGAATGGGTTATAGCTTACATGACAAGACAGAACGTTTATCAAATACTACCCCACTTAGCCTTTGTGTTTTGTTCCATTTTTTGGCCGTTATAATATTTTCACCTCTCAGATTGATGTTTCGCACGTGCGTTAGTGCGTATTGCTAGTTACGTCCCTGATATGCCTCTGGCATTTGGGACCTATTCTTAACCCTTATAACGAATGTTAAAGAAATGTTTGCTCAATTTCTGTTTTGCTTTAACCCATTCCCTCATAGGCTATTTGAATAAATCTACCGACAAGGAGCATTAACTAGAGAAAAGAAAAAAAATTGAATTTTGTAATTTGAAACCATTGTGATGAATAGAGCATTTGCTCCTATAGGAGCAAATGCTCTATTTGTCACAATGGTTTCACAAAGTGAGTTTTACAGAGTCGTCAAAACTCGTCAATATGAGGGAATTGGTTAAACAGACTTTCGCTTCGATCAGACTCTTGAGAAACTACTGGGCTGGTGTCAAATAGCTTGTATCATGATGAGTTACTCGGCGTTTCGTCTGGATGTCTGGATCCAAACTGTTTGCGAATCCTTCAAGGCGCGCTGTTTGTAAGAAGGTTCAACAAAGTGTCGACAATTTGGAATTTAAATCAGTTGCTGAATAACTCATAAGGACAAAGTCTGTTTGATATTCTTATCGAGTTTCCGAAAAGTCATTTAGGCATGGCAAGATAATTTAAATTTAGGTCTGAAACAGATAAACACTTATAGAAGCTGAATATATTACAGTGGTTTTGCGCCAAAGCACCACTTTATTATGTCAGATTCAAAGAAAAGTTACGAGGTAATTCCAGTACAGTAAAATTCTTTCTAAACAAAACGTTTAGTTCAGAGGAATTTAGATCATTTTAGATGGTGGCTGTTTAATGCACAGAAAAATCATGCAGAAAA
Organism: Azorinus chamasolen; assembly: GCA_963576725.1. NCBI lineage: Eukaryota > Metazoa > Mollusca > Bivalvia > Cardiida > Solecurtidae > Azorinus > Azorinus chamasolen. The sequence goes on along the minus strand of OY755247.1, from coordinate 19,548,472 downwards.
CTCCGGTGGGAGCTTTCTGTGTAATTTTCACCCTACACTAAGCTGTCATCTGTCTTAACCCTTCCCTGTTTTATATTCGTGCAAAATACTAACATCATGGCCATGGCAAAATTAGAATTAGATCAATATTATCATATTATTATTATTGTATAAGAAAACAGAGATAAGCAAATAAAAATACCCTGATCAGTCGGTTTCTACAGGAGCAGTCTGATATGGGTCTACTCTGTTTGCAAAGACGTAAAGAGGCTTATGTATGGATTAGAGGGTTAATATAGAAAACGTCCTGATTCAGCAAGAATCTTTGATTATCCTTGACTGCAATCTGTCACGTGGTGAACATATTCCAAATTCCTGTTCATAATCGAATATTCCGAAATGATATCTATAAACAAGAAACTGATTATATTCTTCCTGTACATTAATAACACAGATAATGAAACATGTTCGTGATGTATTGCTGCACCTCTGCAACTTCCCATGGGACATGGGCGCATGCAATATACACAAGTCTTACATGTTCGTAAAATCTACTTAACCCTTTCTCTGTTCAATATTCATGTACGAGATAACGGTATCATAAACATCAATTAGCTGAATTTTTATAATGGCATAGATAGAAACTGAAGAGTCAGATCTATCATCATGTCATAATCAAACAGAGCAGACCCTGATCAGACGGCTCTAGGAGCCGTCTGATCTGGGTCTGCTCTGTTTGCAAATGCGTGAAAACACGTTTATATGAAGGAAAGGGTTAACCCTTAGCCTGCTGTAAACATACGTCTGCTCAAACTCCGATGAGTTCCATTTTTTTCTGTTTTTCGATTCGTTTAAACGTTTGCGGAACTATTGATCGAGTGTCTAACAGCGTGGATCCTGATATAATGCCGACTTAATATGCGTCTCATCTGGATCCATACCAGGCGCGGATTTAGAGGGGCGGAGCCGGCGTACGCCCCCCCCCCCCACCAACCCCCAATTGCCAAAACAATTTTTTAGTGATATTTCATATCTATATACAGTAAAACCTCTCTATAACGACCACTAAATTGTGTTAATCAGTTGGTATTTAGAGCAGGTGGCTGCTTAAAGCAATGTGAAAGTAAAACAGAACGCTCCCATAGGAGCGTTCTGTTTTACTTTCACCTTGCTTTAAGCAGCCACCTGCCTTTAACACAAAATAATTGATGTAATTTAGTGGCCGTTGTATCTAAGTACTAAAAATTAATAAAACAATGATCTAGTGGGAGTGTTTTATTTCCCTCACCCAATTAAAGGGGATGTCCCTACATTTGACGCGTTTCATAAACACTTAAAATATACAAAACTCTTTTGTTTATATGCTGAAAAGTAGTATATCACAAAAAGCCCCATCCAATTACCGTTTATAATGACAAAACATCCATGTATTTGATATCACCGATCCCGGTTTAACTCCCCGATGTTTCAGTTTTATTCGGGTTGAGTTTTAGTTTCGTAACTGTTCGCCCTATTCGCGATTCTCCGACCACTTCCGAGAAAGCTATTACGTAAACAATGGAGGGATCGGGTGATCATCGGCAAAACGCGGAAGAATTTACGGAAAAGGCCGATAATATTGTGTTGGAGAACAAAAATTATCAGTTATTGATGAAATCGGTTTTTTTGTATCACAGGGGCATTTTTCGATATAAGTTTATATTGGGAACCTTCATAATAATGATAGAGCATAACAAATACCAAGTTTTATGATATTATTGAAAATATGCGATCATTGTAGGGACATCCTCTTTTTCAACATGTATTACAAACACACTATTTATTTATGTTATCAAACATAAATATCTATGCCCCTCCCCCCCCCCTCCAAAAAACATCTAACCCCCCCCCCCCACCCCCTAATCTGAAATCCTGGATCCGCACCTACATACTGTTCGAAAATGCGTTTAGCAGTCGAGTAGTTCAGGAAATGTGAAAAAGCAGTCGAACAGGGGGAGCCACACACAAAAGGGGACGGTGCAAATGTTCTATTTCATCTAGAAATATACAGGGTGTCCCAAAAAACGAACCCGGGATTAAGATGTGCAAGTTATCCCATATATAGGTAGTAGAGACAACATACATTGTGTAAATTTTGTCTAAACATATTCATTGTTTTTTACGATATCAGCATTTAAACGAAAGCATCCAAAACTCCATTTTTAACTTGATAAAGGCATAGACTATGCAATATACGCATATCATGTTAAAACAGATTTCAGGCGCATTCATTAAAATACCTATATCTTTAAAATCAATGCATATTTTAAGAGGCATTTCGCAGAAATATGCACAAATGACATATCTACATAAGTAAATATTTACATTTTAAAGTGTTCGATTACATAGGTTAAAATACACATTTGATCCAGGGTTCCATTCTTTTTGGGAGACCCGGTAGTACATGTACATAGAAAGAGCTCACTACGAGTAATCCCAACATTTAGCGAAGAAAAAATGAGAACTTTTAGGCAGATGCCCCTAATGCAAACTGAAGACCCTGCAGAAATCTCCTCTATTCTCTTGTGCTCTGATTTGCCATGAATTATCACCTATGACTTAGAAATATCTAAGAACAAGAATCTGTCTATAATCATAAGTATGAAACAAGTTTCTTCACTTCTTCAACTTCCCACAAGGCACATTTGCAGACAATAAACACCAATGTAACATGTTCAGATATACATTATACATAGGAATATACACATGTGTTCGATACTGGTGAATTTTCATCCATAAAATGTATCTAGAATCTAGAAACAACGTAAATATTGTTTGGTACTAGCCATAGCCTGACAATATCATAACACCATATTTTATTAACAGAAAGTAATGTGTTTGCCAAATTGTTGTCAATTTGACAGGAAGGAAAATCAGCGAATTCAGCTAAATTTTGTTATTATTTGATGAAAAGCTTTGACAGAGTTTCTTCTTCATGATGAAGAATTTACGCCACTGTAACCAAAGTAGACCCAGATAAGAAAGCTCCTGTAGGAGCTGTCTGGTCAGGATCTAATGTTCGCCATGAAGATTGATCAGCTTTGACGTAGAAAACTGCCTCCAATACAAAACTTGTTTTTCTTTTCATATAATGATGAATATCAGAATAATATTAATTCGTATACATAAGTATTTCCGAAACGTGTAGATATACGCGTTACATTAAAATTAAGTGCATATAAAATGACAAGAAGCTGTTGTCAAAACGGGAAACATAGAACCAGTTGTGACGAACGAGAGAAAGGGTAGGGAGAGGAGTGAGATAGAGATACATAGAGAGTCAGTGAGAGATACAGACAAAGAGACAGATGGACACACATAAAGAAAGACAGAGAGAGGCAGATAGAGAGGGATGTGAGGGAGAGTGAGGAAGAGAGAAAGAGGGATACAGAAAATGAGAGAGAGGGTGTGTAAAAGAGACAAATACAGAGAAATAGAAAGAGGGACGGGGTTGGACGAGAAGACAGTCTAAAAATAAGTTAATATTCATGACGTCACTATTTCTTGCAAAATATTCAAGAAGTAAATGGTTAAATAGCCAATACGACGGACCGATGGGAACAGTCGCACCGATGACATATATGATACCCACATGGATTCTTTTTTTAGGCAAAGGTCAAAGGCGAATTATTAGAATACACTGTATTAACACATTCCGTCCTAGACCATTTATAGACCCAATCTCTTTGAATAAATCTACCGAAAAGGTGCATTTACTAGAGAAAAGAAAAGTTAAAAATTGTTTAGTTTGAAACCAATTAGATAAATAAAGGATTTGATCATGTGGAGCAAATGCTCTTTTCATCACAACGGTTTCAAAAACGGCTTTACAGATGCGTCAGAAGGCGTCAGTAGGAGGGAATGGGTTAGCCATTTAAATGTTGAATATTCAGACTTGACAGAGTCGTCAAAAGTCGTCAACATGAGGGAATGGGTTAACTCTTTTATTTTCATATAATTAAGCCTTAAGGAGAACGCTACTAGACATTATTTTGGAACTCATTTCTTCACGTCGAGGGGCACAGCAAAAATAAAACATTTGCTTGTATAAGCCGTTGGCATCGATGGGTTTAGCAAACAGTGCAGTCCCTGATCAGAAGAATCCTTCGGAAGCCCTCTGGGTCTTCGATATTTGCCTCTGTCACATGTATAGGATCTCCGGAGTAAATGGCAGGCAAAGCTTTACTAGAAAGTTTTGAATGACAAACATTGCATACTCCGAAAAGATGGCTCCTCTTTGAATCATCTGTTCTTGTTTTACAGTAGAACCCGTTTTAATCGGCCTTCAAATAAAGGTCTAATCATGGGTCGGTAAGGCAGGCAGTAGCTTAGTGCAGATCAAAGTAATACAGAAAGCTCCCACATGCACTACTTTTGCCCTGCACTAAGCAACCATCTGCTTTTAAAGACATTTATGTTCAATAAAGGAATGATCGCTAAAGACAGGTTCTAGCGTACACTGGTTTAAAAATGCCAGTGCAGTCGTGGTCATCTTGTATTGGTTTTATATATTTACAAACATTAATAATGTCTGCTTCAACAATTGAATGTTTCCCCTCAAAGACATTAATTCCAATAAAAAGAACCCATTAATGTCCACTGTATACTTTAAACAAGGGACTGCAGATAAGAAGAGACGTATTGATTTATAAAATGAAAGGTCCGAGTAAGAAGCGTAAATTAAAACATTTTCAAGAATGATTTCTTTATTTCTCCATTAAATCCTATGTTGTTACCACTCTTTAGAATCGTCTCGAAGAGACGATTCTAAAGAGTGGTCACAACATAGGGTTTTGTGGGGGAAATGACAATTTTAGCATTTGAGTACGCACATCTATCTGTAGCTCTGTAATATATTATTTCTTAGTCAAAGAATATTCTGCTTCCTCTCAATAGAATCCCTCCTCCGGGGCGTTTATAATGAGTTGCAGCGAGATAGTGTTTGTCGGAGAAATATATACAGTAAAACCTCTCTATTACGGACACTAAAGTGTGTTAATTATTTGGTATTTAGGGCAGGTGGCTGCTTAGAGCAAGGTGAAAGTAAAACAGAACGCTCCTATAGGAGCGTTCTGTTTTACTTTCACTTTGCTTTAAGCAGCCACCTGCTTTTAACACAAAATGCTTGATGTAATTTATTGGCCGGTATAGAGAGGTTTTACTGTTTAGTAAATAGCTCTTTAAAAAGGCTTTTATATAAAAGCATCTGCCTGAAAAGGCATTTACAGCCATGCAGTATAATGTACTTTCTATATTCTCTTTCGGAATACTAGTAAGCCTCGGAATACTAGTAAGCTTTGAATAATTTCGAAATCTTTATCTTTGGGTAAATAAATCTAGTCACATAATGGTTTGAAAAGCACAGCTAGAATGAAAAAAAAATTACACAACACGCAAAATTAATGTAACATGAGGACAAAGTTATTACTGGTTTATGTTGCTGTGGGGAATTGGAACTAATCAAGAAAACAGTTTGTGTAAGTTTATTTATAAAATGATAATACAGTAAAACCTCTCTATAACGGCCACTAAATTGTGTAAATTAGTTAGAATTTAGGGCAGGTGGCTGCTTAATGCAATGTGAAAGTAAAACAGAACGCTCATCGCTTTAAGCAGCCATCTGCCTTTAACACGAAATACTTGATGTAATTTAGTGGCCGTTATAGAGAGGTTTTACTGTATGTGTGGCTAAAGTTTACTTTCATGTACAATAGAACCTGTCTCAAGTGGCCATCAAAAAGAGGTCTAATTATGGGTCTGTAAGGCAAGATGTAGCTTAATGCAGGCCAAAAATAATGTAGAAGCTCCTAAAGGAGCTGTTTGCGTTACTTTTGTCCTGCATTAAACAACCGCCTGCTTTTTATATATTCAATAAATGAGTTGCCGCTCAGGACTGGTTGTACAGTAGATATCTGGCGTACGTTACTTACTTATGTCCCCTGACGTAACACGTAACCACAGCTAATGTGGACGTTGTGCCACTCGAGGCGAAAGTATAAAATAATATTCAAATTAAAGAATCAATAAAATACGGATGAATTCTAAATCCCAATTTATAATTTTTATCTGCATTGTCGCAATTACGTTTTCAAACACATGGCAGTAAGTTTGCACCCAGTGTTTCGGATATAACCATGTTTTGTTTTGTTACTTTCTATCCCTGATAGCCAACGATAAAGTTCTAATTTCATAAAACTCATCCAAGCAAATGGACCTAAACTCATCAAAGCCAATGGGTCATATTCTCAATTAGTTTTCCTCAAGGGATTGGTGAAATAAGAAACGTCCAGCCCTTGAACGCAGGAAAAGAGTGCACTGGTACATTTCGAGTGCTTGGTGCAAAAACTATTCTAACTCCTTCACAAAGTGATGGAGTTAGAATAGTTTTGCAGCAAGCCCTCGATTTGTACTTGTAACAGTGTATACCCATATCGGAGAGCTCCTAGATGATCCATCTGATCAGGATATGCACTGTGTGTCACTCAAGATACTCTCGTACAATATACATTTTCATACTGAATGGAATCTTATCTTTAAACAGTGGTGGGCCATACCATTTTTAAATTTCGGCATTCTGGGTGTTAAATACATTCCTGGAGGAGCCGTCTGATCAGGGTCTGCTCTGTTTACTGATGGAATTTGATAGAGCCGCTTCTTTAGTTTCTAAAATAGCTACAATGTTACACTTTCCGTATTCCATTATATAACTATTTCCTCCATGAATATTCGGTAAGTATTGAAAATGGGACTAAATATAGATGAGGGAAAGGGATAAGAATTGTGCAGCTTCTAAACCTTTACTGAATAATTAAAACTGGTTCCTCCCTTTCTGAATATTAATTAAAAGCAAACGGTTGTATACAATTTATCGCTGGAGAAATTATATTTTATACCAAAAACGGTGCAGGACCTGATCAAAGGGCTCATTCACGAGTCGTCTGATCTGGGTCTGCACTGTTTGCAATATTCATATATACGCGGTTCCCGCAAATTACAGGTCTCTACATAAGTACATAGGCAATCAGTGAAGAACAGTATCAGATGATCCGTGTGTTTCACAGGTCACATCAGCAACATAATTATTGCAGTAATATCCCCTTCAAATGAAAACTAGATTGCTTCATACCCTGAATGGGGATAACAGTATGTCAAACTAGGAGGCCACGGTGGGTGGCTCTGTATCGCTTTAGCCATTTCCCTGTTCTATGTTTATTTCAAATATAAATACCTACTGAATATTCATGGACGAAATAGTTATAATGAAATATGCACGGTGGTACATTGTAACCATTTTAGAAAGTAAAGAAACAGATCTTTCAAATTCCACTAGCAAACAGAGCAGACCCTGATCAGACGGCTCCTCTAGGAGCCGTCTGATCTGGGTCTACTCTGATTGCAAATGCGTGAAAAACACGTTTATATGAGGGAAAGGGTTAATTAACCAATAGATTGAGATGAACTGGTCATAATCATAATCGGAAAAGGAATATAAGACGGCGACAGTAGTTTTAAAGTTTTCAAATTAGATTATTCAATTTGTTGAAAATACACGGTAGTCATAAACACATAATTAATTTTCAATATGGTCACCTGATTACCATTCCTACCAAAAATCACTCAAATTGGACCACCTGTCTTGGAGAGTTTAACCCATTTGCATCCAGTGGATTCTTCCATACTTATATAATGGATTAGTCCATTTTTATCCAAGGGATGTCTGGTCTAAATTTTCATTTTCGTTTTTTTTGTAATGAAATTTCTATCAGCAAACAGTGTAGACTCTGATCAGACGCCGCCGCATTATGCGGCATCTGATCAGAGTCTACACTGTTTGCCTACGTCCCGTTTATGGGATCTTGGGAGCAAATGGGTTAAAGTTGTCACTATAGTCATATATGGGAATTTTGCACCACCCTGGTAGCCATGTTTTTTCTTCTTCAGAGTATAGCATGGTTACATATAGCAATTTTGATAACGTGTCATCAGAGGACCGAGCACCAGGTAAAGTAGGTTTAGTTATGCACGATGTGTTGAGTACATATTCGTAAGAGAAATTGATGGAACATTTTCTATTAACACGTTCTATCAAATTATTAAGATGAGTAACACTTTTTTCATCAATAGAAGTTATTACCGTATCAAGGTTTTATCCTGGTCGTTTGATGTTCTTTCCGCACCTGGTATTCACAAGGGATACAGTCAATTGGAACAGTTACGCATAATTGGAAACTGAGATTGGTTACATTGCTTGTAATTGTCTACACTCATCAAACGGAAATAACGTCATTCAGAGTAACAGAAAAATTTGCGTCAAATACTGAAATCGTCATTTCGCCAAAAGCCTTATGTTGTGACCAGTCGTTAACATCGTCTCGAAGAGACGATTTTAAAGAGTGGTCACAACATAGGGTTTGGTGGAGAAAGAAAGGAGTTTTTCATGAAAATATTTTTATTTACATATCTAATCGTTGACTCCAAAAAATTATTAAACACACAGAAATAGAGAATTTTACATGAGTGTTCATTACAAATTGTTTTTATGAAATGAGGTTATCATGAAACTATGACACGAGCTTTAGCGAGTGTCATATTCATTATAGTAAACGAGTTTCATAAGAAAAGTGTAATACACACGAATGTAAGATTCTTTTTATCACATGACCCTTAAAAAGTGCCATAAAAGTGAAACAGGCTATAGCTGACGGCTGTTTCGGCCATTGATACAGAACTAAAAAAAAGAAACAGATACACGCAAACTTTAAATCTTGGATACAAATGGTTTGCTTATATTTTTAAACGTTGGCAAATGGAAAGATGCCAATACACATGATTCCGAACTAGATCGCCTGTTCTTCTATATGTTTTGGGCATGGTGTGAAATGTTCGTTGTAAATTTCCTTGTTATTGTAGAAAAATTACATCCTTCATTGTGACAATTCACTATAAAGAGTTTGGCATCCGTTCAAACATATCCGATGTGCAGTTTGTATCACTGTGGTGACGCATAATACGATAACTAGGGAGGGAAAAGCATCTTAACGTAAAGGATACCACCGGGTATCGTACTTTATCGTAACGTATCGTACGATATACCATGATTTACGTACGATATACGATGTATTCGATAACAAATTTGTTCACGCTACATGTAACGGATGTATTTCAAATACTAAAATCGTCATTCCTTCACCAAACCATACACCCTTCACAATAGATGTATGTCGAATACTAAAATTGCTATTTCTCCAACAAACCCTACACCCTTCACAATACATGTATTTCAAATACTAAAATTGCTATTTCTCCACCAAACCGTACACGCTTCACACTACATGTTTACGAGTGTATTTCAGATACTAAATTTGTCATTTCTCCACCAAAACCCTTTGCTGGTACTATTCTTTTCAATCGTCTCAAAGAGACGGGTGAGATTCTATTTATCATCTAAGACAAGAAACACAACACACCTGTATGTGTATGCAAACGCTAAAATGCACTTAGACTTCATAGTTTCATATAAAATTTATACGCCATCATAAATGTACAGTCGGCTGAGCGGACATTCGGACTGAAAGTAGACTATAACTAGGTACTTTACTTTTTTATCATACATGATGTATAAGACTCTTGGTGGCGATTTTTTTGTGATGTAATAGGCCCCAATACGCTGACACTGCGTTTTGAGAAAAATATGAATACAGTAAAACCTCTCTATAACGGCTACTAAATTACATCATGTGTAAAAGGCAGGTGGCTGCTTAAAGCAATGTGAAAGTAAACCAGAACGCTCCTATAGGAGCGTTCTGTTTTACTTTCACATTGCTTTAAGCAGCCACCTGCCTGAATACCAACTAATTAACATAATTTAGTGGCCGTTATAGAGAGGTTTTACTGTACAAACAGAAGATACATTTTGCTGTCGTCATGTACACCTACACATACTGAGTGTGAAAAGGGTTAATGTTGAGCTTGAAAGTGTTATCGTTGTCGTAAATACGTTAACAATCGGACAAATCGTACAAATGGGAAATACGTTACATTAAGTAAAATACGCTGCATTAACAAGTGAAATGAATTTCGCATTTACCGTGTGATTTCAAGTTATTGTCGATAAACTTGTAAACGAATACCTAGACAGATATATCGAATTGATAACAATAAACTACAGATAGTGAACGATGAGTGGTTGATCCATTAGTCACAAAGAATTGTCATGATCGTGAAAGATCATTGTGTCAGTCGAAAATTAAGTCTACTCAGAGGTGTCGAAATGTTGGCTGTACAACAGGTCATCTACATAAGATCTGCTAACAGTCAGCCAGGGCTGTAGATAAGATTCGTATACATGTATATCTATCAAAATCTCTTATTTCTCAGCCATACCGTATCTTGCTGCAATTCATTAGAATCGCCTCTGAAAATCGATTCAAGCGATTTGCAACTGGATAGGATTTGGCGGAGAAATATTAAAATATTTTATTTTTTTAAGAGCTGTGCTTATTTTGTTTGCAGACAGGTGTCCATCAGTGTCCCCATCATGTAAAAGTGTTAATTTTGGGACCCGTTATACAAAAAAAACATTTTGATCTGGTTATACACTGTTTGCGTTGCATAACAGTGTTTAATGTTTAGATAGAGGTCCAGATAAGATACACACACGTCAATTAAAACATTTCAAGAATAACTTTATTTCTCCAATAGACACTATGGTGTGACCACTCTTTAGAATCGTCTTGATGAGAGCGGTAACAACATAGAGTTTGGCGGAGAAAGGACGATTTTAGTATGTATAGAGGTCTAAAGAGTGGGATTCATTTATTCATAAATTCTTTGAATAAGCAGGGTGACAACATATTTAGTATATGTTGCACTTCATGGGAGCCGGGCAATCCGAAAATGTGTTTTCGGGGTTGGGGCTATTTGTAAACGATGTGAAAGACGAGGTGTCTCATTGTCGCCTGCAATCAAATTTTGTTAAATCATATGGTAAAATAGGATTAACAAATGCAAATTTCAAAGGAATAAAGTACACATATAGAAATAGAGTTGAGACAAAAAGTGAAGTCCCTGACCAGGCGCCGATCTGGGACTGCACTATTTGTCGTGGTGCATTTTTGCGACATTGGCGATGAAAGGGTTAAGATGTTTTAACACTTTCCATCAAAGAGACGCATATGCAAACAAAGTAGGCCCAAGGAAACCGGGCTCCTATATGAGACGTCTGATCTGGGTCTGCTTGATTTACTTTTGATATGATTTAGATCTGATTCTACAGTTTTGTCAAAGTAAAAAATCATTGAAAAGTTTATACATGTAGTATAAAAGTTCAGCTAATAAATAGTCATGATATAATTATTTCTTAATATAAAACAGGTAAAGGGTTAAAACTTTATTAAATGCAACTAGTCACGAACAGTTCACATCCGTCAATATGTTTTAGTCGGAAAGCAACATTTTTTTATACTCTTTTCGGCACGTTGTCTCGTGTGGTATGATAAAAAATGATAAATTTCAATATGATCAAGCAGCACAAATCTACTATTCTTACAAAAAACAAGTCGAGTTGATTGATATCTGAATGAAAAAAATATCATGTTGGAAACTATGCCTGCTACTCAGATGAAACGAGGATAGATGTTCTAATGTATGGGGTGCCCCAGTTCTTACAATGAATATCTAAATATATGACCTTATATAAACCTCAATATTCAGGTCTGAATTGAAACTCTTCAATATTTGCCAGCAATGATTCTGGAGGTAGGCGTCAATTTCGCTCATAGGCCGCCGAATTACCTTAACAAAATGTTTGGGTCAAGATGATAGGCCGAGATTAAGAGAAATGTTTGCCTTAACCATTTCCCTCATAGGCTATTTTCAGATCCAACCTCTTTGAATAAATCTACCGAAAAGGAGCATTAACTAGAGAAAAGGACACTTTAAGATTTTTGTAGTTCTGAAACCGTTGTGATAAATAGAGCATTTGCTCCTGAAGACAAAATGCTCTATTTATCACAATGGTTTAAAAAAAGTGACTTTTACAAAGGCGTAGAAAGGCGCATTTATGGAGGAAAGTGTTAAACCACAATAAGTATCTAATCTACTTGCCGGTATTCAAAATGCTCGTATTCAAGGGATACTGCGGAAACCTCAAGGGTCCTCCATTCCAGGAACACTATTTAGATTGTTTACTGACATTCACCTAAATATCCAATAGTTTCACACGTACTGGCATTTCTTTGCAAATACAGTAAAACCTCTCTTAACCGGAATTCTAGTAGATAAGAATTTAGACACTTCTAGGCAGGTGGCTGCTTAATGCAGGGTGAAAGTCATGCAGAGCTTTCTGCCTGACTTTCACCCTGCATTAAGCTGCCACCTGTCTCCAAGACCGATATTCATACTAAATTTAACGGCCGGTTAAGAGAGGTTATACTGTATGTCATAATATATTGTTTTTCACGCTCTTTAGTCGTTGATATTCACTGAGTTGAATTTTAAGCTTCTTTTAAATTAAAAATGAGAAAAGAATGACACTTCATTTCCATATTTAACTCTTTCGCTGCCAAATTTTGTTGTCTTCAAACTATGCCACCTGCTTCAAACTGTTAATCAGTTTTCAAACATCGCTTGTGACTGCTCTCAGAATTTTCTGCAATCGCAACACTAAATAGTAACCCTACTTATGCTTGGCGATGCATCTGGCATTTGTGAACAGCTCGGCGCAGTTTAGACACGGATCTAGAGTAACCCAGTGTCTCATCAGGATCCGAGCTATTTGACATTCGGTCAGTACAAACGCTCTATTTGTATTTTTGAAGAAAAGTAGAAGAACTATTGAACTATTAGCAGACGCCAACTGTCTTAAATGACAAATACTAAGGATGCAAAAAGTTCGGAAGAAAGCAGAAACAAACTTTACATGTTGCTTTTTGGGTTGCAAAAACTGTGTTATGTGACATAAGTCTGCCACTGCTAAACCACTTTGCGTTCACAAAAACATTCGTGTAAATATGCCATATAAATAGCTATTTTCTTAGAATTCACAAAAACAACTTACTAGTTTTAACCATTTCCCTAATATAAACATCTTATCACACGTTTGCAAACAGAGTAGATCCAGATCAGACGATCCCTGAAAGACTTTTTTTGCCAAAGCAAAATAAATACCTTCAAAAGTTTACACTGTAAAAAATCAGTTAATAAATATCCACGTGGTCATTATTTCTTACATGCATATTGACCAACACAGTTTGTTATTGGTATTACGTATAATGTGGACTCTTAAATATTTTCATGAAAAGCAGTTACATGTACATTTCATGACATGCACCTTGTAACCCTTTCCCTTATAGAGACGCATTTTGCAAACAGAGTAGACCCAGATCAGACGGCTCACGTAGGAGCCGTCTGATCAGGGTCTGCTCTGTTTGCTTATGAAATAATACAGATCTGTTTCTACACTGTCAGACATAGTCAACAGTTCTCTTGTTCATGATACCATTATAAGAATCAGTCAGTTAACCCTTTCACCGCCACAGTCGTGTAAATCCACCACGACAAATAGTGCAGTCCCAGATCAGACGCCGCCTTTTCAAGGCGGCGTCTGATCAGGGACTTCACTATTTGTCTCAATCTCTAGTTCTATATATGTGCTTTATTCCTTTGAAATTTGCATTTATTTATCTCATTTCCTTATTTTACTGTATGATTTAACAAACTTGGATTGCAGACGACAATTAGAAATTTGGCGCCGAAAGGGTTAATATAGCCTTCTTACATTAATATTCATCAGGTACTTTATAAATGGAGCCTATCGTTTATAATAGAAATTTATCACGAAACCTGTTTTCGCGATATTAGTTCTCTAAATTTAGATAACGTACTTGGACGATTTCTGCATTAATCGGTCGCATAAAATTTAGTAACAAGCGATTATTTATTACATGAGAGTTTTGGTCGAAAGTCTCGAGAATATGTTTCCGACCACATACTCACATTGTTTTTACGAAACTACATAAGTGACAGCTACATGGCAGTAAACCATAAGTACAGGCCTTGTTTATGATGAGATAATAATAATGTGTTTTAATCCTTTCAACACTGAATGTTCAAGATGGATTAACACAACGGTGTTAAAGTGTTGAGTCCGCTTAGTATGAACTGCTTAACCCATTACCTCATAGGCTATTTTTAGACCCAACCTCTTTGAATAAATCTACCCAAAAGGAGCATTTACTAGAGAAATTTTTTTTTTAGATTTTTGTAGCTTGAAACCATTGTGATAAATAGAGCATTTGCTCCTATATGCTCTATTTATCACAATGGTTTCACAAAGAGATTTCTACAGAGTCGTCAATATGAGGAAGTGGGTTAAACTTTCTAGAGGATTTTGAATTACAAAGTGTTCTGACTCTGGTCAGAGGGCTCATGTATGATCCATCTGCTCTGGGTCTTCACTGCTTGCAAAAGCCAGTATATGTGTGTTCCGCATTCAAAATGGTGGGGGATATTCCTAATACGGTAAAACGCCTCTAAACCGGACGTTAAGTTTAGTATAACTATCGTTCTTGGAGACAAAGAACATGTTAATGCAGGGTGCCAGTCATGCAGAAAGCTCCTCTAGGAGCTTTCTGCATGACTTTCACCCTGCATAAAGCAGTCACCTGCCTAGAACTATTTAGATTCTTCTCTATTAGAATTCCGGTTTAGCGGGGTTTTACTGTACTAGTTAATTATGTGAAATATTAACACGAGTTGCAACGTGAAATATTAACAAGGGGTACCACTTAAAAGATACTCATGTATCTATTAACCCTTTCGGCGCCAAATTTCTAATTGTCGTCTGCAATCCAAATTTTGTTAAATCATTCGATACAATAATGAAATTGAGAAAATAAATGTAAATTTCAAAGGAATAAAGCACAGACATAGAATTAGCGTATGAGACAAATAGTGAAGACCCTGATCAGACGCCGCCTTTTCAAGGCTGCGTCTGGTCTGGGACTACACTATTTGTCGTGGTGCATTTAAGCGACTGCGGCGGTGAAAAGGTTAACACGATGCTATTCGTGAAAAGCTAAATACGCAAAGTTGATTGTAACTATACAGTTATACAGTAAAACCTCGATTATTCGAATTTTCGGTATAGAAGAATTTAGACTCTTTTAGGCAGGTGGCTGCTTAATGCATGGTGAAAGTCATGCAGAAAGCTCCTAGAGGAGCTTTCTGCATGACTTTCACCATGCATTAAGCTGCCACCTGTCTTAAAGATCGATAATAATACGTATTTTAGTGTTCGGATAATCGAAGTTTTACTGTACTTTTGTACAAAGGTCCAGGTAAGATTCGTAAATTAAAACATTTCCAAGAATAACGTCCTTATACTCCACCAAACCCTATGTTGTGAGCACTCTCTAGAATCGTCTCGAAAAAAGAGTGGTCAAAACATTGGGCTTCGAGGAAAAATAAAGAAGTTGTAAATACTTTTTAGAATTGTCTCAAAAAGACGATATTAAAGAGTGGTCACAACATAGGGTTTGTTGAAAAAGTGACGATTTTTGTATTTGGGTACACACGTTTATCTGTAGCTCTGTTTGTAATATAGCACGTGTGCCATAGAAATATATTAACACATTGCAATATTTGTATTAGTAAATAATTTAACACAATACTGAAAAATCATCTACTGGCTTAACATTCAGTGCTTATTAAACCAATATGTGAATACAAATTTAAACAGCTCGATCCTGAGATTTGGTACCGAAAATGTACTTGACAGTCAAAGAAAAATCACATATATTGCAGTTTAGGCAACAAGAATACAAGAAAAATGCAACGGTAGTCATTTTTTGTCAGAGTGTTAAATTTCTATTGAAATATTCAACCAGTATGGAAACAGACAAGGTCCAAAATTGTGTGAAGCTCTATGTTGTTTTCTATTTTCATATTTTTTATTTTCTTATTTTTTGTTTCAAAAACATAGTCACAGTAACAAACAGTTTGGACCCTGATGATACGCGTCTCATCTGGATCCAAACTGTTTGCATAGGTAATCACAGATGCGACATTGGCAGCGAATGAGTTATCAGAAATGGAGAAAATATAACTTTTTTGCTAATAGACGAACAAAAGGTTAACCCATCTCGTGCTGAAATAAATATCTGACATCGGTTTCATTTAAGTGTTTGAGAGACTGCAGACATAACGTCAAACGTATTTGGCCTTGACGAGACGCCGAATTACTCGGCCTCTGATCTTGGTCCAAACCGTTTGCAAATGCGAGTCTAGATGCCATTTAAATGAGAAGAGTTAAAATATCAGAGCTCCAGATAGGATGCGTAGATTTAAACATCTTAAAAATAGCTTCTTTATTTCTCCACAAAATCCTATACTGTGACCACTCTTTAAAATCTCAAAGAGTGGTCACAATATAGGGTTTGGTGGAGAAATGACGATTTTACTATTTGGGAACGCATCGTTATCTGTAGCTCTGTTAAATTACTAAATGTAACTCACCGTTTATAAATATTGTTGTCATTACCGTTAGAACCAGGAGACAATGTACTGTTTTGTTCATTGTTGCTGTGAGGATGGCGACAAACTATCCGCTTAACCGATGACAAAGTATTTCAACTGCGCTGAGAATTGTAAGTGTTCCAATGTCATTCATGGTTCCCCTGTAAAAAGCATTCACCCACTGCAGATGACGTATCACATGCGGATCAGCCAATAGAACTCAAGTTCACCCGATACTGTCGCTTTTCTCACACGCAGCGACCACCAGCGGTAACAGAACAGAGAGAATCTTCACTACAATACCATAGCATTGTATCGACTTTAGAACTATCTCAACAAATTTCTTGGCAACCATTTCGCCGATTGATGTGAGTGAGTATTTGAAGGTTCATCATATTAACCTTTTACTCCAAGAATATCCTTGTAAGAAAAAAGAATGCTATCAGCGTATATGAATCTCCATGTAATGTACACACCGTGGCTATATGGGTACAGGGACATGTTCCACGGGACAATTTAGAATAGCGTAGTTTTTAACCCTTCTCTCGCTGAATTTTAAAAAAAACATTTCTTCTTCTTTACTCATGCCCTGTTGTATAATTACATATATCTTCACTGTCTACAATTATTTCTCTGTGCAATCACTGCTATGGAGTGCACTGGTTGCACAATCGATTTGTAAATAGTGCAGGAGCTGTCGCATCTGGGTATTCACTATTTACAGGTAGGTATATTGACGTGAACAGCAAGCGAAGGGTTAAGCCATTGTGATACATAGAGTCATGCTTCTATGCGAGCAAATATTCTATTTGTCACAATGGTTTCAAAAGGTGACTTTTACAGAGACGTCAAAAGGTGTCAATATGAGGCAATGGGTTAAAGATTATATGACAAGACAGAACGTTTATCAAAGTCTACTCCATTTAGCCTTTGATTTTTGTTCCACTTTGGCCATAATAATGGTTTAACCATTCAGATTGAAAGTGCGTAAGTGTGTACCTAGAGAAACTAGAACCGAAAAACATACATGAAAAATATCGTTTGTTTCCATGAATGATGACAAAAATTACTTGTTCTTTTCCAATAACATAAAACTATGATGTCTCAGTAATAGTAACTTGTCGCGGAAAGAGCAATGGTCGACATGTTCATATTTACTACGTTTTGGGAAATCGCTGGTCGAACGCGTCATGCATGACTATGCCTTTTCGAACCCCATTTTTCAAACATATGAATTCGTCATACGTGTGAAAATTTCGTACGAACTCCTGGCACATGTGTGACAAATACGTACGAATATGTCAAAATGTTCGAGCCCAATGTTTTACTATGACATACTCGTATGTATTTGTCACACATGTGTAAGGAAATGCGTACGAATTTTCCTAATATATAACGAATTCGTATATATAAAAAATGTGGTTCAACACGGCGTCCCTGAAACAAATTCTGCATGCTTTTAACAGTTTTGATAAGGTGAACATATAACTAGCAGGGGACTAAAAGCCTGTTATTTGCTAAGAAAGCATGAGTCAACACAAACGGACCATCAATATACTTTACATAAAGAAAATATCTCAACTGCACTGTGATCATGAACTTCAAGGTATATGTATACAGTTTTTGAATACGACACATTGTGACACATTGTGACGTACGTTATAGTTGATATTTATGCTTAAGTGATTTTAAAATTCCATTATGAATAACAATGTCACAGACCGATCACCATACTTACTTAGTGAACATCAACAAAGAGTGGAATTGCACTGTGGCCTATTCTGCTAAAGACTGACCTTGGTATTGCCCGCGACATGTTTTCATGTTATTGTAAACATTTTTACTAATTAATTTTATGATCGCACTATGCATGGCAAAGTAATGCAATAGACACCAACAAAACATCCATTATTCTTACAAAGTGAAAATCAACAAGGCACAAAGTGCACTGGTAGGGGCGTAGCTGAACCAAAATATAATGTACGCACCGTGGCATCGAGGGCATGGTCCAACGGGAAATTTTAGAATTGTGTAGTTTTGAAACCGTTGTGATAAATAGAGCATTTGCCCCTATAGGAGAGCACATGCTCTATTTATCACAATGATTTCAAAAGGTGGCTTTTACAAAAGCGTCAATATGAGGGAATGGATTAAAGATTACATGACAAGACAGAACGCCTATCAAAGTATATCCCCCTTAGCCTTCGATTGTTGTTCCATGTTGGCCACAATGATGTTTTAACCTTCCAGGCTGATGTTACGCACGTGCGTAAGTGCATATCGCTAGCTACGCCCCTGAGTGCTCTTGACATGTGTTCTATTGAACTAGGTCTTGCACGCTACACATTGGCATGATGGGGTCAACAGTTTTACCAAGTTTTATGTAAATTAGTCCATAAATCGTGATATCCCCCACCGCCTTGACCTATATGAGTGGCACAGACTGTTGTTTGGAATGTGTGATATTTTCGTGCAAACAATATTTTCCCATAATTTTCCATTTCCTTTTAACGTTTTTTGACTTGTGCCTTTGTCCTCAACTGGTTTCCCTTTCCCATCGTGTCTTGAGTTAAACGTTTCAGGGAATGTTTTTGCTTTGACAAAAACCGTAGATCCTAGAGATGATTTGTGAGAGGATTGTTGGTGCCAAACATTGCAGACCCTGATCAGAGGACTCTACATTGTCCGTGCTGCCAGTATACTCGATTCTCGAATTGAAACATTCAAATACGGACATTTAACTCTTTCCTTCACATAAACCTGTTTTCACGCATTTGCACACAGAGTAGACAAGGATCAGACGGCTCCTATAAGAGCCGTCTGATTAGAGTCTGCTCTGTTTTCTAACAGATTTGAAAGTTCTGTTTCTTTACTTTCTAGAATGGCTACACTTTTCCAGATGTCATATTTCATTATAACTATTTTTTCCATGAATATTCAGTAGGTATTGAAATTTGGAATAAACATAGAACAGGGAAAGGGTTAATTTGATATATTTCACTTTATGTTTGTTCGTGTTATATTGCGAACGGGTTGACAGCAACATTCTATAAAAGCGATACTGTTACAGATTATTTCGATGTGCCAACAAATAAAGTGACTTCAATCACCTTTGTTTGACAAAATAATAAAGATTTCAGGATATGTACAAATTCCAAGAATCATGCAACAGTGTCTAATATAGTTGTCTGCAAGTGGTATTGACGAGTGTAATAAATCATTCCAATAGTATTAATTGAACGGAACGATAGCTTTGGTTACAAAAGGTCTTCTTTTTTATTGCACCCTCAAACAACTGCCGAGATCATGTAATCCAGAGCTCCATATAAGATGCGTGAATTAAATCATTTTCAGGAATAACTTCTTTATTTCTCGACCAAACCCTATACTGTGACCATTCTTTAGAATCGTCTCGAAGAGACGATTCTAAAGAGTGGTCACAGTATAGGGATTGGTGGAGAAATGACGATTTTAGTATTTGGGTACGCACCATTATCTGTAGCTCTGGTAATCTGCAATCTGTGAGTGAGTTGGATGTTACATTGCTGGCAAGACCAAACCATATTTTGTGTTTATTGGGCTGCGCGTATCGCGCAGTCCTATATTGTGTTTGGTTTTTCCGATGACTAATTTTCTTGGTAGTTTTTTACCTTTTTCCACTGAAGAGCTTCGTTTCAGCAATGTGCCCTATACGCCTCCTACTACCATCGCCCCCTTGCTTCAGCAATATGCCCAATACGGCTCCTACTACCATCGCCCTTATCTCTACCTATCTATGCAGTCTGCCGCATACTATCACGGGTTGCAAAATCTGTATTACCTCGATCACTATTTCAAAGCACCCAGGGAAATTGTAACACATTGCTTTTTTACCATTTGCTTGCTGTTCACGTCAATATACATACCTGTAAATAATGAAGACCCAGATGAGACAGCTCCTACAGGAGCTGTTTCATCAGGGTCTGCACTATTTACAAGTTGATTGTGCAATCAGTGCACTCCACAGCAGTGATTGCACAGCGAAATACTTGTACACAGTGAAGCTATATGTAATTATACAACAGGGCATGGGTAATGAAGGAGAAATGTATTTTAAAATTCAGCAAGAGAATGGTTATTATGTCTTTGTAAGGCAGGTGGTTACCAAATTAAGGGATCTGCTTTTTAATACACCCGCGTTTAATAAATGAATGGCTGTTTATAACAAATTCTGTTATATAGTTAACATTATATCAATATAAATACAGTTCGAATAATAACCTGACATCAGTCCTTTGGTAGGCCTACATGCCTGAAAGTCCGAGCGAAAATAAGAACGGTAAATTATCGACGTGGTGGGCAAAAAAATAGTCACCTTAATTGGAGGTTTCGCAAAAAGAGACAGTCCCCTTGCATATTTTCAGGATAAACCTAACAAAGTACATACCTAGAACTAAGTTCAAAAGCATGTGTCTCATATGACATACAAATGCCCTGGGTTCAGTTAACGGTAGTTGTTACAATTTATGCAACTGTTCGCAATTGTTTATACTGATATGTTGCGATTACCACTGTAATCGCAATGTTTCGGACTTAAAAATTCATGAACAGTAGCTTGAAACTGTAACGGATGTTGTTAACCGAAAGCAGTAATCGCACAATTTGGGAACAGTTGGTTACTGTTAACAGAACACAGGACTGGTTTCAACAGCAGTGTGTTTTTGTAGCGAAAAAAACCCAACAAAACACGTAGACTAGATTTGAGGCTTATATAAGGTTCACATAGAAATACGCACTCTTAGTACCCAGATCATGCAGCTCCTGTAGGAGTGGTCTGATCAGGGTCTGCTCTCTTTGCTTATAAAGCACATATACGATAATATAGTCTGATTATACAGTTTCTGCATGAGCCAGATTATCCTGAGCTCCTGTACCTCTAATCAATATGAATGCTGTCATTATTTCTTACATGAATATTAATGGAGTAAAGGGATAAGCGATCAAGTATAATATACTAGTAGCAAGTAGGCTAAAGTATGTGGTTGGAAACAGTTGCAAGCGTTCGTAACTACAAGACGTATGGTAGATCTGCGGCAGAAAAATGGGAAAATCCCTGGGACACTTGTAGGTGTGTCGTAAGAAAGTCTGGTATTTGTCGACGAAAAATGTTAACTAACACCCTTGTCATAGATGTGTGATTCATATTAGCCCTTTTCATGCTGAGTGCGATCCTAATTCATCTTATATTAGTCTATACTGTTTGCCTACATGTATGTCCCTATAAGGGCCACCAGTCACAGATGTTCGAAATAGTAATATATTCTCCCTATGCTTTACACTAAGGGTTTCACAGGATTGTAAGATCAGTATGCAAAATACGTCTAAACCTTTTCCTTCATAGAAACGCCTTTTCACGCGTTTGCAAACAGAATAGACCTAGATCAGACGGATCCTATAAGAGCCATCTGATCAGGGTCTGCTCTGTTTGCTTGTGGAATAATATAAATTTGATTCTACAATATCTGACATGGCCAAAATTTAATTTGTTCATATTCTGTTTTAAAAATCTATTCGATAAAATATAATTGATGTTATTATTTCTTACGTAAATATTAAACAGGAAAAATGGGTTAACCTACCGGGGAACTTAGAAACTCGACGATGTTTCTTGTTATTTGTTTGTTAATTCAAATTAACCGTCTGTACTCTGAGCAATTGTCGTCTGAAAATATTGCCGTCTGCTTCAGTTCTGAAAGTATTTTGTCTTCTATTTTCCTCTCAAAAACGGTGTCACTGTGACAAAGCGGTTTGGATCCTGATGGGATACCGAGTTTCTCGACGCCCCATCTGGATCCAAACTGTTTGAAAAGTTTACCATGCGCACAGTCCCCAGAAGGGTGCTTAATGTTACCAGATAATTGCTAAACAGGTAGACGTTTCGTTTTGTATAGCTCTTTGTGAGTTAGCGACGATTTTCATCAGGATCCAACTCGCTTGAGACTCTGGTAGTTTGAAATGCACCTTTTTATGGCAAACGATCAATTAGACAACCAGCCAATTTGACCTTACGCCAGGACATTTGATTGACAGCTAATCCACCAATCAGTAAGCGATAACTGATAAGCCCACGCTGACCTGTTGCTGTCCGTCATTTTGTCCGACAAACTATACATGTCAGACACAGGCCGTCAGAGTCAGACACAGAGGAGAAATATATTGCTTTCTTAACAAAACGTTGCTGTTACGGCACATGTAATACTGATTCACGTTATAAGGAACGATTTTCGGTGATATTAAGTTTTATCCCTTTCCGAAACCAAAATCAAACTAAAAACCAAAAAATGTCATATTTGGAAACGCGCTCGTGTCAAATCTGTACAAATATCCCAGTCTGAACTTGATAAAACGTTTTTTCACGTGCCTGATGCAACTGCTTTTTTTACAGAACTTAAAATGGTCAGTTTTGTTAAATTTTTGCTTCATCAGCTAGAATCCATAAACATTTTACAGGAAGTTGGGCATTCAAAACCACAAGGTGTAAATATTTCCTTTAAATAGCCACTAACTTAATGATGGATAGGCTTTCCCAGGCTTTTTCCAGATCTAGGTCTCTATTTGCTTTATAAAAAAAATATTTGCATCCGAATGATATTATTTGACCAATGATATTTTAAAGCTCAATAAATCACGCGACATCACACGCGACCTTTTACTTATTGAAACAAAATACCACCATATTTGTTGTGTTAACCCAGTGTGGAATTTCTCACATTTTTGATTGGATTAATAGAACTTTGTACCTGGTCTAAATGGCATGAATGTCTCCCTTTACCACGAAGTAAATCTGTATTTACTGCATGCCCTTACGCAATCCATTATCTGTCAATTGGTCTACAGCTTGTCTTCTATGAAAAATATTTGTTTGAAAACTACGAATTTCGTCGATTTAATATGCCCGACACAACAATTTTCCACAATAAATAAAACAAGATCTGGGGTGAAAACAATATATAATTTATGCTCCAATCAGGATAATATATGCTATGGTATTTTGACAATATTTTGACATGTTTGAGATTATTTTGACCAATATATTTCTGTGAGGTTACAGAGTGGGTAGGGGATGCATGGCGGGTAGTGGGGTCTAAGCACGACAAATATCTGAGTGACCAAACTGTAGATCCTGATCAAGGCATGACAGTGTAGACCTTGATAAAAACCTGACAAAAGTATACACGGCCTAAAACACGATCAACAAAATATATATTCTAATAAAAAAATAATTACATTGTATTATGTGTAGACACTCTGTCAAATTGGTTTTACTCATAATGTCGGACATAGGAAGAGTTGCTTCCCTTGATTTATGTAGGCGTGGTTATCTCGCCACTGGCGTAAGGTCTATTTGTTACACGAGGGCTCGTGCATTTTGTTTACAGTTCTGATTAGTATAGGAGTGGAAGAGCGTGACCCTGACTTTCAAATTCTCAACTGTTCCAAACTGGTTTAGTTCCAGTGGCGAATCTCTGATTACACATGCAAACCGTTTGGTCCCAGATAAGACGCCGAGTAACTCGGCTCCTCATCAGAATCCAAAATTGTTTGACTTGATGAATATGATTTTGAAACCAACAGGAAGAAGATTAAAAATATTGATGCAGACGACTTATTTCTTTTTTTATATAGACGATTAGATTTAACAGAGTAACAGATGAGCCTTATCCTGCCAACATACACCATGGATAGAAAATAGTTTGAATCACATACAACTTGACAATGTCTCAGAAATATTTTGTCAGATAGCCGGTAAAAGATTAGCAAAATTTTAATGGAATCAGATACAGTTTAAAATGCAACAGACGAGAAAGTCGTAGCAGGTTAATGCTTAACAGAGGTGTGCATTTCAGTTGTTGCTGTGCTTCCTCGTTCACTGATATTGTTGCTCATGTATTATTATTTTCTGTACTATAGTGTACCCTCTTTACAACAGTGATTGCCACTGTTGTCCGGTAACAACAGAGCTCCAGATAAGAGTATGTAAACACATTTTTTTCTGCCGTGTGTTTAAAATGCTCCATCAATCCCTATGTAGTGTCCACTCATTACAATATTTGCTTTACTATGCTTCTACTGAGTGGTTACAACATAGGCTTTAATGAAAGCATACCGGTTTTAGTACTACTTAAGTTTTATTACAGAAAAATGTTTTTACCACTCAAAATAATACTTTCTATCTTTCCATCTGCCCTCAGATTCACTGTTCCTCATGGTCTACTCGGGTAAGCGTGTTAGAGCCATTGTCACTCTTCTTACTCCTTCTCCCCCCATTGAACAACTTACTACCTCATAATGTTTTAGAGCCTGCAAACTTTCACCCACATGTATGCTATTTTAATATGTTTGTTATAATGCTACCAAAATTTCCATCATGTAATTTACAGTTTAAGTGGTCTTAACAGAGGGTTTTACTGTAAATACTCTTTTGTTTATTACAATGTTTGTTATAATGCCATCAATGTTTCTATCATGTAATTTACAGTTTAAACCCTCTATTATGACCACTCAGTTGCATTCATTATTGCATGTTTAAGGTAACTGCTTAAAACAAGCATAAAGAAAACCGGAGAGATCCTTCAGTATAGCTTTCTGTTTTACTTGCTCCTTGCTTTAAGCTGCTACGTCTCTTTCTCACAATCACTTAGTCTTTAACAGAGGGGTTTTACTGTATATACTCCTTTGTTCGATACAATGTTTGTTATAATGCCACCAATGTTTCTATCATGTATTTTACAGTTAAGTAGTCTTAACATAGGGGTTTTACTGTATATAAATTCTGAAGGGAGGTGATCCCCTGAGAGCAAAAATTGCAACACAAAAAGAGAAAATTGCAGACTCGGTTTTATTGAGTCTGTTCATGAACAGTAATTGAAAGTGCAACACTGCTTACTCCCCCTAGCACCGGCTTAAGCGGTATTCAATTTTCACAACAAGATGTACTGAAATTCATGATCTCAAAGGATCAGAAGGTATAACAACACTGAGAATGAAATACAGGGCGACGTTTTACGGCCGTCACACAAGCATTTAACACATGCTGTTGTGAAGATTATAAATTCTGAAGGGAGGTGATCATACTCTGTTGTTCATTACACATTAAAACTTTTATATCATTCCACATTAATTGTTATATCTCCCAATTTCTTTCCACTCGGATTATGACCAGCTTTTTTCTGGCGCAGCCCTTCTTCCCTTTGCTGTAAATTTACAGCAATTTTTTACTTGTATAACCTGTACATCCATCTCAATTATAACGATCCCAGTGCAGACTAGATGGGTATATTTTGAATAAATTTAAGACGCCTCGCTGAGCTAGACTGGGTGGAGCTGAGCTGAACTGAACTGAACTGAACTGGTGAAAACATTTACGTTTAGTATAAGGGGGGTGGGGGGGGGGGGGTCGGTCAGGTCTTATAACTCCCCCTATAGGAGCCGTCTGATCAGGGTCTGCTCTGTTTG
The DNA here is from genome assembly GCA_963576725.1 of Azorinus chamasolen. Classification (NCBI taxonomy): domain Eukaryota; kingdom Metazoa; phylum Mollusca; class Bivalvia; order Cardiida; family Solecurtidae; genus Azorinus; species Azorinus chamasolen. The sequence goes on along the minus strand of OY755247.1, from coordinate 19,522,444 downwards.
CTTATGGAATTTGAAAGATATGTTTCTTTGCTGTCTAAAATGGCTACAATGTTCAACCTTCCATATTCAAATAAAACTATTTTTTCAATGAATATTAAGTAGGTATTGAAATTTTGAAATTTTAAATAAAAATAAAACAGAGAATGGGTCAAGCTTTATCCCGCTATGCGCCGCCTGGCCTGACATTCGTATGCAGCTTGAGTGTAACGAGAGTACAGTAAAACCTCTCTATCACGGCCACTAAATTGTGTTAATTAGTTGGTATTTATGGTAGGTGGCTGCTTAAAGCAAGGTGAAAGTAAAACAGAACGCTCCTATAGGAGCGTTCTGTTTTACTTTCACCTTGCTTTAAGCAGCCATCTGCCTTTAACACAAAAATACGAGGCATAATTTAGTGGCCGTTGTAGAGAGGTTTAATGAGAGTAACTCTTGCCTCATCAGGGTCCAAACTGCATGATACCCGAGCATTATTTTCACAAATAAACTTGCACAAATAGCAAGTAAAACAAACTTGCAACGCGTCAACGTTCTTTCAAGAAATTATTGACAGAATGTCAAACAGTTTGGATCCTGATGATACGCCGAGTTACTCGGCTTCTCATCTGTATCCAAGCTGTTTGCAAATAACAGTAAGGTTTCTCTTACCAGGCAAAGGTTTTAAACAAGAGGACTGGGGAATTAATTCATATCATTTCTAAGCTCATTTTCACTACATGATCAAAGAGTCCTAGTAATCTGACATCAATCGTATTTCTAAGAACCCCTACGGCTCTAATAATCGCTGTACATAATTTTTCAAAGATATCGTCTACTAAATTAAAACGCAATCTAGCCAGCAGTTTAGAGGATTTTGTGCTTAAATTGTCCTTGTAGCCATAGAGTGAAATCCAGCCCTCCCCCGGGCATTTGTTTTTTTTCATATAGTAATGTCTCGAGTGTTCGCCTAATTAAGGACAATTAATAATGATTATTGTATTGCAGAAAAGAACATTTTATTAAAAACAAGCACATTGGATATGTTTGTGCAGCTACAATGAGCACGTTGAGGAGAGGTATCATTAAGCAACATCCTTCTCGAATGAAAGTACGGTGAGCCATCGTTATACCGGCATTCATTACAATGGAACCCTCGTTATATCGGCAGTATGCATTGAAACAAAATTACCGTCTTTGAAACAGCCACTGAATAAATAGGTGAAATGTCAATAACACAGGTGATTGATTAATGCAGAACACAAAAAGTGCAAAAAGCTCCCTTAGGGTACAGAAAGCTCCAATAGAAGTTTTCTACATGACGTTCAACCTGCATAAGTTGATGCCTGTCCCTAACCCCTTTACTTCATAAATACGCCTTTCTACGTCTTTGTAAACAGTGTGGACCCAGACCAGACGGTTCTGTCTGCTCTGTTTGCTTATAATATAATATAGATCTGATCCTTTAGTTTCTGTCATGGCCCAAATTCCACGTGTTCATAAGCTTTTATAAAAATGAGTCTGATTAATATTCATGACGTCATTATTTCTTGAATAAATATTCGCGGAGTAATACTTATCTGAGTGTTCGGATTAACGAGGCTTGGCTGAATATTGAACAACAATGAGCCTGTTTATTGTGTCCATTTTTATTGTAAATTACTCGTAGCAATTACACAATATTGATTCTAGTTTGCATTAAAGTATGGTGTTAATTCAGATGAAAAAAAAATGTGTCCGCTAGATGTAATGACGCAATGAATAAAATAATAAAACATGATTTTGATTATCCTTAATTATTCTTATTAAATTTTCACCTTATATCGTAAAAACGCCGTTGTATACAAAACAAACTACTTTTGTCAGTACTCTAAATTTTGTTGTTGTACAAATGTAGCAACCTGAATGGAAATCTTTTTTATTAACCATCATAATAGAAATCCATTATATGAATGCTCACATGAAGTAGAGAATGCCGGACATTACTTTTTGCAATGTGTTTTAAAAAACAAAAACCTATTTCATACAACATGAATACTGAAATGTTCCAATTTGGCAAATAAAATCTTCGCTATGAGGACCACTAAATTACATGGAGAGGTTTTTGTAATTCTGGCATGAAACACGGGGAGTGGGCGTGTTCAATTAATGAATGAACGCTTAGGACGCTTAGGACAAATTCTACTGTATAATTATATAAATGCTTTAATAAGGGGAGGACCAATTCCTTGTGTGAATCAATCAAATTTCCTCTATCCTCTAATATGGAAATAAAATATGTTCAAACTAATAAAGCATGACCTGCCTTTTTTCTGACAGTTACTAAACTAAGACGCAATCCGGATACTTCGGCGAATAACATCGGGCTATCGATATCATTCATAAGAAAGTTTTTGATTTCTTCAGCAATTAACCCTTTCGCTGCCAAACCCTGTCGTCTGCTAACTTTGTCGTCTGCTTCAAATTTGCATTCTTTTGATTTTCTTCATTTTTGTTTCAAAAACATAGTAACAGTAACAAACAGTTTGGATCCTGATGAGACGCCGAGTTACTCGGCGTCTCATCTGGATCCAAACTGTTTGCATAGGTAATCACAGACCCGGCATTGGCAGCGAAACGGTTAAAGTGATAAACTCTACGCGCAAAGAGCTTAAATGTGTTTACAAATTATATACATATAAATCAATTGTTTATAAGCTTTTATCCCTAGAAATCTGATCAAATGAATACATGTGTTTGATATCCTAGACCCCGATGTTATTCGACGATTAGTTTTTTATTCGGGCTGCCTTTTAGTTTTGCACCTGCTCGAAATTGGCCGATGATATATCGTTGTTACAACAGAGGCATTTTTCGATATCACTTCAAACTGATAATATTCATAAGAATAATTGAACAAAACTAACAAGTTTTATGACTGTGTTGAAAATACGCGTTTATTGCAAAGGCTATCAATTTATTCGATCGGTGTTCTTGGATATACTTTTTCAACATACAAACAAATTATTTATATACAATTCAGAGGTCCAGATAAGATGCGTAAATTTAGACATTTTCACGAATAGCTCCTTTAGTTCTCCACCAAACCTATACTGTGACAACTCTTTAGAATCGTCTCTTCTTTAGGGTTTGGTGGAGAGATTACGATTTTAGTATTTGCGTACGCACCTTTATCTGTAGCTCTGTATATTTAAGGTATTTTAAAACAAGCTGAATTTTGAGACCATCACTTAAATCACTTAAGCGGAGATTCGCTCAGGAAAAGCTTCTTAGCGATATAGTGTTGAAATCAAGAAATCATTGTCAGGCAAAAAGGATTTTAACCCTTAAAGTTATTGCAGAAGCCATGCATTAGAAAATACGTGGCTTCCCGTGAAGAGATGTCACTAACATGTTCAGTCCTGGTAAAGAACTTGTGATTACAAAGTTATGATTTTCAAATAGTTTGGATCCAGATCAGAACTCCGTCCAAACTGTTTGACACTCTTATCGCGTTTCTGAAAAGAAATTGAAGAAATATTTCCTTCTAGGAATAAAAATAGCCAATGACTGATGTACATGAAAAATCATCAGGGTTAATTCGGTTGCGAATATTGTTTTTCACAACGTAATCCTACTAAAGCGTCATCTTAAACACGACAGCGAACATGTTTCCATTAACAGAATTCTTTTGAAAATCTTGACAGGTAGTTCCTCATGAAGATTCAATGCATTGTAAATACTATTGACCTCTAGAGATGCATTTTAACGTCTTTGTAAATTTAGGACATCCAGATCATACAGCTCCTGCATCAGCCGTCTGATCAGGGTACGCCATGTTTGCTTATGGACGTACGATTGTACAGATCTGCCTGTATATTTTCTGCCGTCATAAAACGTCCTGTGTTCAAATATCATGTGTAAAAAGCATCTTACATATATTAATGACGTCATCATGAAGTACATGAACATAGGTCCAGATAAGATGCGTAAATGAAAAGAACATTTTTTCTCCACCAATCACTATGTTGTGACCGCTCTTTAGAATCGTCTCGAATAGGTTAAAGGGTTGACCCATTCCCATATACTGACGCCTTTTGGTGCCTCTGTAAAAGTCACTTTTTGAAATCACTATGACAAAAAGAGCATTTGCTCCTAAGGAGCAAATGCTCTATTTATCACAATGGTTTCAAAACTACACAATTCTAAAAGTTGGGGGGGGGTATAGTAAATGCTCCTTTTCAGTAGATTTATTCAAAGAGGTTGTATCTAAAAATAGCCTATGAGGGAATGAGTTAAGCAGCCATCTTCCAAAATATATCTCGGTCCATGCTTTTAAAGCTTTTTAGTTGAGTCTGAGTTCGTTCTCAAGCTTTTGATTGGTCAGATTTGAGTTCTCAAGCTTTTGATTGGTCAGATTTTAGCTAAAGGTTCAAATCTGACCAATCAAAAACTTGAGAACGAACTCAGACTCAACTAAAAGTTTTATAAGCATTGACTCTGATTTTATTTTCACTGAAGTTCAGTTTTAGAGGGTTTTACTGTATTTATGTTTTCTATGCGTAAGTTTGCACGTTCTTGTAACTATATATATGTTAACCCATTTTCTGATTAATATAAGAAATAATTACAACATGAATATTAATCAGCTGATTTTCATTATACTTTATGAAAACATAACTATGTTGTTATTACAAAGTTTAGATTTATATCAATTTTAACCATTTCCCTCATATTGACGACTTTTGACGACTCTGTAAAAGTCACTTTGTGAAACCATTGTGATAAATGTGAGCAAATGCTCTATTTATCACAATGGTTTCAAACAAACTACAAAATTCTAAAAGTTTCCTTTTATCTAGTTAATGCTCCTTTTCGGTAGATTTATTCAAAGAGGTTGTATCTAAAAATAGCCTATGAGGGATTGAGTTAAGCTGCCATCTACCAAAAACATATCTGAGTTTTTCTTCACTAAAGTTCAGTTTTAGAGGGTTATACTGTATTTATGTTTCCTATGCGTAAGTAAGTTCTGGTAACTATATATGTTAACCCATTATCTGATTAATATTCATAAAGAAATAATAACAACATGAATATTAATCAGCTGATTTTCATCATACTATATGAAAACACAACTATGTGGTTATTACAGACAAACTTTAGGTTTATATCAATTTTAACCATTTCCCTCATATTGACGACTTTTGAGGACTCTGTAAAAGTCATTTTATGAAACCATCGTGATAAATAGAGTTTAAATAAATCTATTTATCACAATGGTTTCAAACAAACTACAAAATTCTAAAATTTTCATTTTCTCTAGTTAATGCTCCTTTTCAGTAGATTTATTCAAAGAGATTGGATCTAAAAATAGTTATTACATACAATATGTTAGACTTACTTCAATTTTAAGCAAAAAGAACAGACCCTTATCAGACGGCTACTATATATGATCTGGGTCTACGTTGTTTGCAAAAGCATCGAGAGGTGTCTTCATCTATAGTACAGGTTGGCGTGCATATTGTCCAATTGAATCTCGACCAACTTATGCAATTATCTGATGTGCCGCTCATATTCCCCAGTCACAATTTCTATTCAAACAATTCGTTGGTCTTACCAAGATTGGTCCTGCTAGATTACTTTGATTAGGATAAGACTCCGGGGACAAACACAGAAACTTCCTAGTAAGTTCCACGTACAAAGCGTCAATTGCCTTACATATTTATTTTAACCCCGTTCCCTCATATAAACGGGTTTTCACGCATTTGCAACCAGAGTAGACCCAGATCAGACGGCTCCTAGAGGACAAAGCGTCAATTGCCTTACATATTTATTTTAACCCCGTTCCCTCATATAAACGGGTTTTCACGCATTTGCAACCAGAGTAGACCCAGATCAGACGGCTCCTAGAGGAGCCGTCTGATCAGGGTCTACTCTGTTTGCTTACAGAATTTGAAAGATCTGTGTCTTCACTTTCTAAAAGAGCTATAATGTACCACCTTCCACATTTCATTATAACTATTTTGTCCATGAATATTCAGTAGGTATTGAAATTTGGACTAAATATAGAACAGGGAAAGGGTTAACCCTTTCATTCCTAAGTTATCAGAGTGGACTAACCCATCAGTGGAATCCACTCAGTATGAAGGGTATATCCTTCCTAGATGATTCTGAATGATAAATAGTGCAGATCTTGATCAGGGGACTCCTCTACAATCTCTCTGATCTGGGTCTACACTGTTTGCAATCGACAGTGAATGCGTGTCACAGATTGAAAGAGATAAAACTGTTCGAAGAGATAAATGATATCTTAAAGTTTAACCCATTTCCTCATAATGAATCTTTTGACGCCTTTAAAAAGTCACTTTCTGAAACCATTGTGAGAAATAGAGCATTTGCTCCTATGAAGAAAATGCTCCATTTATCACAATGGTTTCAAAACTACACAATTTTAAAGTTTTCTTTTTTACAAATGTACTAGTCGATTTATTCAAAGAAGTTATGTGTAAAAATTGTCCATGAGGTAATAGGTTCATTTAGGGACGGACCTTCAGCACGCGTCATTAGAAAATCGTATTTAACCTTTAGCCTGCTATGGGCAGATGAGTGAATACCTATGCAAACAGTTTGGATCCAGATGAGACGCCGAGTAACTCGGCGTCTCATCAGGATCCAAACCGTTTGACACCCTGATTGAATTTTGGTTGACAAATTAGTTATAGCTTGAATTTTGAAAATGTAGTAGGTGAAAAATTATGTAAAAATAATTTGCTCAGCAGGCTAAAGGTTAATACTACCATACGTCGGTTTTTCCAAAACTTAGCTTGTTTGGTATGTTAATTTATTTTATTTTTTTCAAGATCGTCGACAATAATATCGAGACAGACATTTTAAATTAAGTCAAAGGTGCGAGCTTGAAAATGGTTAAACACCGATTAACATCGTTAGCATGGCCAGAGAATTCTTATAAAACTTATGTTATGAGCAATATTTTAGTTTTATGTCCCTTGAAATTCTGCATCCGCTATGTTTCTTTTAATATTGACCATTGAAATTTGCCCTTGCTACGTTTCTTTTATTGGTAGACTATCAAAATTATAGGGCACATATGCCTCACCGAGACAATGCTTTTTGATATGTCGAAAACCGCGTCTAATTCGGACACAAATTACAGAAGGTATGTATGTTTGAAAATGACGACTCTATTAAAGTTGCTGAAAACATAAAAAAAACCAGTTGTGTTGCATAATCTCGTACATATCTATAGCTTTCGATCATAATTATATCTCATGGAGAGCTTATATCGTGAGTGACATTTTCCACTAAGCTATTCCCCTTTCTTCTGCTGTTTAACTTTTTTTTTTATTAATGGTCCTTATATCAGATCATTCATATTTGAAAGGTGGCTGAGATCTGAGCTGATCCATGTTTCAACATTTTACTTCCCTGTTGGGTGGGTGAGTCAATGTCATAGAGACATCAAAACAGTATTTGACACTCCTAAGATGCATCCCCAGAGAAATTATTTTGAAACCGTAACTCAAGTGGCTGAGAAGATATCATTCAGACTTTTCAGACACACTTTTACTTAACCCTTTGCTCCATTAATACATCCTTCTAGGTCTTTGCAAACTGAGCAGACCCAGGTCAGATTGCTGCTTTTGTAGGAATCGTTTGATTATGATCTACTTGATCTGTTTATGAAATAATATGCAGTAAAACCTCTCTATAACGACCACTAAATTACATCAATTATTTTGTCTTAAAGGCATGTGGCTGCTTAAAGCAAGGTGAAAGTAAAACAGAACGCTCCTACGGGAGCGTTCTGTTTTACTTTCACCTTGCTTTAAGCAGCCACCTGCTCTAAATACCAACTAATTAACACTATTTAGTGGTCGATATAGAGAGGTTTTACTGTAGATGTGATTTTACAGTTTCTGCCGTGGCCAAAATTTCTTGTGTTCATATGCCATAACATAAAATATTCTTATACATATTCATGATGTTGTACATGAATATTTATGGAGTAAAGGGTTAACCCTAGGTCAAGGTCAGGGTAAAGATTATAGAGACACAAAGGTAGTACGAGACACTCCGCCTTCTGAATACGCATCTAAACAAGAAAATTGGAAATATTTAGCAAAGTAATTGAGGAAATATCCTCATGACAAATTGCTTGACACACTTTTAAATAAATTTGATAATCAATGTCATAGAGAAATGTGACGCCGTGCCTTCCCAAGATGCATCAGCACAAGAATTTTCAAATCCTAACCCAGGGGATTGAGGATATATCATCCGGACAAATTATACACCGAAGTAGTATGCGACAGTTTCCCTTCCCAAGATGCACTCACACAATAATACTCACGGGAGCATTCTCCTATAGGAACTTTCTGCATTACTTCTGTCCTGCATTAAGTATCCAACTCGTGTGTTAATAACAAGGTCGCATTGGCGAAACCTTACTGTATCACAGATGAAAACCCTGCATGTCCGGTGTAATTGAAGAGTTAGGATGAAGAGGTCGAATTGCTGTGTCCTAGGAATGGTTGTGATGGCAACAGTTATGCATTATAAAGGCTATATTTTGGCAGAAACTGTAGAATCAGATCTTCATGTATATTATCACATGAGCAAAACATAACAGACATTGGAGCCATCCGATCTTGGTCCACTCTGTTTGCAAATGCATCAAAATGGGCCTCTGTCGTGAAAAGCGTTAAACCAGTATTGTACCAACCAACCAAGCATCACTTCATAGACGCACTGCCTGGATAGTGCTGACTTGCACCACTACTAGGCATTTGTTGGGACAATGTATTTGTTTAATCTATGATACTTTTTCAAAGAAATGTCAAATATCTAAATAATTGTATGATTTTACTATATACTGGTGACTATACCATCTAGATCAAAATATTCTGGAATAAATAGACTCCATACTTTAATTTGTATTCTAATTTGATTTTGCATATATCGGTAACAAAACAAACAAAGTGTATCTTAACAGATAGACATACGAGATTTCTCAAAGGCCCATATAAAATGCGTAAATTAAAACAGTGTCAAGAATAGTTCCCTTATTTCTCCTCCATCAAACCCTATATTGTGACCACTCTTTTGACGATTCTAAAGTGTGTTCACAACACCGGGTTTGGTTGAGAAATATACAAATTCAGTAAAACTCTCTAAATCGGACGTTGAATTTAGCATAAGCATCGATATTGGAGACAGCTGGCATATAAGCCACAGTGTGCTTGTGCTAAGATTATTATAATGGCTTGGTAATCGGTAGAAGTATTACAGCTAGAGCTTCTGTCGGAATGGAACAGACTCTCAGAATCTATTGACACTTTGCAACCGTTTTGAGATTGTCACTCATCATTTCGAAATAAAGAAATTAAGACGATCAGAATACATAACATAAGATCACATTTTAGGTATATGGGAGTTTTGCATTGTAGGATATATTGAGGTATAATAATACATTTTAGTCGCACATTTAATTCTTTCCCTGTTGTATATTCGTGTAGAAAATAATGCCGTCATGAATGTCAATAAGATTATTTTTTATATTGTGTCATTAAATGTTAAACCGTATTTTTCACACAAACGAATTTATCACATGTGTTTAAAAATTCGTACGAGTTTCTCACATATTTCTCACATATACATACGAATATATCAGACACTTGTAAAAATTTAGTTCTGCGCCATTAATGTTTCCTGTATAAGCGATCTATTTCTACAGACATTCTATTCGGAATAAAGACGGAATTTTCAGTCTTTTCAAATGTCTACAGTATCGGCATTTCCCCCTGATTACGCATACACCAAACAATTGATACCAGTCCCGAAATGATAAAGTGTAAGTTCAGCTGTTTTAAGCGTCAACTGAATCAGCACAAACAGTTGGTACCAGACCAGAAATTAAACAGCTAAGTTCGTCCTTTTTTCAAGCGTCTACTGAATCAGCTTATTTCCCGGCTTACGCACAAACAATTGTTAAACTTATGTCGCATGTCAGAGTTGATTAGCATGTTACTATTGTTTTCAGAATACAGTGGTACCGGTAGGATCCAAAGTGCCAGTTTTGGGGTATCACGGCTTAATATAAATTATGCATTGAGCCGTTATCTGACTGAAATATGAATAATGAAATTGATATATGACCAGTGGTATTTAGTCCAGGATTCCACAAGGACATAGTAATAATTCAGAGCTACAAATAAAGATGCGTACTCAAATACACCACCAAAGCCTATGTTGTGACCAGTCTTTAAAATTGTCTCGAAGAGACGATTCTAAAGAATGGTCACAACATAGGCTTTGGTGGGGAAATAAAGAAGTTATTTTTGAAAATGTTTTAATTCACGCATTGCATCTTATCTGTAGTTAATCTGTATATACAGTTGAACCTGTCTCTATAGTGACCGCATAATGAATAAATATGTTCTATAAGAAAGGTGGATACTTAATGCAGGACGAAATGTATACAGAAAGCCCCTAAATGAACTTTCTGCATAACGTTTGTCTTGCTTTAAGACATCGCCTGAATTAGACTTATATCGGGTGGTTGTTGTAGACAGGTTTGAAGGTGCAACCAATGGGAAAATAAAGCAATTATAACGAGTCATGTCCGAATCCAATCGACAGAATTAAATTTGCCCATTCCCTCCTATTGACGCCTTTTGGCGCCTCTGTAAAGTCACTTTTTGAAACCATTGTGATAAATAGAACATTTGCTCCATAGGAGCCAATGCTGTATATATAACAATGGTATCAAAACAACAGAATTCTTAACATTTTCCTTTTCTCCAGTAAACGCTCTTTTTCAGTAGATTTATTTAAAGAGGTTGGGTATATTAATAGTCTAGGAGGGAATGGGTTAATTAATAAGCGGAAGCAAACTCGGTATTTATTTTATACAGTGTATACTTGAACTCTCATTTCGTGAGAGTTTACAAGAAAGAGACACGTTTTAACTTCTTAGTAATATCGCTGTTTTCTCAAATCTTATTTTGTATTATATAGTCTATTACATGTATTATCTTATGCTGTAGGATTTCAGACGGTCTTTTTCAATTTCTGGCATTGTCGCAGACAAGTGTTCTGACAACAAGTTACGTATTCACCATCTTTCTTCCTGATATTTTAATTCCATACAGTAGAACCTTGCTATTATTGCAACACTGTAAAGAATAAGTCTATAATGGGGGGTCTATAAGGATATACGCCTATACGGCTGCTTAATACAGGACGAAAGTAATGCAGAAAGCTCTAAGAGGAGCCTTCTGCATAGCTCTCGTCCTCCATTTACCTACCACCTGTCGTTACCTTTTCCCTTATATAAACGCGTTTACGCATTTGCAAACAGAGTAGACCGAGATCAGACGGCTCCTATAGGAGCCGTCTGAACAGGGTCTGCTCTGTTTATGAAACATTATGGATCTGGTTCTACACTCTCTATTACAGTCAAACATTCCTTTGTTTATAATGCTTTAAAATAGTCCGGCTTATTAATATTCATGGCGTTATTTTTTCTTTCATGAATATTAAACGGGGAAAGGGTTAAACCTTCGGAACTAAACTTATTTAGGGAGGTTGTTGTAGACATATGTTATTGCACTATGACAAATTATAGTTTGTCCTGTTTTGACAGGTTGACTATGTTTTCTATAAGCGAAACAGATTTATATTTCTTCCTTCTTTGATTTGGTTTATCGACTACATGGTTGTTCTAAAGGAGCTTAAAATTAACCCTTTCACCGCCGCAGTCGCATAAATGCACCACGGCAAATAGTGCAGTCCCAAATCAGACCCCGCCTTTTCAAGGCGGCGTCTGATCAGGGACTTCACTATTTGTCTCAATCTCTATTTCTATATTTGTGTTAAGAAAATAAATAAACAGACATAATGTTGAACCCTTTCACCGGAGACAAACATGCGCTATCATATGCAAACCGTATTTACCTAGATCAGAGGGTTCCTAGAGGTTTAAGCCCATTGATACTGAGTGGAATTTTGCTATACAGTAAAACCCCGCTAATGCGACCACCTGAAAGAGGTATAACTCTGGATGCTAGATGCAGGTGGTAGCTTAGGACAAAAGTAATGCAGAAAACTCCTAGAGGAGCTTTCTGCAGTACTTTTGCCCTGCATTAAGCCTATAAAGACACCTGTGTTTATTCATTAAGTGGTCGCATTAGAGGAGTTTTACTGTAGTTAGATATTGATAGCCTATTCCACCTCTCTGGTAATTCAGAGTTGAAAAGAGTTAATAATTTATAGGCAAACTTCTCTTTCAGTTATTTTGTAGTTTTTCTATGTGCACCTTGGTCTTCGCTTCTGTTACAGAAGAGTGACAAAAATCGCCAATACGGGCATATAGTTTGGGAGAAAAGTTTCATTGTGACAATCAGTGATGATTTATTGACTATAACCTGGATCTTTATTTGCACATGTCACACGGAACGTGCACAATGACGTTGGTAGTCAGTCCAGATCCAGACCAGACAGCAGACTGAGACACAATCTGAAAACTGTTTGGACCATTCAGATGCTGCAGTCTAAGGAGACAGATGTTCTAGCAAGATTGTTATATTTAACCTTATAACTATAACTTATTAATTATAAATTATTATTATTATCATTATTATTATCATTATTTTAATTTATCATTCTTATTACCATCATCATTATTATTATTTTCGTCATTATTGTCACTATAATTATTTATATTCATTATCATCATTATCATCATCATCATCATCATCATCATCATCATCATCATCATCATCATCATCATTAAGAGGTGTACCGATAAATCTGTGTCTAATTTCTTAGCAAAATATTAGTACAGTAAATCCTGTCTACAGCGGTTATCCAATATACAGAGAATAATAGGTTAGTGCCGTAGATGGGACGATTTATCCGAACAGGGCAGAAAACGTTTAGGCGAGGCTTGCCGAGCCTCAACTTTTTTCTCTCCGAGTCGGATAAAGGCGTCTCATCTACAGCACTAACCTATTATTCGATTTATCCAGTCAACACTGTATGGTAGCATTGTACGCCGACAATAATCGGAGTTTTCGATATGACGGACGTGTAATGTCGACGAGGTAAGTGTCCTTTGTTTTTGGTCTAAACTTTTTTAATACGGCATCTCCTACACTGAATTTGATATGAAATGAAAGAACTTAACACCCCAAATCAACGGCTACTAATCGTTTTAGGTACAATCACAGCGTCTTCCTAAAATCTGTAGGCAAACACGGCGTGTTGAGAATTTGAAAAATTAAGCGAGAGAACTGAACAAAACTGACAATTATTTTGCTTAACTGAATGTATTGATAAAAGTATGTGTCCACAAGTACGGAGACTGTCCAGCTTCTCATGCATGCGCATAATTTGCTCAACAAAACCCGTTTAAGTAGATGTTTGAAAGGTTTCTAATTTTACATGATGTACGCCACGGTGCATAACGTAAACAAAGCAATGTACGCCACGGAGAATGCGAATTTATATACGCCCGGGTGATACGGATCTAACAAAAAAATTGTACGCCATTGTGCAGTTAAGAACACATGTCCACTCTCCCTTCTGTAGATAAAATATGTCACTGACATTTGTACGTTACCTATATTCACCTAAAGTTTAATACAGCTAATTGCCCAAGGTGTTTCTGTGTAAAGTTCAGATATTAATTTCATTCTTTTATGTCGCATTTTGTTAGTACTGTGTACATATCACACAAACTACCTTTGACCTTGACATCATTTGCACTTAGAAAACCACTTGGTTGGGCGTGGGTAAACGGGTTTCAAAGTTTAAAGTTAGTACTAACACCAACACTGTATTGAACCACAGTGGCAGGTTGCACTAACAAGGCTTTTCTTATACCCTGAACACTTACACAGCTATTACCGTGGATCATTGGCCATCCGCACATATCACCAACCTCTCGACGTCATTTGCACTTAGAACACCATCTTGGGTGCGGTTATTCTCTTTAGAAAATTATTACACCAATACTGCTTGATTAATACATTAAAACTTACATATACGTTAGATTCGACCAGTGGTCATCTACTCATATCGCCAAACCTGAATGTGACTTTGACGTTAATTGCAGATGAAACAATCAAGGTTGCTTAGTTTTTCATTTAACAGCCATATATCGTCTGAGACCTTCGATACTTACACAGTCATTACTTTGGACCATTCACAATCCACTCACATCACACAGCCGTCAAATCAAATACTTACAAAAGCTGTTAACAGACTGGCATTTGCAACATTAGCGGCGCTATTTCCTTTAAAATGCTTTGGTTATATAAATGTAGTAAGCTGCTTCAGACTTTGTTTTTACTTAGTACTGCACTCTTTGGAGAGAAATAACAACTATGCTTTTTGTTTTTCAGAGTCGTATATCGATGTTACTACTGTGATTATGACGGAGACAGGTGACAGCTTAATGCAGGGTGGAAGTCATGCAGAAAACTCCCAGAGGAGCTTTCTGCATGACTTTCACCCTGCATTAAGCAGTCACCTGCCTAAAATATCTAAATTCTTCTGTACTAGAATTCCGGTTAAGAGAGGTTTTACTGTAACTTATTCAAATGAACTATGGAAGAGCTTAGAACAAGAAGTAGAAGTTATTTTGGTGGGGAAACAGCAGTACGCCCTGCCAGAAAGTCACCCGAAATAAAAGTCATACACGAAAAAATCGACAAATTCATCCAAGACAGTGTATCCTTTATAGCTGAAGTCCACCCCCACCCCCAGTCAAGGGAGTTAAATGTAAAACTTTAACTGATGCAACATACTGCATGCATACAAGACTACTGGTTAGCAAGTAAAGGGTACACATCAAGGAACTACAGGAATGTTAAACCACTATTAACCCTTTCCATCATATTGACGACTTTTGACGATTCTGTAAAACTCACTTTGTGAAACCATTGTGATAAATAGAGCATTTGCTCCTATAGGAGCAAATGCTCTATTTATCACAATGGTTTCAAACGACAAATTTCTAATGTTTTCCTTTTCTCTAGTTAATGCTCCTTTTCGGTAGATTTATTAGAAAAGGTTGCATCTAAAAATAGCCTATGCGGTAATGGGTTAATCGAGCATGTCAACTCAGTAGAACAATTTAAAAGCTTCAGAGTTCCTAGGCTTTATGCTTTCAGACACGGATCATCAGAAAAATCCCGAATCATACCACGTAATTCCTATAGCATACGGTCTCAAGGGATACAGTCTACCTACCAAAACATTACGTGAAATGATTGAGTGTGTTATCAAATTATGTTCAGAAAAGGGATTGTACACGCCCGTATGTAGCTATGATGGGCAATGGTACAGGATGGCCGTAACATGAACGTTTTAAATACATTTGAAACCTTTTTTTAAGACCAGACTTTGCATTCAAATAAAAAAATCAAAGTGTCATTTTTTTCGACCTCAGGACATTCGCGGACTTTCAAAAAGAAAATTAGACAAATAAGAATTTAGTAAATGTCAATAAAAGAAAGGCAGGCTATCTGTTTTTTCCTTTATATCTGCATCGTGGCGTACATATTATTTGCTAGATCCGTATCACCGTGACGTACATTGCTTTGTTTACGTTATGGACTGTGGCGTACATCATGTAAAATTCAAAACCTTTCAAACATCTACTAAAACGGGTTTTGATGAGCAAATAATGGACATGCATGAGATGCTGGACAGTATCCGTACTTGTGGACACTTTTATTGATGCATTCATTTGAGCCGTTGATTTGGGGTGTTAAGTTCTTTCATTTCATATAAAATTTAGTGTAGGAGATGCCGTATTAAAAAAGTTTAGAACAAAAACAAAGGACACTTACCTCGTCGACATTACACGTCCGCCATATTGAAAACTCCGATTATTGTCGGCGTGCAGTGCTACCATACAGTGGTCAATTAAGTAACATCTTTTTCATAGACTCATAAAAACATAACATTCTTGAAATGATTGAAATTAAAGTGGTTTTTTTTCCGATTAACGGACCTCCCTTTTCATTTCCATTTAGACGTGAATTTAATAAGCTACCGCGGAGGAAAATAGTTTCGATACTTACATTACAAGAGGGGAAAACGTGGTTGAATTTGAAAAATAAAATAAGATCATTTGAATCGAGAATGTCGATATATATAAATTCAAATAGACATGATTATATTCTGCCGGAGGCTCTCTGGTCAAATTCGAGTTCTGTCGTCTCAGTTTCTATTATTAGATAGGCCAACTTATGAATCGATAGTACTGAACAGACTATATTTTGGTCTATGACAATCTCCGCCCTTTTAATCTAACTTTATCTGTCTGCATCCCCTTTATTACGTCACTAAAGAAGCCTGGTGACTGGATAAAACTCTTACTAAACGTGGGGTTTTAAGGCTTAGTGCGGAACAAAAGTATACAGAAGGCTCCTCAAAGGAGAATTAAACCAACCACCTGCTCCTATAGACCCCGTACATATTAAATACATGGTCGTTATAGGTAGGATGGGGCTTGATGGAGTAACATGCACAATATTGTATCTACATGTACATGCCATTAGTCAATTCAGTTCGAGAAACGAGTCACCGGTGCTCATTGCAAACTGAGTAGACCTAGATGAGGGGGTACCTAGAGGAGCCTTCTCAATCGGGTATGTACTAGTTGTCATGTTACGTTTTTCTTAAAACAGTATCCCGTAATATTCACAGTAAGCTTGGCCTTTTTGAACTTTGGAAAAGTCCATTTGAAAAAATCAGTGTTGAACGTGTTAATTCTCCTCTTAGCACCTCTATATTATGGCTTTCATTTTGTATACAAAGATTGTCACGTAAACGCAACTGTGAAGGAGAATACATATCCCAAAGGGCATATTTATATAATCAAACATTCAGAACAGTAATAGATCAATCTCCCAGTGTCATGAACAACTCGTTTTTTACAACAGCAGTAGGTGTTTCGTTTTCTTATCAGACACTTGAAAACACAGTCTAAGATTTTCAAGGCCAACACCTTGTTCTTTATGGTGATTGAAGACATGAACACACCGTAAGCCCTTGGTACTTTAGAAGCTTCAAAGTTCCTGATTGTTTTATTTTTCCGATAAGGCGTCGAGCTGCATGACAGTACTAAAACGAATTACAGTATAACCTCTCTTAACCGGAATTCTACTAAATAAGAATTTAGATACTTTTAGGCAGGTGGCTGCTTAATGCAGGGTGAAAGTCGTGCAGAAAGCTCCTCTAGGAGCTTTCTGTATGACTTTCACCCTGCATTAAGCTGCCACCTGTCTCCAAGACCGATATTCATACTAAATTTAACGGCCGGTTAAGAGAGGTTTTACTGTATAAGATACCATACAGCAGAGGCCCAGATAAGATGCGTAAATTTAAACATGTTCAATAATAACTTTCTCCTCTTCGAATGGTCACAACATAGGGTTTGTTGGAGAAACAAGTGCGATATTCTTCAAAACGATTTTATTAACCCTTTACTCAATGAATATTCATTTAAGAAATAACGGCATTGTTAATATTAGTTATATTAATTGTTATAAAATCGCATCGACACAAGCATTTTTGACCATGACAGAAACTGTAGATTCATATCTACATTATATCCTAAGCAAACAGAACAGACCCTGGTCAGACGGCTCTTATTATATGAGCCGTCTGATCTTGGTCTTCTCTGGTTGCGTAAAATGAGTAAAAAAGTGTATTTATAGAGAAAATGGTGAAGGTATCTTATCTATGGCACTAATATCCGTATGTTTATATGTTATCAAACCGTTATTAATGGTTGAAATTATGTATGAGCTGTGATATTGAGACAGCAAAGCAGCCATTAAGGTTTATTCTGGGGGTTTAAGACAGGTGGTAGGTTAATCCACGGCTAAAGTTATGCAGAAAGCTTCCATAGGAGCTTTCTGCCTTACCAATTTACTGCACTAACTATTTCCCTGTTCTGGGTTTATTTCAAATTTCAATACATACGGAATATTAACCCCTTACCTCATAAGCTATTTTTAGATACAACCTCTTTAAATAAATCTACCAAAAAGGAGCATTAACTAGAGAAAGGGATTTTTTTTAGAATTTTGTAGTTTGAAACAATTGTGATAAATAGAGCATTTACTCCTATTAATCACAATGGTTTCACAAAGTGACTTTACAGAGTCGTCAAAAATCGTCAATATGAGGGAATGGGTTAATAAACAAAATAGTTATGATGAAATGTGGAAGGTGAAACATTGTAGCCATTTTAAAACAAGAGGGCCAAGATGGCCCTTAATCGCTCACCTGATTACCATAGATTTCAGATTTTTGCTGGGTAGACCATGGGTAGGGCCAATATTGACATTAGGGACAATATTTGAACAATGTTGATAGTGGACCATGAGACGTGGTTCTACAGAGAACACGATTTTCAAAGATTTAGAATATTTACTTTATCAAGACAATGATTCTGACCAATGAAGATTGGGCTACTATTTGCCCTCTAGAGTATTTTTTCTAAGATTTGACCTAGTGACCTACTTTTTATTCCCACCCCACCCATGATCACACACAACCTTGATATCACCAAGACAAACACTCTGGGCGAGTTTGAGGAAGATTGGGCTAAAAATGTGGCCTCTGGAGTGTAAACAAGATTTTTCTAAGATATTACCCAGTGACCTACTTTTTGACCACACGTAACCCACTTTCAAACTTGTCCAAGATTTTATTAGGACAATCATTCTGACCAATTTTCATGAAGATTTGGCTATAAATGTAACCTCTAGAGTGTTCACAACGTTTTCCTACTATTTGACCTAATGACCTAGTTTTTAACCCCACATAATCCACTTTCAAACTCGTTTGAGGTTTTATCAAGACAATCATTCTGACCAATTTTCATGAAGATTAGACTAAAATTGTGATTACTAGAGTGTTCACAAAGTTTTTCTACTGTTTGACCTAGAGACCTAGTTTTCAACCCAACTTGACCTATTTTCGAACTAGTCCGATATTTTATAAAGACATTCGTTCTGACCAAGTTTCATGAAGATTGGACAAAAAATGTGACTACTAGAGTGTTCACAGGTGTTTTTCTACTGTTTGACCTAGTGACCTAGTTTTCAACCCCACTTGACCCACTTTCGAACTCGTCCGATATTTCATCAAGACATTCGTTCTGACCAAGTTTCATGAAGATTGGACAAAAAAATGTGACCACTAGAGTGTTCACAAGGTTTTTCTACTGTTTGACCTAGTGACCTAGTTTTTAACCCCACTTGACCCACTTTCGAACTCGTCCGAGATTTTATCAAAACATTTGTTCTGACCAAGTTTCATGAAGATTGGACTAAAAAATGTGACCACTAGAGTGTTCACAAGGTTTTTCTACTGTGTGACATAGTGACTTAGTTTTCAACCCCACTTGACCTATTTTCGAACTCGTCCGAGATTTTATCAAGATATTCGTTCTGACCAAGTTTCATGAAGATTGGACTAAAATTGTGACTACTAGAGTGTTCACAAGGTTTTGCTACTGTTTGACCTAGTGACCTAGTGTTTTACCCCACGTAACCCACTTTTCAAACTCCTCCGAGATTTTATCAAGACAATCATTCTGACCAAGTTTCATGAAAATTGGGCTAAAAATGTGACCTCTAGAGGGTTCACAAGGATTTCCTACTATTTGACCTAGTGACCTAGTTTTTAACCCAACTTGACCCACTTTCGAACTCGTTCGAGATTTTATCAAGACATTCAATCAGACCAAGTTTCATGAAGATTGGACTAAAAGTGTGACCACTAGAGTGTTGTTCACAAGCAAATTGTTGACGACGCACGACGCACGACGGACATTCAAATTCTGAAGGGAGGTGATCCCCCGAAAGCAAAAATTGCAACCCAAAAAGAGAACATTGCAGACTCGGTTTTATTGAGTCTGTTCATGAGCAGTAATTGAAAATGCAACACTGCTCACGCCCCCTAGCACCGGCTTAAGCGGTATTCAATTTTCAGAACAAGAAGTACTGAAAGTCATGATCTCGAAGGAAACACTGAGAATGAAGTACGGGGCGACGTTTTACGGCCGCCACACAAGCACTTAACACCTGCTGTTGTGAAGATTATAAATTCTGAAGGGAGGTGATCCCCCGAAAGCAAAAATTGCAACACAAAAACAGAACATTGCAGACTCGGTTTTATTGAGTCTGTTCATGAGCAGTAATTGAAAATGCAACACTGCTCACGCCCCCTAGCACCGGCTTAAGCGGTATTCAATTTTCAGAACAAGAAGTATTGAAATTCATGATCTCGAAGGATCAGAAGGTATAACAACACTGAGAATGAAGTACGGGGCGACGCCAAGTCTCCTAAAAGCTCACCCTGAGCTTTGCTCAGGTGAGCTAAAAACAAAGAAACAGATCTATCAAATTCCATTGGCAAACAGAGCAAATCCTGATCTGGATCTTCTGTGTTTGAAAATGCGTAAAAATCGCCTTTATGAAGGACATGGTTAAAACATCAACATGTCTTATTGACTTCCACATGTATTCATTATATGATCGCTCTAGGCAGGTTTAAAATGTAGCTAAACGAGTACCAATATTTCAGTAATGTATCACCTACGAGTACCCTTTTCTTAAAAACCTGTATTTTACACATTTTGCAAACAGTGTAGGCCCAGATCAGACAGCTCATATAGGAACAGTCTGATTAGTTTCTACTGTTTTCTTATATACAGCAGAACCCCTCTTATGCGACCACTAAATGAATAAACATGGGTGTCTTTATAAGCAGGTGGTTGCTTAATGCAGGACAAAAGTAATGCAGAAAGCTCCTCTGGGAGCTTTCTGCATTACTTTTGTCCTGCATTAAGCTACCGCCTGCATCTAGCACCCATAATTGTACATCTTTTATGTGGTCGCATTAGCGGGGTTTTACTGTATCCTATAGCTATGTGTATGAAGCGTGGATTACGGAAATACGACTGTTTACCGAAAGTTTTTTGTCAGATACTACGTCGGAACCAGTACGTCTTTAAATATGCATTGTATTTCTGTCAGAGGAAAAGGCGCACCCTTAGGGTATTGTCAATATAAGTCAACATTTAACAGGCTTTACGTCCCGTGCATGCATTTCCTTGCATTAGATACCAATATATTTTTGCAAAGCTAACGTCTAGAAAGATTTGCAACAATCTTTTTATAGTTGGCAAACAGTGGCCAATTTATAGCGGAACATAAACATAGACTTTTGTTTAGGCACATTAATATAACATATCCTCAACTAATTATCACGAAATGCTTTGGACAAGGTTACCTTGCTACTGCAAACACTGACAAACGCGGACTGGACTATAGTAAAAAACTAGAACTATCACTGAAGGTGATTGATACCCCAACCCACCACCATGTCAAAAGATCCAATGACTTCAATACAAAAGGCAATAGTTCAATTATCATTTCTTCCACACTGTATTATGGAAATATTTTTTTTAAGTCCAATCAAGGAATGACTCACATAAAAAAATTATGTCACCTACACCTACACATCATAATAAATTCATATGCAAAATTTGAGCTTCAATGGTGAAGAAATATAGAAGTAGTACTTGATAGTTATGCCCTGGACAAACTATTGCTTCTGAAAAGTAACTAAGGAGAATAACTCCCTCAAAAAGGAAATTAGAGTTACAACCTTTGTTGACTGCACATCCTCTCATCACCCTCATAATGTGTACCAAGTTTGAAAACAATATCATAAACAGGTTTCAAGAAAATGGTATGTCCCAAAAATATGTCCCAATTCAGAGACAAGATATGAAGTTAAAAGGGGGCATACTTCAGTCAAATTTTGTGCAAGAGTTATGAAACATGGAGAAGGCTGTCCCCACATAACATTTATAACATGTATAAAGTTTGAAGGTGGTATCAAAAATAGTTTTTAAGAAAAAAGCAAATGTCCCGGGAAAACGTGAGTGACGGACGACCGACGAACGGACGGAAAAGGTGGTGGGGGTATAATAAGTATATATAACTTTCCACTTTATATCACTTCCAATTTGTCATCGTCTGATTTGGGTTTAACCCTTTCTCATTTAAACATGAAATGGTCACTTAATAAATATCCTGTAGGACTCGTCTGATCTGGGTCTGCTCTATTTTCTTATGGAATTAAATAGATCTTATTCTACAAATTTTACAGGACCAAAACTGTTCTTGTTCATATGCCATTATAAAGACTAAGCTAATTAACCCTTTCACTGCCAATGATCTGTGATTACCTATGCAAACAGTTTGGATCCAGATGAGACGCCGAGTAACTCGGCGTCTCATCAGGATCCAAACTGTTTGTAACTGTTACTATGTTTTTGAAACAAAAATGAAGAAAATCAAAATAATGAAAATTTGTAGCAGACGACAAAGTTAGCAGACGACAGAGTTTGGCAGCGAAATAATTAATAGTCATACATTATTTTCCTACATCAACATTCAAGGGTTTACTTAGGTTTATACTAGTTTAACATAGCATGTACTGGATTAGATACAACAATTTGAAGGTTAACAGGGTCCCCCACCGACAGTAAAAGTGACAAATAGGAAAAAATAATATCATTTGAACCCAGGTCTGGAATTCAAATATACATTGTTTCCAACATGATACATGAACACCATTCGTGATGAAGGTCCCATGATAAATCTAGTTAATTACCGCACTACCTCTTTCCGGGTTTGCTTGCTACGAAATGTACAGGTTAAATTATGTCAAAGAATGAACTAGTTCCTCTAGCGATGTATTATTCATTTCCCCATTATTACGTGTTCTGTTAATTAAGGTAATTAACTATTGGGGTAGTTTGGAGCATATTTTTCCACACCTATTTAAATGATTGGAATGATATTTCGGCACAAGTCGCTTAAACCTATTCCCTCATAGGCTGTTTTTAGAAAAGGAGTATTTATTAGAGGAAAGACAATTTTTAGAATGTGTGTTGTGTTGAAACCATTGTGATAAATAGAGCATATCCCAATGGTTTCAGAAAGTGACTTTTACAGTAACGCCAAAAGGCGTCAATATGAGGGAATGAGTTAAACGCTATTTATCAGTATCAAGTTTGAACATTTCTGTTTGTCAAATGCAAACATAAAATCAACCAACTGAACCATTCAGACTACACTCATTATGAACATATAGTAAATCATTAGTTTGTATTGTTGTATTAACTCATTCCCTCATATTGACGACTTTTGGCGACTCTGTAAAAGTCACTTTGTGAAACCACTGTGATAAGTAGAGCATTTGCCACAATGGTTTCAAACAACAAAATTCTAAAATTTTCCTTTTCTCTAGTTAATGCTCCTTTTCGGTAGATTTATACAAAGAGGCTGTATCTAAAAATAGCCTATGAGGTAATGGGCTAAGTAAGTCATTGCGTATATAGCTAGCTATGTCAAACAGTAACGAATTTAAAAATTAAGACATTCCATGAGCAAACAGGGCAGACCCATGTCAGGCTGCTCCTACATGTACAAGCATACTGGTGACCAGTTCGACCAAGCTCAGTCAATTATAGAATAAAATATCTTATAAAATTAAAAAGGTTCTACTCAAATACGAAGACAAAGGCTGGTTTTAATCCTTTAACCCTTTACTCCATAAAATACGCCCTTTTCCGCCTTTGGAAACAGAGTGGTCCAGATCAGACGGCTCGTCTGATCAGGGTTTGTTTGCTTATGATATCTACAGTCTGCCATGGTCAAAATGCATGTGTCCATGTGGTATTATATATGTCATTATTTCAAAATTTAATATTCATAGAGTAAAGGGTCTACTCTGTTTGCAAATGCGCTAAAACATCAAGTAAATTGTTACGTACAACCAAAATATATACCTGCAAATATTTACAGAATCCATTGTCGTTTTGAAACAAAGCAATGAAAATCTGATTTAAAAATATGTTTTAAACATATACAGATACATTAAAATTATAATCAAATTTTAGTGTTTTTAAGACAGGTGGAAGATTATGCAGAAAGCTCCTCTATTAGCGCACCGCATTAACCCATTCTCTCCTACTGACGCCTTTTGTGTCTCTGTAAAACTATTTATTTTGAAACCATTGTGATAAATAGAGCATTTGCTCTATTTATCACAATGGTTTCAAAATTACGCAATTCTTAAAGTTTCCTTTTCTATAGTTAATGCTCCTTTTAGGTAGATTAATTCAACGAGATTGTGTCTAAAACTAGTCTAGGAGGAAACTAGTTAAGCATCCATCTGCACTTATCAACCTCCATATTTATTCATTATATGGACGATGTAGGCAGGTTCCACGGTATATCATGTGTACGTGTCACTCCTGTCAAATATTCCTTCTAGACCTAACAGCTGTCCGGAATTATATTTGCAGTTTCTGTGAAGATCATAGGGCTTGTTTCTTTTGAAATTTTCATATCAATGTCAATCTGTATTGTCATAAATCTAAAAGTTCGAGAAACCACGTGTGTCATAAGTCACCCATATGACTTCCTCTATCCATTATTCATGGGAAAACAGTTCAAGACAGACTGTCGTAGTAAACGGAATGTGCGTTTGTTGTATTGGTGCTGTTTAGTATGATGCCATTATTAGTTACACGGAAATTTGGCAGGGTGTACGGGCTGGTATGACCGGGTTTGGTCCCGTATTTCCTGTGGCGCTAGCTCTAACCCGGTCATACCAGCCCGTACACCCTGCCAAATTACCGTTTAACGAATTTATTACTCGTCAGAGATCCGATTTACCTAATTTAGAAGCGAACAACTTTTATTCTTGCAGACATTAGATCTCTAATTATATGACGACATGACAAGGAAAACATGACGTCATCACAGAGCAAATACGACGTCGTCTCAGAGCAATTCCAAAAGAGGAATTCTAACACACTTCGCGCACACATCTACATAAACAAAGAAGGGACGTATCTATGTTTGAATTCTCCATAAAACAGCGCACGCGCTGTAACGGCTTAACGTGACGTAATATGGCTTCGAAAATTCGTACGACAAGAAACGTAGTGCCGTTGTGGCGGTGCAAATTATAGTTAAATTAAAGTGTTAGAATCGAAATAATAAATTTATACCAGTGTTTTATCGTGCAATCGAACACTGGTAGGAGTAACGGTTGAGATGCGTAGTAATTAAATCACGAGGCCGATAGTCCGAGTGATTTAATTATAAGCATCTCAACGACTACCCGTGTTCGATTGCACGATAAAACACTGGTATGAATTAATTATTTCTTAATTCAACTTTCACTTGAGTTTAAACGATTACACGTTGTACTGAGAAGTTGGTAGTGTCAAATTATGGAACATATGAGGAACAGGTTTTTAAGTTTATTATCGATTATTTGGTCATAATCCGTCCCGAATTAATGGAGTAAGGATGATATGAAATTTCGAATCGACGCTAAAAACAAAAACAAAACGAATGACGTCACGCGTCAAATTTGAATTCTGTATTCTCCGTGGAAGACGCCGAATACGGTTCTGTAGGCCTACACCCCGGCAGTTTTTGGCAAACTGACCAATCAAATTCCAAGGATTTACTCTGACTGGTAATAAATTCTGTATACGCTAAAGGGTAATTATCGCGGAAAGGTTTATGCTAATAATTCAGAGATATAGAAAAAGGTGCGTACCCAAATTCTAAGATCGTCATTTCACCACCAAACCCTATACTGTGACCACTCTTTATAATCGTCTCTTCGAAACGATTCTAAAGAGTGGTCACAGTATAGGGTTTGGTGGATAAATAACTAAGTTATTCCTGAAAATATTTAATTTATACATCTTATCTGGAGCTCTGTAATATGTATCAAATCTGAAGGCATAACAAAGAACCACTCCTGTATCGTGTGCACATTTTAGAATATTTGACATTTGAACTTGAATTTGACCCCGACCTTTACTGAAAAATGCGTATGTTGAAGAAATGTCAATCAGGTTTGGTGGCATATATTCAATAACGATAGAGTAATATTTGAAGCCGGTATATTTAATATTTACCTTAAAACCACCGCCATCTTTGATATCTTCAAGGCAACTACTGGTCTCAATAATAAAATGTTTCCTTGAAACACTTTGAAGTTTTCGCGAAAACCTAAAAAGTTTTCGTGATATTTATGTTATGTAGACATATTACTGTTCCTTGGCAACAGCTGTAGAAAACTAGAAATATAAACAGTGATCGGTAAATAAACATTTAGTTCTTTAGTAACACAGTGACACGGTGGCATATATCTGCCACATCTCAGTCCTTTAGATTTCGCGAAAAGTTTTACCATAAACAATATAAGACATGATCACATATATAGCAGGTGAAAACTTTCTTTAATGTCATGAAATTCATATAATTATTTAAACTTGAAATATTCCGTGTTAGTGCCATAAGAGCCACAGCTTTTAATACCCAGACATATACTGGTCATCAGCTTACTGAAGTTCATACTGACCTCCCAAAGACAATGCTATTTCTAGGTATGTTTGTAATGCAATGTTGGACATATTGTTGAAATATCGTTTAGTTATAATCCAATTATTACCCCTATATTCCATAAAACGCTTTTTAACGCCTTTGCAAACAGAGAAGGTCCAGATCGAACGACCCCTACATGACCAGGGCATGCTCTGTTTGCTTATGGAATCATATAGATCTGATTCTTCAGTTCCTGTCATGACCAAAATGTCCAATGTTCATGCGCCATTTCACTTTATATTCATTATTTCATTTATTCTTACATAAATACTCAATGGGATGAAGGGGTAAGCAATACATGTGAATGTCCATAATTTCGTTTAAATGGGCGATGCTGTATGATCATAAAACATACAGGGTCGTGTGATATATTATATATAAGGTTTTATAACAATATCCATATCAATGGTTGGCTCTTTAATTTTGCCTCAGTCATAAATTCAAGCGCGAGAAATGTTGGCGGAAAACTCGCAATTAACTATGTAGGCTAAGAACTAGTTTCCCGCCAGATTTTCGCACCTTTGAAGTTTTGGCCTAGACACAACTTAGCGAGTCAAAGGTTAGTTTAAACATATTTTGTTTGAAAAAGTATACATTAATCATGATATCCACAGAGTATCACTATAGGATTAGAACGAAAGCTAAAAGCTTATTAAGTTCTTCTCCTCATATGGCATGGTACATTTAATTGATGCAGTCATTAACAAAAATACACAATGATCTCAACATATACATACAGTATCGTATGATCATAAAGTGTTAGGAAGCTAGAGTGAGGAGAACAGTTAGAAAGGAGGGAAAGGGGCAATCGGGAGAAGGGGTGGATGAGAGTTGCAAATCAAGTACTTTGATTAGTTTTATTGAGCAGACTGAATAGATCGACACGCTGTTTGTTGTACATGTATATGTATGTTAAGACTTAAACCTTTTTGTGCCAA
The DNA here is from genome assembly GCA_963576725.1 of Azorinus chamasolen. Classification (NCBI taxonomy): domain Eukaryota; kingdom Metazoa; phylum Mollusca; class Bivalvia; order Cardiida; family Solecurtidae; genus Azorinus; species Azorinus chamasolen. The sequence continues at coordinate 19,495,014 of OY755247.1, read as the reverse complement.
CAATGTACTTCTGTACAGCTTAAAATATCAATACATTTGTGTTATATGACATAGTTTCATTGCCGTAGAGAAATAACTTGGTTGTATCTCTTACAAGCGGGTTTATATCTTTCATTAAAGTTGCACGGGCTTGTCGATATGAGGGACATGTGAAGAAATAGTGTTCTGTGCTTTCAATTTCGCCACAATGACAAATAGGTGAGTCGACAATGTTCTTTTGAAAAAGTGTAAGGTTTAAAGAGCTACAATTAGTTCACAGCCGCGTATGGTATATTTGTGCTTCTCTGTTACCAATATAATAATACGCCGGTGGTTTCGGTGTGTTGTTTGCGTTAAGACTATTCTTAAAGGAAGCGATGAATTCAGAATTCCGTGTGCTTGAGAAAGTGCATTCCAGGCGACAACAGTTGAAGGAAGAAAGGATCTGGAATAAAGCTGAGTGCGACAGAAAGGCACCTGGATGTCTCTAGAATTTCTTAGATTATAAACAGATGAATCAGCAACCGTAGGTGAGATTAAAGATGAGAGATACGCAGGTGATAATCCATTTACCATTTTGTAAAAGAGTATTAACCTACGTTTCCCCCTTCTTGATTCTAAAGATTCCCATCCAGTTTCTTTATACAGGTTTATTAACGAAACAAGTTTTGTTGACCTAGTGACAATTCTTGCTGCTTCAGTTTGAATTTTATCGAGTTCTTTTTCATGTCGAGAGCAGTTTCCCCAAATAACATCGGCATACTCAAGTAAAGGTCTGATAAAACATAAAATAGACAGTCTCTAGTGTTTTTCGATCTAACAAAATTTTTAATTTCGCATTGAATTTAGTCTGTTCCAGGCATTCGCTTTTATTTGTCCGATTTGTGCGTGTCAGTTACCATCGTTAGATAGAAATAGTTCTAGATGTTTATGGAAATCAACCTCTGGTATATGCCCATGCATCATTACTAATGGAGGGTGATTTGCTTTATGCTTTTTCCGCGACATAACGAAAGTCAAATGTTGATATGTAGATAAGCATGAATCCTTACCTTTTACAATCAAACTTAAAGTGGTAATAGTATTTTTTTTTACCTTATGCCTTTCTTGAATATGACATATTCAGTGATTTTGTAACATTAAACTCCGAAGTCTACCTTTAAGTAATGATAAAAAGTTTGATTGCTTCACGATGATTCGAGTTCGTGTAATAAATTATGTTTATGTAAAGTAAAACTCCTTTATACTGAAATTCTAGTAGAGAAGACATTTTACTGTAAGTGTGAAGGTAATGTTTCATAAAATTCACAAAATTCAAATAAATTTGAACACATTTTTTTCAATGAAATGGGAAGACAGTTCGGAGGCTTAGTGTACAGCGGTTTACGGTTAAACTTCCACTCCAAGAATATTCATGTAAGAAATAATGACACCATGAATATCTATTGGATTATATCTTTAACAGCATATTGTGTAACCCTTATTGTGAAGACAATGTTTCATGTAACCCTTGCCGTGATGATGATATAACCCTTATTGTGAAGACGATGTTTCATGTAACTCTTGCCGTGATGATGATGTAACCCTTATTGTGAAGACAATGTTTATGTAAGCCTTGCCGTGGTGATGATGTAACTCTTATTGTGAAGACGATGTTTCATGTAACCCTTGCCGTGATGATGATGTAACCCTTATTGTGAAGACAATGTTTCATGTAACCCTGGCCGTGATGATGATGTAACCCTTATTGTGAAGACAATGTTTCATGTAACCCTTGCCGTGATGATGATGTAACCCTTATTGTGAAGACGATGTTTCATGCAACCATTACCAAGCTGTGAAAATAATGTCTGTTAAAATTGGATCAAGCTTTAGAGAAACTACTGACCAAGTGTCATGTAGTTTTGATCCTGATGATGAAGATAGTGATAGTGATGAAGATAATGATGATTGTGATTATGATGATAAAGATGATGATGATAATACAAACATCGTATCAGGTTGCGAATAATGGGATATTGGTTGAGCTATTTTTCAAGCGGACATCAGAATAACACCATTTCTCATACGACATTGTTTACGTACTTTTTAAACAGGAGTTATCTGATCACAATGATAATAGGATCGTATAAGATATCTGACTTGAGTGGAAACAGTGGGTGGGGTGATGGAATTAAACTGTCCATAAGCTGAATTTATGCTCGTAAAACAGGACATTAATGAAGCCAAGTTGAAAGGTTGCTCAGTAAAAAAGAGCTAGATATTCTATAGAAAATGTCATCAAATTAATGGAATGTAATTCTTATTAAAAAACCTTTCTTCCGAATTAAAAAAGATTAAGTTGCTTCTTTGAATGTCACCATGGAAGTTTGCAGTTGATTTAATCAGCCCCATTCATCTTTATAAGCAATTAATTGATTACCATCGCTATTAACCCATTACATCATAGGCTATTTTAGACCCATTCTCATTGAATAAGTCTTCCGAAAAGGAGCATTTACTAGAGAAAAGGAAACGTTTGTAATTGTGTAGTTTTGAAACCATTGTGGCAAATGCTCTATTTATCACAATTGTTTCAAAGGGTGACTTTTACAGAGGCGTCAAAAGGGGCCAATATGCGGGAAAGGATTAACACGTGCGCCCCCTTGTTGTAAACGGTAACTGAGTACATGAATAATACGGCTCCTGAAAGTATCCTCTGATCTGAGTCTACATCGTTTGCATATATCCCATTTATAAGATGGCTCAGGGGAGTAAGTGAATAAGATCAGATACCCATTCCACTCTTTTCCCTCCAATTAATGATCTAAACGTTTATCAACAACAGTTGCTAACCATTTACTCCATGACTATTCATTAAGGAAAAAAATGAGATCATGAATATTAATTTTTAAAATTACATATTTACATATGATTTTTTTACCAAAGCAGAAACTGTAAAATCAGTTATATTATTCCATAAGCAAACAGAGCAGACCATGATCAGACGGCTTCTATAGGAGATTTAGGTCTACTCTGTTTGCGAAGGCGCATAAAAGCGTATTTATGGCATCCTGTCTGTACACTATTTTGATTTTCTATTAATCCGAGTCTAAAGTTTCTGCCAAGGCTAAAGCACCATGCATTATTAAAAATCAGCTACTAAATATGCATGGTGTCATAATATATTACATGTATATCATTATCTGTGAGGTATAAAGGTTAATCAAGCACGCTCTGTCTCAATCTTAAGTGCTCGTCGTATTTCGTCAGGGTTCGGAATATAGTCTATTTCGTTAGAAATAGCTGAGGTGTTCCGATTGGCTTTATCTCATAATTAGCAATCACTGTGTCAATGAATATTTCACATCTGTGGGTACCTATGCAAACAGTTTGGATCCAGATGAGATGCCAAATAACTCAGCGGCTTATTAGGATCTAATTAGGATCTGTTTGTTACTGATTTTTTTTTTTTGAAAGAAAAGAGGGTCAAACTAGAGGTTTTTGTCAAAAAAACGGATGTCTCCCCTCTAATAAAAACAATATGTAAAGGGAAATCACTAAAAATGTTATGGTCTTGATGAATGATACTTCCCCTCATTATGCGTTTTCCACACTACATTTTTCAAGAAGAAAATGATAACAGCTAATAACTCCAAAAATACTGATACCAGATTTATGGCCCTTGTGCATGACACTTACTTTGATCATGCTCTTTCCAAAAATAAAATGTCATTCCAATAGCATCAGTCGAACAGGAGTTATTGATCGGCCAAAAAATGTAACAAAGGGCAATAACTTCAAAATTATTGAAGCCAGAATTATGGCCCTTGTTCATGACACTTTCTCTCATCATGCTCTTTCCATGTATGAAGTTTCAATACGATGGCAAGAGCCATGTAGGAGTTATCGTCCGGACAAGAAAGAATTAAACAAATGTACAAGGGGCAATAACTCTAAAATTTATTGAAGCTCGAGTTAAGGATCTTATGCATGACACTTTCTCTTATCATGATCGTTACATGTATGAAGTTTCACTCCAATGGCATGTGTCACATAGGAGTAATCATCCGGACAAAAAATTGTGATTTTTTTTACAAAGGGCAATAACTCCAATATTAGTGAAGCCAGAGTTATGGACCTGGTGCATGACACTTCCTCTCGTTATGATCTTTCCATATATGAAGTTTCAATTCAATGGCATGAGCCATATAGAAGTTATCGTCCGGACAAAAAAGCGTGATTTTTTTTACAAAGGGCAATAACTCCTATATTAGTGAAGCCAGAGTTATGTACCTTCTGCATGACACTTCCTCTCATTATGCTCTTTCCATATATGAAGTTTCAATCAACTGGCATCAGGCATATTGAAGTTATTGTCCGGACAAAAAATTATGATATTTTTTACAAAGGGCAATAACTCCAATATTAGTGAAGCCAGAGTTATGGACCTTGTGCATGACACTTCCTCTCGTCATGATCTTTCCATATATGAAGTTTCAATCCAATGGCATGAGCCATATAGGAGTTATCGTCCGGACAAAAAAGTGTGATTTTTTTTACAAAGGGCAATAACTCCAATATTAGTGAAGCCAGAGTTATGGACCTTGTGCATGACACTTCCTCTCATTATGCTCTTTCCATATATGAAGTTTCAATCAACTGGCATCAGGCATATTGAAGTTATCGTCCGGACAAAAAGTGTGACAGACAGACGGACAGACGGACAGACGGACAACTCTCACGAAAACAATATGTCTCCCCCATATAAATATGGGGGGAGACATAATTAAACAAACGAAAATTGTAGCCGACGAAACATCTTGCAAACCACAATATTTGGCAGCGAAAGAATCTAACTAAGGAAGACACATTGTATTAGTCTAACAAAGAGGCAAAACTGCCCTTTTTATACAACAAACTATTCAAACTTAACTTCTTATGATAACACAGTTTTCTTAACTCTTTGCACGCTAGCGGCGAAACCGTGATTACCTATGCTGGATCCAAACTGTTTGCCATCTTGACCATATTTTTGCAAAGAAATCAGAGATAGTTTATTTTAAGAATTGAAGCAGACGACAATTGTTGCAGACGAAAAATTACTTGGCGTGCTAAGAGTTACATCAGTGTTTAATGACCACGTCCACCTAAGATATGGCATAATTTGCTACATGACAGTGCACACCCTGAATTGATTTCTCTAGAATCAGCGAGCTTCTCTGAAATGATCTGAGTCAACACTGTTCGCAAATGTAAGACTAAAACCAATAGATCTAGTCGGCGATAGTTATATCAGTCCACATCCGAAAGTTCACATAACAAACGAGTAACAAGGAATAACAGACATTAATTCCATTGAGAGACTTGATCCATAGTTGACATTCATTGTTTCAGTATCATTTACTCAGGCCTGGTGATTGTTGATTTTCGCTTCAACTCTTTCGCTGCCAATGTCGCATCCGTAATTACCTATGCAAAGAGTTTGGATCCAGATGAGACGACAAGTTACTCGGCGCCCCATCAGGGTCCATACTGTTTGTTACTGTGACTAATTTATGAAACAAAAATGTAGAATAATAAAAAAAAATGTAGCAGACGAAAAAGTTTGCAGACGACAAAATTTGGCAGCCAAAGAGTTAATGAAATGAAAGTATGAATATTTCATAAGAAAAAAATAATATTCTAGGGGAATGGGGAAAAACAACATGGCGAGACATTAGGACTGCTAAAACACTGACCAATATAATCATTTACTTACTAACACTGCTCAGACAAGTCTATCATGTATGAGTATTCCATCCTGTCCCAATTTCATTTACGCTCATATAGACAGCTGATAACACATTATCCTATAGTAAAAAGTGTCTGCTTTAAACTCTTTCACTGTTGATTTTTCAAATATAGTTGAACTTCGATATTTCGAAATCGGATAACTCGAGCTTTGAGAAAACTCGAACTTAAGTTCGTTACCAATGTCCATGTATCACTCTGCATATCTAGAAACCCATGTGACAGCTTAAATGCATGTCTAAACTAATGCTGAAAGCTCCTACAGGAAATTTAAGCATTAGATCTACTTTAGACCTATATTTAGCTGTGAACTCGAAAAATTGTCCAGATTAGAAATTGGAAACCTCGAACATCTGTTATCTCGAACCATTTTGTACAGTCCCATGAAGTTCGAGTTATCGAAGTTCAACTGTAAACTTTTCCAAAATTCCAACAGGTCAAACTTACCGTGAATATTCAAAGACGGATTATTTTCCAGATGATAGCCTAGTGATGGACTGGCAGGAGGTCGGGTTCAGGCACTATGCTCTGCCGCGTCACAATTTACTTATCATTCTGAATGTCGTATCGAATTCTATAGCTCTACTTTTAACCCTTTCCTCCATAAATACGCCTTTCTACGTATCTGTAATAGTCACTTCTTGAAACCATATTGTGATAAATAGAGCATTTGCTCCAATCCTTTTCTCTGAATAAAATATTGTTTAAATTAAATTAAATGCTCTATTTATCACAATGGTCTACATACTACACAATTAGATCTATAACATTTTCCTTTTCTCTAGTAAATGTTCCTATTCGGTAGATTCATTCAAAGAGGTTGTGTCTAAAATAGCATATGGAGGAAAGGGTAAACGATATCGAGTCCTGTACAACCTAGATTTCGGCAACTGTCACGTAGAATCGTTTGTCCAACGCAAACTTTCCCGTAAATTTCGATCTTGACTTCCGGTTTTTACAAAGTCATATATTAGCGTCATTTCGCTATTTCTTGTTGAGATTTCGATAGTTATAGTTTATATAAGTCACGTAGAATCTGTAACTCACTTGAAATGTCTGAAATCGCTCTACTTTCCACGTAAAAGCTTATGTTCTTTCGACAACGCTATGCACATGCACATTGCTTGTTGTTTTGATGACGTCACGTCAAGATAGGTATAAAAGGCGGCTCATTATGACGGAATGCCAGTATGGTTGTTACTGACTTTGAGAAAGGTCGACTGGATTCGACCAACTGAAAACTGACTTACAATGCATTATGAATAGAAATATTGAGGTATATTTATCCAAAATGATATAAGATAAAGAACAAGCTATATTATTTTATCCAGAATCACATAGTTTGAGCTAACTCTATTTTCAAAGCGATTATCAGCACCTTTCACAAGCCTAGCTTGCCAATAACAAATGTGAAGGCACGACTTTTTAGGGGGGTCCGGGGGAGCCTCCAGAAAATCTACAACGCTGGAGGCACATTTTAGGGGGTCCTGGGAAGACATTTATACAAACTGTGAATGATATAAAATGCTTCAAATTTGAGAGAATTTACAATTCGGGACAGAAATATGTTGGGTAGATCTAATATTGTCAGAAAAATAGGCCTACGTTTAACTTTTTGTAGATTTATAGATTTTCTTTCAGTCAATTAGGCGATTTTTGTAATATGGTAATTTACCTATTGACACACTCGCTAGACTTATAATTTGCTGAACTTTAATTTTCGAAAAAAAAAAGTTGATCTAGCACATCGTTAAGCTCTGTTGTGGAATTTCAAGATAAATTGCAGATAGTGTGAACCATAATTATGAAACTTTGATAATCCGATAGAGTTTTTCCACGCGAACTGGTAGCACAACACTCTGATGCACATTTTAATGTATATAGCACATAAAGTGCAAGCCCTGATCATGTATACTATGTCGAAGATATGGCAGAAGGTCTGGTTTGATTTTTTAATGTTTTATAGTTAGAGATCCTGCAACACAGCCCTGTCTCATATTGAATTATTGTTAAGATATATTGATCTGTGAATTTAAATCAATTCTGTGTCTATTACATAAACCGTGGAACCAGCAAACTGTGTTCAATCGTCGGACCGTGGATTGATTGCAGTTTGCTGGTCGACTGAAATGTAAATCTTTGTCTACCATCTTGCTAGTCTACTACAGTGCTCCCTCTCTACAACGACACCCTTTGGGATACGATGATTGTATGTGTTGTTCAGAGGGAGTTGTTATAGGGAGGGAAAATCAAACATAATTAGCTTGTTTGCAGATCTCCAGATAAGGTTATTTCGAGAACTAAAATCGTTATGTCTCAATCAAACCCTATGTTGTGACCACTCTTTAGAACATCACAAAGTGACGATTCTAAAGAGTGGTCACAACATAGGGTTTGATGGAGGCATAAAGAAAATACGATGGAAAAAAGTTGTTGCTGGAGCCTTGTTGTTTCGGAAACAGTGACATGCGTTGTTGTAAGGAGGGAATCGTTATTTAGAGGGCCGTTGTAGGGAGGGAGCACTGTAGTCTGTGTGAGCTGCTGCCTCATCGAGGTAAAAGTGATCGGCTCTAAACACCGATCATCAGAAAAAGAAGGCGTGCATTCTAAATTACTGCCGGTGGTATTTCACTTGTTACACATTTAATAATAATAATAATTATAGTAAAGAATAAAAATCAGAACAAAGAGGGGGGATAGAACCACCATTCTCTGTGTTATTCACAAAATTTATCGCTTATATATTGAACTCAAATTTTAAAGCGTCAAATATGAGCACTACATCTCATTATTGTTTTCATTTCTATTTTAAATATATATAAACAAATATATTTGGCACTTTCTTAATTCATATACATTGTATTCTATTTCCAAACAATACATGTAAAAGCTGAAGCCTTTTCTTTCGTCTTTATCTCAGATTGTAGAGGCAAAGTTTGTGCAAGAGAAAGGCCTTTTTTACCTGATTGGAAATGGATAAGAAAGGCACGAGTCCCATGCTTCATTAAGGATGCAAAGGTTTGTGTTTTCATCTGTAATCTCAAATATTAGGCTAGGAGTGGGAGTGGGTGGGGGTGGGGTTGCGATCGCTCATGTTCACGTGTTTTAAATATAGATATTATTAGTTATACAGATCATTGGCGGGGTATCTGACTTTTTGTTTCCTGCTGAGGAAAATCATGTTGCCTGAGCCGTTAGGCGAGGGCTACATGTATTTTCCTCAGCAGGGAATAAAATGTCAGATATCCCGCCAATGATCTGTATAACGATTTTATTATACTGCAAAGTTTAATATTTGTAGCAGTTAATAGCTTAATTCGCGTTGTTAATGTAGGCGTCATTTTGCTTCCCCTCAGGGGCCTCGTGCTGTAAGGTAAGGGCTTATATAAATAATATCTGTATAATAACCAGCTCATTGCATTTGTGGATAGAAAGGGGTCTTCCAAGTGCATTAGTTTCTCAAAGGATTGAAAGAATCAGACGTTAGTAAAACTTTCAGCATATCAGCGGTTAAGCAAACGCTATTTTTCAGTATAAGAACGGTTAAACTGGCGCCAATCCGATGTCATTTGGATGACGTCAAAGTGACGGTTTTATAATATTCAAACAAATAGGCGTTGGAAGGAGCGGCTATACTGCAATTTACAGGTACGTGGACTATGAATGTGCATAAATAAAATCTGAATCGAATTGGGTGTGGCTTGTCTCAGTAAAAGCGGGGTTTGGGGGCTAATCAGTAGTTGTACAAGCTTTTTGACAACATTTTCAGCATCAGAGCAGAAAAAGACATTCGCCACGTATCGGGTTCATTTGCATTGTCATACAACAACTATAACAAAAATGTTTCTCAATGGATAACTTTGTTCCGCCCCTTACTCTTGTTATTTCGTTTGAGAACGGTTGTTTGGATCGAATCGAGGAAGTGAAGCTTGTCGGCCATTTTTATTTTATTATGCAATGAAGCGAGGCCCTCGACGGGGAAAATTCCATTGTTGCTTATGACTCCGTGTATACATCAGAATTTAGAGGGATACACGGCTTTTATACATGGCTAATTGACCAATCAATATCGAGGATTTTACTTTGCAGTATAATAATATTAGTTATACATATCATTGGCGGGGTATCTGACTTTTTGTTTCCTGCTGAGGAAAATCATGTTGCCCGAGCCGTTAGGCGAGGGCTACATGCATTTTCCTCAGCAGGAAACAAAAAGTCAGATACCCCGCCAATGATATGTATAACGATTTTATTATAATGCAAAGTTTACTATTTGTAGCGATAAAAAACCGTTTTTGATAAACTAGTCATTTCGCTTCCCCTCAGGGGCCTCATACTGAACTTACCGAGGTAATCCGAATTTACGCGCAGTTCAATACACGTTTGTGTAAAAGTGTTGTTTGGCGTTGCTCGTTGGATATTAATTATTAACACGATTTTTATGGACAATCGATTGGACTATAATTCACAAATGAGTAAGTAATGTCGTTTTCAACATGTATTTAAACAGATAGCAATAATAATCAGCACATACGTATTGTATTTTTACTATGAGAGTATGTCAAACAGAGCTTGCATAAATGTAGGTCACCTGAAATGCAGGGATTTACATCGTGTTTCAAATCCAGTTGTATATAAAGTCTGATTACATTTTTATCATTTCCATATAGATACTGACGAATGTTGTAGTCTTCGAATATTTATTGCATGCTTTTTTATTGGCTCTAAAATTGGATGTTTCCAACTAGACATACTTCTTGGTGCTGGGTCTACTCTGTTTGCTAATGGATGAAAGGAGCATAAGATCGCATTAAATAACAATCAGGCAAAAGTAAAGCATATCACAATCCATAACAGTTACAAATTGGTTTGATTGTGCTAGTCAATGGTCCAGAACCATAGAGGCAGTCTATATGATTGGCACATGAAGCAACACTGGAGACAGAGCATAAACATAATAGAATTAATACATGTATATTATGAGAGCAAGTTCAAGTATATTACTATCTAGAGCAAGTTCAATTTGGCAGGTAGACAGGTGAACTTTGTTTCAGTAACATTACGCAATAAGAATAAGGCTAAACAATCTGAATAGCCAACTGCATTATTGTGACAAGCAAATATGGTCATCAAATTAATTATAATTGATGTTTACTGTGATATTGGATAGACTGCAATTGTGAAATATTGGTCCCCTTGGATTTTGGAAGGACATTGCGACTCTATTTGAGGTCTGTAAAGCCTGGGGCATTGGTTGATGAAACTCTGAGAAAAGATCTTCCTCGTTTATGCCCTCCATGTAGTAAGAAAATGGAGAAACTCCCAAGTTTGAGGAGGCTGGCCTTGCAACAGGGTTATTGAGATTATTTGGAGCTTGAATAGCTTTTTGTATAGGGGCTGGTAGAGCTGGAATTACATTTGGGGGCAGAAGTGCAGGCTGCACGGGTAATGTACTTTGGTTGAGCACTGTGCCCATTGATTGTTTCTCCCTGTCTGTTACTTTTTGATATACAGTCAGGGAAGATACTGACTTGTGTCCTGTAATAGCCATGATTTGAGCAGCATTGAAATTATTTTGGCTTAGAAGACTTGCTCCTGTGACCCTGATACAGTGGTTTGTGTAAATCTTGGACAATGAAGCATTTTTGCTCAGTGTTTGCATGAATTTGCTGAGAGAATTTCTGCCCATTGGACGGTTTTGAAACCAGATTTCGTCACTCTCTTGATATGACTCCTTAGGATATTGCCAGAGCCTGTCACAGGCAGGATTCAACTTGGAAATGTAGAAAATGAATGTCCTGACAGGACAGACACTGGCATTTTCCTTGTCTTCAGGCATGTGGCCTGAGACAAGTTCATTGTCATTACCCCTGTGATTTTTTGTCAATTCATCAACAGATTTTAATATATATTTAGTTCCATCTTCATATGTGGATAATTTAAATGTTTCTTTGGTCATTTTTTCCATGTTCTCATTAGCTCTCCTGCAAAAGTACAGTCGAATGTTCATTTGTACCCGGTTCAGAAGACCAGATGGTGTTTCTGGGGACAAAAAAATGCTACTGTACAGTTTTTGCATATCAGTTTGTGTAACCATCTGGTAATGGTCAATAGCTCCTTTACCAGCCTTTTTTATTTCAGTCATTGCAGCCTTAAAACACTCATTTGCATCAACAAATGCAAGACTGTTGATGATGTCAAATTTTTTCAAGTATGGTGGTGATTTTAGATGTCTGTTAAGGGAGTAACGGATACTCGCCAAAGATTGACCTTTGTAAAGTTCACCTTCTTTCGTTCTTACATTTAAATAAAAATGACACAGTGTTTCTGCCAGTTCATCTTCACTGAGATCTTCAAAGTTTGTTGTTTTTTCTTTTTCCCTGAGATAAGCCCTCAGAAGTTCAGCTGCTCCATCTTGGCTCTTTTTTGTGTTTTTGGGGACAGCTTCAAGTCTCTTTGACAGGATCTCATCTTCATTTAGGTCTGTGAACCTTCTTTTAACACTCATTTTCTGAAAATATTTGACAAAATGCAAAATTCAAATGCAAGTTATACAATTATCAGGCCATTATTTCAATTCTCCAAAGAATTTTTTTCAAAGAAAAATTCATTTTATATGATTTACCCATACAAATTCAAATACAGTAAAACCCCGCTAATACGACCACCTGAGAGAGGTATAATTATAGGTGCTAGGTGCAGGTGGTAGCTTAATGCAGGACAAAAGTAATGCAGAAAGCTCCTGCCTGACTTTTGTCCTGCATTAAGCAACCACCTGCTTATAAAGACACCCATGTTTATTCATTCAATGGTCGCAATAGAGGGGTTCTACTGTATTTTTGGATGACTATTATTATTCTCATAGAGCTATACTAATCATACAAAAAATGTCCACAGTGAAGCATATTGTAATTCAAATATACATTTTTAATAGATAAAAAACATAATAATTGCATCAAGTAAGTCAAGTGTAAGGACATGTACATGCATAAATTTGCTTTTCAGACACTTCTTGTAGTTCAAAGGTCAGAACGCTTACTATCCCAGTGACAGTAAGAGGTCTGGGTTCAAGTCCCAGCAAGAAGTTTAAATGCAAAGTGTGTGTGCCTGCTACTGTGTCTAGCGAATTCATAAAATCATATTCAAACAGATTAGAATTACATTTAAAATGTAATTCTAAACTGTTTGAATACAAATTCAGTCTGAAAATTCAAATATATGAGATATATTATTATGATATCATAATTTTTCTTATGATTCTGTCTATAAACCTAGAGTCCAAAGGGTTGATATAAACCTAAACCAACTCTCTCTCTCTCTCTCTCTCTCCCTCTTTCTCTCTCTCACACTCACTTTCTCTACCTCTGTTTATTTTTTAACTTAGGATCTTAATTATTTAGGCCGTTCATTATTAGGCAGCAATTTAAATCAATAACAAACAAAAATATACAAACCTGTTTGAAGTGTGTGCTGACTTGCAACTTAAGCAGATCTAGATCTGTTGTATTTTTGCTTGGATTTCAAGGCTATTTGTTTTTGGAAGGAAGTGGCGTCCGCTGCATAAATATGATGTATTGATTTTCCATTCGAAAAAGAAAACAACTCACAAAGTAGTTCTTCATTTTATTTATTTATTTTATACATGTATGGGGACAATTTGCTTCTTGAATTTAAAATGAATGAATGAATAGGTAAATAAAAAAGATTTCCAGACTCGGCGACAATGTTTATCTTTCATTCTGATTTATTCCATTTCGCAAATTAACCGTCTATTGCACTAATTTTCGTAAGATAATATTTAAAAACTATGCTATATATTCAATTAATTTATTTTTTCATTGTCATACAACAACTGTAACAAAATTGTCACTCAATGGCTATTTTTTTTTCGCACAAAAGTCATGTTATTTCGTATGAGAGGGGTTGCTTGGATCGAATCGACGAAGTGAAACTGGTCGGCCATTTTTATTTTGTTGTAGCAACAAAGCGAGGCCCTCGACGGGGAGAGTTCCATTGTTGCCCATGCCTCCGTATATACATCAGAATTTAGAGGGATACACGGCTTTTATACCTGGCTATTTGACCAATCAAAATCGAGGATTTTACTTTGCATTGTAATAATATTAGTTATACAGATCATTGGCGGGATATCTGACTTTTTGTTTCCTGCTGAGGAAATTCATGTTGCCCGAGCCGTTAGGCGAGGGCTACATGTATTTTCCTCAGCAGGAAATAAAAAGTCAGATATCCCGCCAATGATCTGTATAACGATTTTATTATACTGCAAAGTTTAATATTTGTAGCTGTTAATTAGCGTTGTTAATTTAGGCGTCGTTTTGCTTCCCCTCAGGGGCCTCTTACTGTAAGGTAAGGGCTTATATATCACTCTGCAACCCAAGTTCATCGTGTATAATAACCAGTTCATTATATTTATGGATAGAAAGGGATCTTCCAAGTGCATTAGTTTATCAAAGGATTGAAAGAATCAGACGTTAGTAAAACTTTCAGCAGATCAGCGGTTAAGCAGACACTATTTAACTTAATTGAAGGAATTTTGGCGCAGTTCCGACGTCATTTGGATGACGTCATAATGACGGTTTTATAATATTCAAACAATGGACGTTGGAAGGAGCGGCTATACTGCAATTTACAGGTACGTGTACTGTGCATGTACATAAATAAAATCTGAATCGAATTGGGTGTGGAATATCTTTGTAAAAGCGGGGTTTGGGGGCTAATCGGTACGTGCACAAGCACTTTGACAACATTTGCAGCATCAAAGCAGAATAAGACCTTCGCCACATATAGGGTTCATTTACATTGTTATACAACAACTATAACAAAAATGTTTCTAAATGGATAACTTTTTTCCGCCCCAAACTCTTTATATTTCGTTTGAGAGCGGTTGTTTGAATCGAATCGACGAAGTGAAGCTTCTATCAAGGGAGCGAGGCCCTCGGCGGGGGAAATTCCATTGTTGCTCATGACTCCGTATATACATCGGAATTTAGAGGGATACACGGCTTTTATACATGGCTAACTGACCAATCAAAATCGAGGATTTTACTTTGCGTTATAATAAGTAATTACTATACGCGCCTAAACATCTTGTAAGAGCCGGGATACAATAAATCTAGGAGGCGACATTGTGTAATTCACTAATAATTGCAAACGGGATTTTCTTTGGCCCATGGATTTATTATGAGTCTTTATGACTGAAACAGACTGGTAGGCTATACATCTGTACACTCAAATAGAAGATATAGACATATTTACGAGTATTTACAAATCATTTTTCTAATTTATCTTGAATTTCAGAACTTGATAGTGTCATCAATCAGGTATTAAGGGTTCACTCCTAAGTCCTAGTCCCACTCAGTCGTCATTTTTATTGTATTTTTGGCATTTTTAGCCTTTTTAATGTTTCGACTTCTGAAAAAACACGTGTTTTCACGCCTTTGCAAACATAGTAGACCCAGATCAGACGGCTCCTGCAGGAGCCGTCTGATCAGGGTCTGCTCCGTTGGCAAATGGAATTTGAAAGATTTATTTCTTTACTTCCTAAAATGGCTACAATGTTCCACCTTCCATACTTCCTAATAACTATTTTGTCCAAGAATATTCAGAAGGTATTAAAATAATTTGGAGAAAACATAGAACAGATAAAGGGTTAACCTCCATAGCATTGTTGAAAGCATCACCATTCCACCTGGTAGCAACACGTTTTTACGCATTTGCAAACAGAGTCAACATAGATCAGATAGTTCATTTTGAGAAACTAGTGAGGCATATTGAAACATAAAAGGATTGAAATTTTATAAATTGTCTCAACTTTCTTTTTGTCTGGAAAGATGAAAAATTATTGGCACTCATTCAGGTGCTACACATGCACAATAGATGTTGTGAACTTTCCCAAAACAAATCATCCAAGTAACATAACAATTACAGAACGATACTTGTTCTAGGTTGTCGGGAACCGCCGAGTAGGTACGATTGAATTTAGGGACGGCTCGATATCTGTGAGAATCTGTTGAATGATTGTTTGAGGAAATTATGGACCCAAAAACAAACTACGCTCTAATATTTGCAGCACATATTTCATTTATGTCAAATTTATTTGAGCAAAACCTCGTCTAAATTTATTCCTCTAGGATGTCATATGGTTTCAAAAGGTGAAATCTGACGCAATGAAAAAACTCACGTTTTTTATTACACATTTTATATTGGAAGAAACAAACATGTTAACGACTACGTTTTTTAAATATGACATGATTTAAAAAATATCTCTCAAACAGGTTGATCAATCACGACATTTCTTTAAGCCATTATTTCATGAATATTTATGTAAGAATCATTGGTTCGTTTTGGTAGCTAAAACTTTATAATAGCATTGTGAAAAAATGAATTTCTTACTATGGCAGAAACTGTAGAATAAGACACACATGATGATTCATAAGCCAAAAATACCAGACCCTGATCAGACAGCTCCTACAGAAGCTGTCTGGGTCCATGCTTATAAAGCTTTTAGGTTCTCAAGTTTCCAAAGGCTCAAATCTGACCAATCAAAAGCTTGAGAACTCAAATCTGACCAATTAAAAGCTTGAGAACGAACTCACACTCCAATAAAAAACTTTATAAGCATGGACCCTGATCTGGCTCTGCTCGGGCTGCAAAGGCGTTAAAGTGTTTCTATGGGTAAAGGGTTAAAGATTTTCCAAGCTTTTACCAATAAACATTTTATTGTATCAAGTATGAAAATCAAATAGTATATACGACATGTTTTATTATTTGCTTCATAATATATACTAGTATTTATTTTTCACAATACATACTAGTACATGTATGTGTCTTTCTATATTATAACTACTGTAGACTCACTGAAAATGCAACATTACTGAGGAAACATGTGGTACTTCCATCTTCCCCCTATTGTATGTTTGTTGTGTCTTTGTGTGTCTCTTTGTGTCTTTTATATACATGTACATTTGCTGTGTGTCGTCGTGGTGCTGTTTGGGCGGCTGTGTAATTTTATGCGGTATTTCCTGCATGCATTACTCTTATATGTACTTTAAAATAATTTAGATATGTACCTTAACTTTTGTCATTCTGTTTTGCTCCTCTTCTAACCCTTTACTCCATATACACGCCTTTCTATGCCTTTGCACACAGAGTAGACCAAGATCAGATGGCCCCTGTTTTGTTAACTTATGATATAATACAGTCAAACCCCTCCAATGCGACCACTTAAAAATAACCATAACTGTCTTAATAAGCAGGTGGTTGCTTAATGCAGGACGAACATTTCTGCATAACTTTCGTCCTGCATTAAGCTACCACCTGCCTCTGTCGCTTAGAATTTTGCCCCTTTTGCCGGTCGCAATGGAGGAAGTTTCTCGAAAATATTGACGAATTTGAATTAACCCATTCCCTCATACTGACGCATTTTTACGCCTCTGTAAGTCATTTTGTAACCATTGTGATATATAGAGCGTTCGTTCCATAGGAGCAAATGTTCTATTTATAACATTGGTTTAAAAACTATAAAATTCTTAGTTTTTCTTTTTTCTAGTAAATTTTCCAGCAGATTCTTTAAAAGAGGCAGGATCTAAATAAGTCTAGGCGTGAATTGGTTCAGCAAGAAACATTCAAAATATCGGCGTTTAAGTAAGCGTCATTTTCGCAGTAGGACAAGTGTCAATATTCTCACAGAGAAACCAGACGGACATCACCCATGTGTGCTGATAAATATTTCAAAAGACAAGTTTGTTAAAACAGCTAAAGTTGTGGAAAGCCTGGTGCATAGATAAATAAGTAGCCCCTTTAGTCAAGTCATATATATTACAAATATCTGTCTTCATTGATCAAGTAAGAAGGTGAAAGGTTTGACAATGGGCTATAGTTCGATTTCGATTACTGTGCCGTGACTTCACTTTTCTATTTATAGAAGTTCCAACCATTCTAATTTATGGGTAAGTGGACAATGGTTGTCACAAGAACCTCGTAGTAATCGTGCAGTTTTAGTATATACAGTAAAGCCTCTCTATAACGGCCACTAAATTACATCAAGTTTTTGTGTTAAAGGCAGGTGACTGCTTAAAGCAAGGTGAAAGTAAAACAGAACGCTCCTATAGGAGCGTTCTGTTTTACTTTCACCTTGCTTTAAGCAGCCACCTGCCCTTAGTACCAACTAATTAACATAATTTAGTGGCCGTTATAGAGAGGGTTTACTGTATATGCTTATTACGTGTCTGTATAACCACAGATAACTCCGGAACAAATACATGGTTGTGACGCGTTTTACCTCTACGGGTGGACTTGTCCTAAAGTTCACAGCTCACGGGTCAAAACCGAACTATAGTAGGCTTTGCGCATCTTATTGTCCTGTTTTATTAACCTGTCAAAATTTAAATAACTATACGCTTGCTGAACACGCCACAAATAGCTTCGGTTGATATCGATTGTTTCCGCTAATAAAAGCTTTCCTACTTGGCTTATTCGAGTACTTGTACATTTATTGTGAATCTCGTGAAAAACGTTTGAAATACAGGTTTATCCAATCTAAATATATCCTTTCAGTGACGTAGGAATATTCACATTTTGACAGGTTAATAAAACAGGACAATAGCAGCCTTGTAGAAAGGCGTAAACAAAGCTACCGATCTCTATAACTTCATTATTGTCAAATCTGTATAACATTATTTTTGTTCGATCTCTATAACATTATTTTTGTTCGATCTCTGTAACATTGTTATTGTACGTCCGCTCTATTATATTTTTATAGTCCATCCGCTCATTATCATTAGTGGAGTGTTGACACCAGGCTAGCTGTTATGGCTGCCGTGTTTTGTTTTGATTCTCGCTAACATACACTATTCTACCTTTTAGAGTGTTTCTAGTCGCACTTTGGCTAACAGTTGCACGTTGTATATCGGAACAACATACAAGTCTGCCTGAGATATTGTTGAGATGCAATTACCTTGCTTTTCGATGAAAATTGAGTAGGACACCTGATATACATTGATAAACATATACGTTGTTTATTGTACACTGTTGTTATTTTTCCTATCACTATCAATCATGGCCTCTGACACGAAGACATCAACCTCTAGAACAGCCGACACAAACTAATACTTTAACTAAGCGACTTCAATCAGAACGAGCTCTATTGCTTGGAACGGTATAGACAGGTTTTATTTTAGTTGAGTGTTCTGTTTATAAAAGTTTTTTTTTACTGTTTGACAGAACAATGATACATGCACTGTTAATTAACAATTGCATCTCGAAGCATTTGTACAATTCTGATTGAAACTGTCATTCAAACACCAGGACAAAGTCGGTACCTGTCGAATCTCAAACAACTGATTGCAACATTGCATATCTATAATTGAACTGATGTTTTCGAACATTTCTCAAAACATACTTGTGCATTCTGTTCGTTGCCATCAATTATTCCTTCAGGACTCGACGGCTGTCGATGATAGTTAGCCAGTTCCTTTACAAATTAAAAGTCATTTCCAATAATTCTTTATAAACCTGGAGATCAATGCCAATCTGACATGTCGTCCACCTCACATATTGATGCCTTCAAGTGTATCGTAAATTGTTCAATGCCCGCAATTGCATTCATTATTGATAAGACGATGATGTGTCAGAGGGTTTGTGTTCTCTACATTCTACTCGTCTTACTGCTGACTACAGAAACTTATTAGTGTCATTACGAAACAGCCTTATAGGCGTTAGAGGGGTTGTATTCTCTATTTTCAGGTGCGGATCCAGGATGTCAGATAAGGGGGGGGGGGGCGTAGAATTTTTTTTAGAGCGGGGGGGGGGCGTAGATTTTTATGTTTGATGACATAAATAAATAGTGTGTTTGTAATACATGTTGAAAAGGAGTTGTGTTAAAGGCAGGTTGCTGCTTAAAGCAAGGTGAAAGTAAAACAGAACGCTCCTATGGGAGCGTTCTGTTTTACTTTCACCTTGCTTTAAGCAGCCACCTGCTCTAAATACCAACTAATTAACACAATTTAGTGGTCGTTATAGAGAGGTTATACTGTATATCTAAATATTACAAAAAATTGTTTTGGCAATTTTAGGGGGCGTACGCCGGCTCCGCCCCCCCCCCCCCCCCCCCCCCCCCTCTAAATCCGCGCCTGACTTTCCACTCGTCTTACTGCTGACTACAGAAACTTACTACTGGCTACAGAAACTTGTTAGTGCCATTGGGACAGCATTGAAGACGCGTAGTATGAAAAAACGTAAAAACGTTACATTCTGTCCATAGTTCGTATTAATCAAAACCAAAAGCTGCTAACACATTCATATCATTAAATCCATGCTAACAGTCCATTTTCCAACAGTTTATATATATTGAGCTAAATATCAACGGTATATGAAAACACCTAAATCCTTAGAAAGCCGCCAACTGTTTAAAACACGGAAAACTTCGTCGATTTCACGCAACGGAAACATTCGGCGGATCTCGATTTCGGAACAACATATAAATTCGATATTAACTGAATTTTTACAGCAACTGCTGACGAAAAGAGAATGTCTTACGGTAATAGTTTACCTACGATCTATCACCGATGGCTCTGTGTAAACGGGTGTAAAAGTCACCTTTTGAAACCATTGTGATAAATAAAGCATTTGCTCCTATAGCAGCCGCGAATGTATGTCAGTAATATGTCAATGTGCATACAAGACCATGTCTGAATCCAAATGTAATGTATGCATCGTGACAATAGGGGGTCCGGGGGCATGCTGCCACGGAAATTTTAGAGTTGCGAAGTATTTAAACCATTGTGATAAAAAGATCATTTGCTCCTGTGGGAGCAAATACTCTATTTATCAAAATGGTTTCAAAAGGAGACTTTACAGAGGCGTCAATATGAGGCAATGGGTTTAAAACTTGCATGGCAAGACAGAACGTTTATGAAAGTCTATCTCCTTAGCCATCATTTTTTGTTCCAGTTTGACCATAATAATGTTTTCACCGTTCATACTGACCTTGCGCACGTGCGCAAGTGCATATCGCTAGCTACGCCCTCGGCATATGAGCCGTTTGATCAAGCTTTTAGCTTCAGTAAAAACCTCTGTAATGCCGTGTAAACGAAATTGCTCTAAAATGGAAGCCGGTGCGCATATTTTGATATTTCGCTGCCAAACAGTGTCGGTCCAGATGAGACGCCAAACTGTTTGTTTCTGTGGTAATGTTTTCGAAAGAATATACAATTAACCAGACGAACATTGTAGCAGACGACAAACTATGCATACGAACATATTTGGCAGCGAAAGAATGTGTGACATCATTTTCCAACAACCTCATTACGGTACACACACACATTAAGCATGTCGCCTGTACTACGATAGATACATGTAAGCCATTTCATTCATGCACGAACAAGGCCAACAAAGATGTGTTTCGTGCAGTATCTACTGAATCATTCGGGATCTCTCGGGCTTCGAGCATCTCTTGGGATTCAACAGATACACTAAACAACTGTGTCAGCCGTACTTTTTCTTCGGCAGATGACGACCTTTGAGCACCTCACGTCTATTTGAGGGATTATTCGCCTCATTTCATACCTAATTCAATTAACCAATTTTGCAATTAATCGATTATCATTAATTAGATATTCGGTGGAGTACCGTCAAGTCAGAATCCTATTAATTAGACGTCCAGGGGGACGCTGGGTACTGTATTCAATAACAGACATGTTCTCGCGTGGTGTACTCTGTCAATGTACATGTATGATATCACGAAGTAAATTCTGTATTTACTTCGTGATGATATTGGTAAGGAGCACCTCATTAATCCTTTCCCTGTTCAATATGCATGTTCTCTGGAAAGCCACGTTTTGAAACCATTGTGATGAATAGCTAGCTGCTGTCAGAAAACCTCAGAGTTAGAACTGTAAGCCAAAGGCCCCAACCCAATTTATATAATAAAAATGACAAGATGCTCAACAATAAACAAAAATGAAGAATAATTCAAAATTCAGAGAAATAATACCCTTTCATGAGTTATTATCCACACAACGTATGTTCTCATATTCTAAGTAATAAGTTATGGGAGCATTGAAAGCAATGCCATAGTCCCTAACCGGTTGAACTCTTGTCACAATTTAATGAAAAGCTGCACATTCATACAAGAACCTGTATATCATATTTATTGATTCAAATATATCACTTCTAACATGTAATATTCAATACAAGATCAATTACAAACATAAATAAAGCAACTTTTACTAAATATTGTCAAGTCAAAAAAGGGAGATAAGTCGGTTAAAATTCATAGAAGTGTTATGGCTGCTGCCAGACAATGCCATCTAATAAGTTTGTTTATTTTGTGAAGTGTCAACTCCAAAGTTCTAGACCTAGGTACCTTTTCACAAAAACATGAAGTTCAAGGACCATAACTCTGACAAAAATTATTCAACCAGACGGATATTCGAACTTAAGCTGCAACTCATCTAGATTTAGCTTTATGTCAGATATAAATATGTTCTGAAAGTGGTTGATCCTCCGAAAGCAAAAGTAGCAATGCAAAAAGAGAACTAGACTGTCGCAGGACAGCAAAGCTTGCCTATTGTAGACCTTGTCTACAAAGATGAAGTCCAAAATATTTTTCTATTTTAACTGAACTACATGTTAAACCTACTGGCAACCTCAATTCCAAAAACCAGCTACCTATGGCAAGAATTTCATGTTGTATTAGTGCATCTTAATACTTACCCACAAACTTTAACCTTGAGATTTCAGCCCAAAAAGCTAAGTCCAAAACTTTAATTCATCACCTAGATTTAGATTGGCTGCACATGTCTTGTACTGCCAAACAAAACCTATTCGTGAAATTGATACATATGATCCCGCTGTTTGCACAATCATTAGTGTCATTAGTTCTCAATAGAAAACAAGGATCTCAAATGAGATCCTACGAGATCCTATCAAATAAGATCACTGAGATCCCCACAGATTTTCAGGTTAACAGGTTAGATATATATATATATATAAAAAGATATTGCAAACACTGATGATCATGTTTTAAAAGTTTGGATGCTGCATCGGTAAAGTGATGATTGTGTGCGGACAAAAAATATAGAATACCCACACTTCAAATAGATATAGTAAAGTAGCACATTGCAAGTAGTGCAGTCCAAGAACAGTTGCCATTATTGACAATGAGGCATCTGATCAGGGTCTACATGGCCAATCAGAAAACCAGAGAAGGTTCTGATATGTTACAAACAGTGTAGACCATAATCAGATACCACGTTGTAATGATGCAGCTGATCTGGGTCTATGGTCTACACAGTCTGCAATTTGCAGTGGTAGGAAGTTCAACGGGTCACAGCTGTACTCAAAGAATATTTATCTGGATGAAGTCTTTTTGGAAAGGCATCAAATGTGTATATATGGATTGAACAGTTAACCCTTTCCCTCTTATAAACATTTTTTCACGCATTTGCAAACAGAGTAGACCCAGATCAGACGGCTCCTATAGGAGCCGTCTGATCAGGGTCTGCTCTACTTGCTAGTGGAAATTGATAAATCGGTATCTTTACGTTCTAAAATGGCTGCAATGTTCTATCTTCTATATTTTGTTGTAACTATTTTTTCCAAGAATATTCTGTAGTTATTGAAATTTGTAATAAACGTAGAACAGGCAATGGGTTAATCAAGTGGTAACAATTCTATAAATTGAATGAAAACAAGAACACAAATACAGATTTATAATTTACTTTCAATTATAAAATTTAACTTCGGCCATAGAACATTCAGAATAGCACATATTTCTTCTCAACATATGGTATAAATCTCAACTTAAATTGATAATATAATTGTACTTAAATTATATGGTTACTCATTATAAATACATGAATGTGTATAATAGTTCTAATAATACTGTTCCTTAACCCTTTCCCTGTTCTATCTCTTATGTTTATTTCAAATTTCAATACCTACTGAATATTCATAAACAAAATAGTTATATTGAAATATGGAAGGTGGAACATTGTAGATATCTTTGATACTACAGATACATATCTATCAAATTCCATAAGCAAACAGAGCAGACCCTGATCAGACGGCTCCTCTAGGAGCCATCTGATCTGGGTCTGCTCTGTTTGCAAATACGTGAAAGCATGTTTATATGAGGGAAAGGGTTAATATGTGATAACGTATTCAATCAGGTTGGATCCAGAGAAGATAGCTGAGTCATCTCATCAGGATCCAAGTTGTTTGGCAATCTCAATATATCTTTGATGGAAAAAGGTAAAAGAACCTAATTTTAGAATTGAAGCTGTGTAAATATTTTGAGGAAACAATTATTTAGTGTGCATATACATGTACATGTATTAATAAATTGGTGTGCATATACGTCTATTAATAAATTAGTATTTCCGTATAGTCGTATACTGCATATTTATTTTTCTTTGTACAAAAATATTAAGTACAAAATATATTATTTTTACTTACAGTAACTCATTACCTGATGAATATTCATGCATAATTTTGCTTATTATGAATATCAATTATTCCTTTTCTTGTATCAAAAATATAAAATAATGATATTCATTGACATTTGCAATCAGTTCACAGAGCAACAGATAAATGTGCTGACTCAAACTGTCATTTCTCTAATGAACCCTATGTTGTGACCACTCTTTAGAATTGTCTCGAACATGCATACTCAAGTACTAAAATCTTCATTTCTCCACGAAACCCTATGTTGTGACCACTCTTTAGAATCGTCTCAAAGAGACGATTCTAAAGAGTGGTCACAACATAGGGTTTCATGGAAAAATAAAAAAATTATTTTGAATATGTTTCAATTTACGCATCTTATATGGACCTCTGAGTAGACAATGTGTAAACACACAGAGCAGACACTGATCAGACAGCTACTATAGGAGTCATCTGATATAGGTCTACTCTCTTTGCAAAGGCGTTAAAAGGTGTCTCTATCAGATAAAAGATGACAAACAGAGAGAATAACTGAAACACTGATAAAGTTTTCTGTTTTATACAAAAGTTCAACTTAATTACAGAGACACAAGACTTGTATCAAAACATAAATCTAGAACAAGATCATCAGAAATAATTTTTTCAACATTATTTTCACACATTCAATATTAAGACATATGGAAAACATTGTCTAATCTTAACAATTGTTTGTCACACTTTATAGAAGTCCACTCCCAGAGTTTCTCACACATTAAGTATAGCTTCATGCTTCCCGTCATATGAGCCCTCAGCTCTCACGTAAAGTCGTTTGGGCGACTCCCCTAGAATTCCGTGGAATGTAAAAACGGCTTCATAGTCTTCAGCATGCCTGAAAAATGCACCATACCAAAATGCACCATACCAAAGACAATTATGTTTTTATTAAGAGAAAGAGTTAACTTGATATACAGTTGAACTTCGATATCTCAAACTTCAAGGGACCATACAAATTTATAATTGAGAGGTTCGAGTCATTTGAATATTAATTAAATGCTTTTATGTTTTTCAAACACCATGATCAGATCATTGAATAGTTTTGGTCCTGATGAGACACTAAGTTTTTCAGCATCTGACAAAATTATACTGTTTGCATAGGCAATCACAAGTTTACCACTAGCAGGCAGTTGTTGTTGGTTTTTTTTATCCCTATCCTGAAATGAATATTCATGTAAAAACGAATGACATTATGAATATTAGCTGAATTTTTATAATGGCATAATTTTTGTATACAGTAGAACCCCTCTAATGCGACCACTTAAGGAATAAACATATATGTCTTTATAAGCAGGTGGTTGCTTAATGCAGGACAAAAGTAATGCAGAAAGCTCCTCTAGAATTATACCTCTTTTAGGTGGTCGCATTAGCGGGGTTTTACTGTATATGATTTTTTGGTATTGGTGGAAACTGTAGAGTCAGATCTATTATTATCATAAGCAAATCCTGATTAGACTGTTCCTGCTGAAGCACTGATCTTGGTCTACTCTGTTTGAAAAGACATGGAAATGCATTTGAAAGGGTCAAATTCAGAAAACTTACTTGGCGGTGAAGTACACTTTGAGCAGGCTCTTGCTGTCACTGACATGGGTGATATGGGCTTCCAGGCGACCAGAGGTGGGCAGAATCTTGAACGTATCCACAGCACACGTGTCTGACCTTGATTCTGATATTTAGAATAACAATGGAGGAAATAAATATGATTTTAATATCCATTCATGTGTCTGATCTTAATTCTGATATGAATAAAAATGCTCTTTACATATCCTTTATAATTATTATAATATCCTTTATTAATTCTTTTATAAAAGCACTATAAAATAAGGCGAATTGCTAACAGTAGAGAATCAGATCTTAACATATCAGCAAACAGAGCAGACAGATCTAACGGTTAACCTGAGCTGTCTGATTTGGGTCTACAAAAAGTGCTGTCTCATTTGAGTCTACAAAAAAGTGCAAAACGTTTGAATTACCAATAAAAGGGTTAATCCTTTCCCTGTTTAACATTTATTCAAGATTTTATCACCTCATTAATAGCTGTCTGATCTGGGTCTAGTCTGTTTGCAAAAGGCATTTCTACGATAGAAAGGGTTAATACCCATTCACATGTGATTACATTCGACATTCACTCTCTAAAGAAACTGAACAATATGAACTCATAGCACAAACCATGGAATTCAGAATTTCAAAGTGTATCGTGACTTAAACCTTTCCTTCATATAAATGCCTTTTCACGCATGTGTAAACAGAGTAGACCCAGATCAGACAGCTCCTATTGCAGCCATCTGATCAGGGTCTGCTCTGTTTGCTAATGGAATTTGATAGATCTGTTTCTTTAGTTTCAAAAGTGGCTATACTGTTCCACCTACCAAATTTCATTATAACTATATGTCCACGAATATTCAGTAAGTATTGAAATTTGGAAAAACGTAGAACATGGAAAGGGTTAAAACTTGTAACAATGATAACAATATGCTGCAAACAACAATTATTTAGTATGCAAAGATTTAGTAATTGAAGTAGAAACAACCTAAGACTTCAAAAGATTTTACTCCTTGAATGCTTGAAACCATTGCACTGGCATTTGCAAACAGTGTAGACCAAGATCAGAAAGCCCCTAGTGGAACCCTCTGATCAAAGTCTGCATTGTCTGTCCACTATCCTCTGCAAATCTATGCCATTTCATACTGAGTGGACTAGATTCACCATTCAGATGTCTAATGGCAATTTACCTTGAGAGACAGACCACAAGGTGTGGGAGGAGGTCTTGTTTGTTATCAAAAACTGCATTTCACGGGTCTGGCCCACAAGGCAGATGCCAAAGTCTAGAGACTCCTTAGACAGCTCAAACTGAGGAACCGTCAGAGTGGCATACAGGGGTACCAGCTGAAACAAATATATCAACATAAACTAATTTTGAACAAAGAAGCAGCACTTTTACAAAGGTAGATCAACTTGAAGCGGATCTGTGGCTGCCCATAATGAAGTTCAACAGCAAATTTCAGCTCAATATCTAAGTCTAATAATATTTTTTTCCAGGAATCAATTTTTGAACAAGATCTAATTGTAACGGGTTCCTTTACAGGACGTATCTAAAACGAAACAAACAATAGATATAGAAAGCAGAATCAGACAATATCTAAGATACAAATCACAGGCCACCACTAGGTTACCATGGCAACCAACAATTTTGAAACACCTGCCATTATCCCATTCCCTCATACTGATGCCATTTGACGCCTCTGTAAAAGTTTATTTTTTTGAAACTATTGTGATAAATAAAGCATTTGCTCAATAGGAACAAATGTTCTGTTTATCACAATAGTTTCAAAACTGCACAATTCTAAAGTTTTCCCATTTTCTAGTAAATACTCCTTTTAAGTAGATTTATTCAAAGACATTGAGACTAAAAATAGCATACAGTAGAACCTCATCCTGTCTTAACTTGCCATCAAAAAGGTCTAATTAATAGATCTGATTATCCCTTTACCTCATAGGCTATTTTTAGACCCAACCTCTTTGAATGAATATACCCAAAAGGAGCATTTACTAGAGAAAAGTAAGATTTTAGAATTTTGTACTTTGAAACCATTGTGATAAATAGAGCATTTGCTCCTATAGGAGCAAATGCTCTATTTATCACAATGGTTTCAAGAAGTGGTTATTACAGAGGCGGAGAAAGGGGTATTTATGGAGGAAGGGGGTTAATGTGGGTCAAAAGTCTTATAGGAGCTTTCTGCATTACTTTTGCCATGCATTAAGCAACCACTTGCTTTTTAACATTCCTATGTCCAATAAATGAATGGCCGCATAAGACAGATTCTATTGTATGAGGAAATAGATTAAGTTTAGCATGCCAACATACTCCTACATACCAATTAGATTAATTATTGTAATAGCACATTGACACATGAATTTTTGACCATGGCAGGAACTGTAGAATCAAATCTATATTATACCATCATAAGCAAACAAAGTAGACCCTGATCAGATGGCTCCTACAGGAAGCAACTGATCTGTGTTTACTCTGTTTGTAAAGGCATGGAAAGGTTTATTTATGAAGTAAAGGGTTAAACTGATGCCTCATTCGTTATGTTACTCAACATTGTTAATAAGTTGTAATTATATCACCCTTGCAGTTGAAATCTTGGCAAACATGCCTCCCATTCCCACATATTGACGCCTCTATAAAAGTCACTTTTTGAAACCATTGTAATAAGCAGAGCATTTGCTCCATATGAGCAAATCTCTATTTATGACAATGGTTTCAAAAGTACACAATTCTGAAATTGTCCTTTTCTCTAGTAAATGCTCCTTTTCAGTAGATTTATTTGAAGAGGTAGGATCTAAAAACAGCTGATGAGAGAATGCTCTATGAGATCTCTTTACATACAACATCCCTTGCCAATCACTGACCTGTTGCCCACCATTGTTGAACTCAACGACAAGACTGTCTTTGATCTCAATCTTACGGCCAGTCTCCCCCACCTCTGTTTCGCTGTCCATATATTCATCAGCAATTTCAGATAACAATCCTGCCGTTGTCTGGAAAGCTACCTTCACCTACAATTATATAAACCATTATTAACACTTTCACCACCATGCACTAATCCATGATAAAGATTGCAAACACTATTGATTCAGCATGATGGTTTCAATCAGAATCCAAACTGTTTGAACCTCTCTGAATATACTTTGTAAAGAAACCCACTCCTGTTTGAAACTTTACTTGACAATAACGTTATTATCAGCTGAAATTTATTTGACATCAAAAGAGCAGATGGGGACATAGGAATTTTTGGCCATGGCAAATACTATAGAATCATATCTATATTATATCATGAGCAGACTCTGCAAAGGCATAGAAAGGCGTATTTATGGAGTAAAGGGTTAAATGACATTTAAAATCAAGACCATCAACTACAACGTACTTACAATGAGATTATGTCTGGGTTTCAAGGAGTGCATCTCAGTAGACTGGGACCGAGTATTTCCCTCTCTGGTGCTTTGTGGATTGAGGTCCACCAGCATGAATGGTTTCTTGGTAACCAGTCTGAAGGTCAATGGTGTCAAGGTCAGATTAGACAGCATGACACTGGACACCTTCAGGCTCTCAGCCAACAGCTGTAAAAGAAAAGGTGAGTCAAATTAAAGTACATGTGCAGATGTTAGATGTTTACCTTTTAGCCCATTACCTCATAGGCTATTTTTAAACCCAGTTTTTTTTAATAAATCTATTGAAAATTTAAATTCACTAAAGAATTGTTTAGTTTTGAAACCATTGTGATAATGGAGCAAATGCAAAGACTATTTATCACAATGGTTTCAAAAAGTGACTTTTACAGCGGCATCAAAAGGCGTCAATATGAGGGAATGGGTTAACCTTTTACTCCATAAATTTGCCTTTCTATGCCTTTGCGAATAAAGTAGACCCAGATCAGACAGCTCCTATAGGAGCCTCTGATCTGGATCTGCTCTGTTTGCTTATGATGTAATATGATTCTATTGTTTCTGCCATGGCCAAAAATGCCTGTGTTCATATGCTATTACAGTAAATTAATCTAATTAATATTGATGACATCATTATTTCATCCACAAATAGTTCAGGGTCAATCCTTTACTTGACAAGGGTTTGTTTTTCTGTTAATATTCATGATGTCATTTTTTCTTATATGAATATTCATTGAGTACAGGGTTAATCAACAATAACTGCTGGATTTAATAAACCAAATACCAACAGATAATTTCTAGGACTTGGCATTTTGCCAGGATATTCCCTGAATGCAATTAGAGAACTTTAGTGAGCAAGCTCACATGCCCCCATGCCGCCATAATGTCAGAGAAAAAAAATGGTTCCACATGACATATTCCTCTGAAAATCGAACTCATCCAAGCTTTATTCCAGGAAAGTGCTAGATGAGCAACAACGTATGATGAAACACAGATTGACCGACAGATGGGTTGATGGACTAATGGATGGATGGATGGGTCAAAAACTATATACCCCGAGCAACTTCACTACATGGGGTATCGATGTTGAAGACCTTTATTCCCATGACCCAGGCAAATGGCAAAAAAGTCAATTGTATAATGCTGATTGTAATTACCCTAAACACTGGAACAAGAAATCTTATACAAATAGTCCAGACCAAGATCAGACAGTGAGACTGATCCTGAAGAAGCAGTTGATCAAGGTCTTCATTATATGTTTTCCAACCATTTTCATGTAAAACTATGTAACACGATCAAAATGACAGCAAATTGACTTATTTAGCCTTACAAACCACTGAGTAGAGCATGGGCATTGGGTGTTTGAATATTAACCCTTTCCCTCATATAAACGTGTTTTCACGCATCTGCAAACAGAGGAGACCCAGATCAGACGGCTCCTATAGGAGCCGTCTGATCAGGGTCTGCTCTGTTTGCTATGGAAGTTGATAGATCTGTTCCTTTACTTTCTAACATGGCTACAATAGTCAACCTTCCATCTTTCATTATAACTCTTTAGCCATGAATATTCAGTAGGTATTGATATTTGGACTAAATATAGAACAGGGAAAGGGTTAAAGGTAATCATTAGAACTTCAGATATGGGTGTGTACCCAATTACTAAAATCGTCATTTCTCCACCAAACCCTATACTGTGACCACTCTTTAGAGATGATTCTAAAGAGTGGTCACAGTAAAGGGTTTGGTGTAGAAATAAAGGAGTTATTCTTGAAAATGTTTGAATTTAATGCATCTTATATGGAGCTCTGTCATCATGGTATCTACATACCTGTCCTTCTTCCCTCAGCAGGCTGCTCATGGCGGACCTGTATCTCATTCCCTCCTCATCCTCACATTCAATTGTCAGTCTGTCAAAATGAAACAAAACCCAAGGTGATTTCCGAAAACAGTTTTCCAGTGCATATCTTGTGCTAAACCTGACTTTGACCAGGGACAATAATAACTAACATTTTGTGTCTAAATTTGAGAGATCAGACTCAAAGCTGTAAGTTTAAATACTGCTGTAAGTACAAATGTATTCCTTAAATTTGCAAATGCAGCAACATTCTATGTAGGTTGCTATGCAAATTTTAACCCATTACTCCATGAATATTCATGTAAGAAATAATAACATCATGAATACTGATTAACTGAATTTTTATAATTTGAATATTTATATTTACTGGAATCATTAACTATTAACGCTTCGCTTGCTATTCGCGTCAATATACCTACCTGTAAATAGTGAAGACCCAGATGAGACAGCTCCTGCAGGAGCTGTCTCATCAGGGTCTGCACTATTTACAAGTTGATTGTGCAACCAGTGCACACCACTGCAGTGATTGAACAGCGAAATACGGTTACACTGTGAAGATATATGTAATTATACAACAGGGCATGGGTAAAGAAGGAGAAATGTATTTTAAAATTCAGCAAGAGAAGGGTTAACAGTAATATTGACTTACAAAGCAGGCTTGAGGTGAGCTGTCATGTCTAGCCGTATTTGTGATGTCAGGTATGCCTGTAGCCGTGAAACTGTGCTGTCATCCCCTCTGGCCTTGTCAGTATCAAGACTCATATAACCCAAAATGAACCCAACACAGTCAGTATCTTCCGTCACTTCATGCGTCGGGTGGGGTGTGAAACTGACTGATACACTAGCAAAACCTTTGGCTGGGATCACCTGAAATTGGACAAAACAATCTAGCACTGTGCATAACACTGTACATAATAACACAAGGGTGTCAAATTAATCCAAATTCTGGTACCAATAAACATTTCTAGTTTGCAACTACAGTAAAAAGCGATCACTTTATGAATAAACATGTATATCTTTAACTCATTCCCTCATAGGCTATTTTTAACCAAACATCTTGGAATAAATCTACTGAAAAGGAGCATTCAACTAGAGCAAAGGAAATTTTTAGAATTGCTTAATTTTGAAACCATTGTGATAAATTGAGCATTTGCTCCTATGGAGCAAATGCTCTATTTATTGCAATGGTTTTAAAAAGTGACTTCAGACATCAAAAGGCCTAAATATAAGGGAATGGGTTAAGAAGCGGGTGGTTGCTTAATGCAGGATGAAAGTAATGCAGAAAGCTCCTGTATGAGTTTTCTGCATAATTTCATCCTGCAATTAGCTATCACATGCATTTAAGACTCAGATTTATTTGACAGTCATGTTGCCAGGGACAAATATTGCAGACTTCATCAGATACAGAGTTCATAAATAATGGCTGAACTGAGTCAATACTGTTTATAATCCCAAAGCAATCACCTGTCTTATTGGCATTGCAGCTATTTATTCAGTGGTTGTTTCAAAGACTTAACGGTAATTTTGTTTCAATGCATACTGCCTGTATAACGAGGGTGCCATTGTGATGAATGCCGGTATAATGAGGGTTCACTGTATATTATAAAAATTCAACTAATAACTATTCATGATGTCATTATTTCTTATGTGACTTTTGAACAGGTAATGGTTTAAACAGGTTTTTCTGAATAATTTTGTACACACCAGTTGTTGGGGCTTAATGCTGTATGGAGCTGTAGCCATCTGTCCCATATGTTGTCTGCAGAATACCGACACAACCTTCGGGCGCTTGTTGGTTACGTCAGTCGGTGCAGTGTCAATATCTGGATCTGTGTCAGTTTTGGGAAAGCTGGTCCGAGTTTGTTCACGGCTTGCAATCATAGAGGTGTCAGCCGAGTTTGGAATAAAGTCTGTTGGCTCTCGGATAATTGGCATCGGAACTGCAAGATAATGATGAGAAAATATCAGTTAGCTGTTTGGCTGCTAATGGTTAATCTGTGACAACCTTTGAAAATGGTCAAGATCAAAATGAGATGCCAAAATATCTCATCATCTCATCAGAATTCTAACTGTTTGCTGCTGTGATGATGTTTTAACCCTTCGCTTGCTGAATTTTTAAAATACATTTCTCCTTTTTTACCCATGCCCTGTTGTATAATTACATATATCTTCATTGTGTACAAGTATTTCGCTGTGCAATCACTGATGTGGAGTGTACTGGTTGCACAATCAACTTGTAAATAGTGCAGACCCTGATGAGACAGCTCCTGCAGGAGCTGTCTCATCTGGGTCTTCACTATTTACAGGTATGTATATTGACGCGAATAGCAAGCGAAGGGTTAAAAATCAAAAGATGAAGAAAACTAAAGTTAAGATGACACATGCTGAGATGACATTTTAAAAATCAAAAGATGAATAAACCTTAAGTAGATGACACATTTTAAAGACAGCAATTTGTGGCAGTTAACCAACATTTTAAAAAGTTAATTAACTAAACTCCTTAAATTTGCTAATGCATTAATATGAAAAACACAAATGCTTTAGGAACCCTCTGATCTCTGGCTACACCGTTTTCAAATGTCAGTACACCCATTTTCCCCATTCCATGGATATATGGCATACAGTGTTTTCATTAACCTGTTACTCCATACATACGCCTTTCTACGCCTTTGCAAACAGAGTACATGTAGACTCAGATCAGATGGCTCCAGATGTTTCTGCTGTGGCAAAATTTCCTATATCCAATGTTCTGTCATAACAATTAATCTAATTAACCCTTTCCCTCATATAAAAGTGTTTTCACGCATTTGCAAACAGAGTAGACCCAGATCAGATGGCTCCTACAGGAGCCATCTGATCAGGGTAAACTCTGTTTGCTAATAGAATGTGATAGATGTGTTTCTTTACTTTCTAAAATGGCTACAATGTTCCACCTTCCATATTTCTTTTTAACTAATTTGCTAATGAATATTCAGTAGGTACTGAAAATTGGCCTAAATACAGAACAGGGAAAGAGTTAATATTCACATGAATAGTCATGAAGTAAAAGGCTAACCATTTTAAACTAGAGCATGAAATACTTCCTCATATTCTTAACCCTTTACTCCATGAGTAATTATGTAAGAAATAATGACTTCATGAACATTAATTAGCTGAAATTTGATAATGGCCTACGAGCGAGGGAAAGTTTGGCTATAGTAGGAGCTGTAGAACTGGATCTATATTATTTTCATAAGCAAACAGAACAGACTCTGATCTGGGTATACCCTGCTTGCAAAGGCGTATAGAAAGGCATATTAATGGAGTAAAGGGTTAACCATTTTAAACTAGAGCATGAAATACATTCCTATATTTTTAACCACTTTTACTCCATGAATATTTATGTAAGAAATAATTACTTTATGAATATTAACTAAATGAAATTTGATATTGACAAGAACAAGAGAATTTTTGGCAATGGAAGAAAGCCTAGAATCACATCTATATTGTTTCATGAACAAACAGAGCATATCCTAAACAGACAGCTCCTGTAGCAGCTGTTCTGGGTCCACTCTGCAAAGTCATAAAAAATGTGTATGTATAGAGAGAGTAAAGAGTTAATTGCCATTTTAACCCCACCCCCTTCAAAACCTTTCCCCGACTTTCATCACATCATTTAATGATGACACATCACTAATGTGCACGCAAATGCAATGACACTGCTTGTGTGAACACACCAGGCACAAATATACCAACAACAACTCTATCCATGTGCATTGTGCATACCAAACATATGTTCATAGAAATGAGATGAAGTAAAAACTGATTTGTACTGGAGCATGATCTGACAGGTGAGAAAAGAGGTTTCACCATAATAGTTGCAACAAAATACTGGTATATATTACAATATGGGCATACCTACAGAAAAAGGTGCATACGCAAATACTAAAATCGTCCTTTCTTCACCAAACCCTATACTGTGTTGGAGAAATAAAGGGGCTATTGTTGAAAATGTTTAAATTATCTTATCTGACCTCTGAATATGGGTTGAAAAATATGGGAAGTAAAACAAATATCAATCCATGAAGCCCCTGATCAAGGAGCTCCTTCCATTACACTGCATGGGCCTACAATTATTGCAAACCGCAGTTGTAACATTAATAAAGTTAAAGTTAATTACATGTTTTTTTGATGACTTAATCTTGTTATTTTTCAATCAAACTGAAGAGCTATAAATGTCTTAATATTTCAAATGTTTTAGCTCTTTGTCTGCCAAGCATGATGTGACTGGCATTTGCAAACAGCTTGGATCCAGATGAGATGTCAAGCTGTTTGACACTTGATCAACAGTTCCTTAAACGAATCAAATGAATCAAAAGTAACTTCGAGGGCTTGGTGCAAACTAGTGTAACTCATTCACTTTGTGAAGGAGTTACACTTGTTTTGCACCAAACCTTCCATTTATTCCACAGGCTAAGGGTAAAGAAAAAAAAAATTTTTCAACAAATTTAGAAATAAATCATTTTTCCCATATTAGGAAAAGAGGGTAATAAACATTAAGCTAAATTTCTTGCGTTGAAAAAAGTTATTTCTTTGCGCTGCCAAAAAAATTCATGTCTTTAGATTTTCATTTACTTCAGATTTCAAAGTGGAATTTTCTTTTTCAAAAACATATCCCCAAAAAAGAGAAGAAAAAGAAAAACATTCACATTTATTTTGATGAAATGTAGTGAATTTGAAAATGAACTAGAAAATTGTGTCAATCCATAGGACACAGATGCCCTCTAGCAAAATCAAGCACTTTTCAGTATATACAGTGAAGAAACTTTTAAAATCGCATAACTCTAGTAAAAATGGTTGTAGAAAAAAATCCCTTCTTTACAGTATATCTTCACATCAAGGTTGTTCATCTGTGATCCTCCCATTGCTGTACTAGGAGTTCAACATATACAAGATTTGTGTATAAGAAAAAGGTTTGGCATAAGAAAAAGGTGCGGAATCTGATTTCTGGATATGTTATCTTAACCCTAACAATGCTGAGTTTTAAAATGGACCCTTCCAGATTTAACATTTGACCATCTGGATCAACACTATTTACAAATGCTATTTAACCCTTTCCCTCATATAAACATCTGATCAGGGTCTGCTCTGTTTGCAAATGACATTTAATACCGGTAGATCTGTTTCTTTAATTTCTAAAATGGCTACAATGTTCCACCTTCCATATTTCATTATAACTATTTTGTCCATGAAATATCAAATAAACATAGAACAGGGAAAGGGTTAACTCAGTTCCTGCATTGTAAGGGTTAACCCTTTAACCCTTTCCTCCATAAATACTCCTTTCTACGCCTCTGTAATAGTCACTTCTTGAAACCATTGTGATAAATAGAGCATTTGCTCCATAGGAGCAAAAGCTCTATTTATCACAGTGGTTTCAATAATACACAATTCTTACATTTTCCTTTTCTCTAGTTAATGCTCGTTTCTGGTAGATTAATTCAAAGAGGTTGGGTCTAAAAATAGGGTGAAAGGGTTAACTGATAGAGATACCTTTTGATGCCTTTACAAACAAGAGTATCATGACATCATGAATATTTATTAGCTGAATTTTTACAATGGCATACAAACAAAGGAATTTTGGTATAGCATGAGCTGTACAATCAGATCTACATAAATCCATGAGGAAACAAAGCAGACCCTGATCCTACAGGAGCCATCTGATCTGGGTCTACTCTGTTAACAATGGCATACAAAATTATCTCTATCAAGTAAAGCTTTCGTCTATGTAGCCTGGATTAGCAAGATATTGCGGTATTAACTCTTTGCACGCTAGCGGCGAAACTGTGATTATCTATACAAACAGTTTGGGTCCAAGATTCGAAGAAATGAGAGAAATTTAGTTTTAGAATGTAAGCAGATGACAATTGTTGCAGACGAGAAATTTACTTAGCGAGCAAAGAGTTAACTCTTTGCATGCTCTCATGCAAATGTGTGATTATCTATGCAAACAGCCTGGATCCAGATGAGATGCTGAGTAACACTGAGATTGACTGCATTTATATTTTAAGCCTTTCCCTCATACGCACTCTTTTTTACGCTTTTGTAAACAGAATAGACCAAGATCAGATGGCTCCTGTAGGGGCAGTCTAATCAGAGTCTGCTCTGTTTGCTTAACCTTTAACCTGCTATGGGCGGATGAGTGAATACCTATGCAAACAATTTGGATCCAGATGAGATGCCGAGTA
Organism: Azorinus chamasolen; assembly: GCA_963576725.1. Lineage (NCBI taxonomy): Eukaryota > Metazoa > Mollusca > Bivalvia > Cardiida > Solecurtidae > Azorinus > Azorinus chamasolen. Next base: position 19,457,733 of record OY755247.1, on the reverse strand, counting down.
ACTCAGCGTCTCATGATGATCCAAACTGTTTGACACCCTGATTGCGGTTTGGTAGAAATTTTTATTATAGTTGAATTTTGGAAATATAGTAGGTGAAAAATTCCGTAAAAAAAATTTGCTCAGCAGGCTAAAGGTTAAGGAATAATATAAAAGTAAATTACTTAGTAATAGTCTATTTCCAGTCCCAATGACCGCTCAGTCGACTGTACATTTACTCCCCTGGTCATTGAGTCATTGGCCTACACTATTGAGCACTGCTAACTTATGGCGCAATCATGCAGCCGCAGTACCCGGGCTAGTGACCCTCACAGGTACCCATTTTAACCCCTGGGTGTAGAGGAGGTGCTGGTGGGAGACACTGAAAAGCGTCTCTGAAACTTCCGGGAGGGACCGGGATTTGAACTCCGGACCTCCAGACCGGCAGTCAAACGAGTTACCACTAGACCACCGCACACCACAATATAGATCTGGTTCTACAGTTTCTACCAATACCAAACAATACTGTGTACATAATTATGTCATTATAAAACTTCAGCTAATAAATATTCATGATGTCATTATTTCTTACATGAATATGCAACAGGGAAAGGACTTAGACACAGGATTTTTTTTACCATGATGGAAACTGAAGAAGAATATCTGTATTATATCATAAGCAAACAGAGCAGACCCTGATCAGATGGCTCCAACAGGAGCCATCTGATCTGGGTCTACTCTGTTTGCAAAGGTGTAGAAAGGTCTATTTATGGAGTAAAGGGTTAAATAGGTTATCAGAAATTTACCTCTAGCATGCACAGACTTTTACCCTTTTCCTGCATAAATACGCCTTTCTACGCCTTTGTAAAAGTCACTTTTTGAAACCATTGTGATAAATAGAGCATTTGCTCCTTAGGAGCAAATGCTCTATTTATCACAATGGTTTCAAAACTACAACATTCTGAATTTTTCCTTTTCTCTAGGTAATGCTCCTTTTCGGTAGATTTATTCAAGAGATTGGATCTAAAAATAGCCTATGAAGGAATGGGTTAGGGACAATTTTTTTAAACAATGTTGAAGACAATGAAGATAAGTATAATAGAGATGCATACATGAAACCTTTTAATCAAGAAAAGTTCCTCTATTTCTCCATCAAACCCTATGTTATGACCACTCTTTACGGTCTTCTCGATGAGAATGAAACCTTTCATCAAGATAGGTTCCATTGTTTCTCCACCAAACCTTTCATCAAGAAAAGTGCCTTTGTTTCTCCATCAAACCCTATATTGTGACCCCTAATAAGGATCGTCTCGAAGAGCATGAAACCTTTTATCAAGAATAACTCCTTTATTTCTCCACCAAACCCTATGTTGTGACCACTTTTTAGGATCGTCTCAAAGAGAATGAAACCTTTTATGAAGAATACTTTCTATGTTGTAACCACTCTTTAGGATTGTCTCGAAGAGAATGAAACTTTTCATAAAAAAATAGCTCCTTTATTTCTCCACCAAACCCTATGTTGTGACCAAGAAAAACTCCTTTATTTCTCCACTAAACCCTATGTTGTGACCAAGAAAAGCTTTATTTCTCCACCAAACCCTACATTGTGACCAAGAAAAGCTCCTTTATTTCTCCACCAAACCCTATGTTGTGACCAAGAAAAGCTCCTTTATTTCTCCACCAAACCCTATGTTGTGACCACTCTTTAGGATCACCTCAATGAGAATGAAACCTTTAATCAAGAGTAGTTCCTTTATTTCTCCACCTATGATGAGACCATTCTTTAGGATAATCTTGCAGAGAACTAAACCTTATTCTAAAGTGGGGTCACAACATAGGGTTTGGTGGAGAAAAGAGATCACCCCTTATCTTTGACTGGTATAATCATGAAAAGCTAAACAATGCTAATAATGATGACAAAAGTGATGATTATATTATTAATGATGATAATGCAAAGTTGTGACTGATATAATGTTACTAATCACAAAGAGCTAAAGAATCCTAATAATGATGACAATAGTGATGATGATTTTATTAATGATGATGATCAAAAGTTATGACTACCATATAACGTTACTAATCACGAAGAGCTAAAACAAGCAAATAATGATGACAATAGTGATGATCATTTTATTAATAATGATGATGCAAAGTATTGGCTCTAACAGAGGTATAAATGCGTAAAATTAAGAGTGGTAACAATGTAGGGTTTGGTGGAGAAATGATTATTTCAGTATTTGGATACACACCTTTATCTGTAGCTCTGATTTAATATAATCTTACTAATCACAAAGAGCTTTCAGAGCTAATAATGATGATTTTACTACTGATGAAGATGCAGAGTTATGACTCTGATATAATGTTTCTAATCACAAAGAGCTAAAGCAAGCTAATAATGATGACAATAGTGATGATTGTTTCTTTGTTGATGATGATACTGAGCTATGGCTCTAATGTATTGTTACTAATCATAAAAAGGTAACACATGCATGCTAACAATAATGACAATAGTGATGATGATGATGATGATGATGATGATGATGATGATGCAGGGCTGAAGGTAAGAAGTGTATCTTCTATGCAAATATGTTATTAATTTATTAATTCTTATCTCTAACTCTTGATCATTAGAATTGCCTATGAAAAGCTCCATTGAAATTCCGATAAGAAGTACATGTACATGAAGTTTATGGTAAGCTTTGGCACAGAAAACATAAAACAATATTGATCATAGATTTAAAAATTACCACTCTTACATGCAGCTTTTTGATGATGATGATGCTGCTGATGATGATGATGATGATGATGATGATGATGATGATGATGATGATGATGATGATGATGATGATGATGAAGATGATTATTACCAGGATGATGATGGATGATGATGATGATAAACATTGTGGGAACCAAAGGTCAGTGACAACATACAAATGTATAGACCTCTATTTAATGAATATTAATGTAAAAAGTAATAAAGCAAATGCATACATATGCATCTTTATAATGTAAAGGGACAGTCAACTATATACTGGTAGCCCAGTGAGTAGTCTATACATAGCCTTAACCCTTTCCCTGTACTATGTTTATTTCAAATTTCAATACCCACTGAATATTCATGAACAAAATAGTTACAATGAAACCTTGAAGGTGGAACATTGTAGCCATTTTAGAAAGCCAAGAAACAGAACTATTCAAATTCCTCTAGCAAACAGAGCAGACCCTGATCAGACGGCTCCTCTAAGAGCCGTCTGATCTGGGTCTACTCTGTTTGCAAATGCGTGAAAACACATTTATATGAGGGAAAGGGTTAAGAAAATTGTTATATTTCCAGAAAAACTAGCTATGGAAATTCTTCATTACAATCATCTATCTATGAAGATTTATCTGCTACTCAAAATTACAATTCACAACTCAGTTTAAATATTTATATATATATAAATATAGTTATTACATAATAAATTAGATTTTGTATCACAATCACCCCCATACATTGTGGTCACTTAGTCAGGTTTTGTATTATTTAACCCTATCCTCCATGAATATTCATGTAAGAAATAATGACGCCATGAATATCAATTTAGATTAATTTGTTTAATTGAACATGGACACAGAATTTTTTGTCCATGGCAGATACAGCAGAATTATATCTATATAATATCATAAGCAAACAGAGCAGGCCCTGATCAGATGACTCCTATAGGAGCCGTCTGATCTGGGTCTACTCTGTTTGCAAAGGCATACAAAGGCGTATTTATGGAGTAAAGGGTTAATTACATCATGGCTCCTTTTGACTGTTAAAAGCTCCAGCTAACACATTACCAGAAGAAACTAGAAAACTGACCCAGTCAGAGAGGGCCCTTTAATCAAGGGCAGATAACTCTAGACATAGTGATCCGATTCAACCCAAAAACTATAGGCATCTTCCTCTGATGATACTAAGCATATGCCCTTAATATGAAACCAATATGTGAAGTACTGTTTGAGTTATCGCGTCACATCAAAATAGTTGACGGATGGACGGACAGCAAATGTGATTCCTATAGGGTTCCTGCATTTGCAATGCAGGGCCCTAACAATGGCATAATAAATATTTATCTGCTGATTTTTTTAATTCTAGTACATGACCATAGGCTGTTTTTGCCTTGGCAGAAACTGTAGAATCAAATTTATATTAAATGTTATAAGCAAAAAAAAAATACACTCTGATCAGATGTCTCCTAAAGGAGCCGTCTGATCTGGGTCTACTCTGTTTATAAAGGCATGAAAAGTTGTTTCCATCTGGTAAAGGGTTAAAGCCAGGTTTTCCTTACCAGTAATTGACATACACAAACGAAATAAATCACATTTCTTAATATGTCTGTATGCCAAGTTTTAAATCTCACTCGTGCTAACACTACCCATTCCTTTGCCAATAGTTGTCGATCTCATAACCAATGCTCCTGACTACTGTATTCACCCTAAATATTTGGCCACTTATTCTCCCTCTCTCCAATAGTTTGTTAACCTTTTACTCCATAAATATGCTTTTCTATGCCTTTGTAAACAGAGTAGACCCAGATCAGATGGCTCCTGTAGGCGCCATCTGATCAGGGTCTGCTCTATAACAATTAATGTATATACATGTACATGTTTTGTAATATTCATGATGTCATTATTTCTTACATGAATATTCATAGAGTAAAGGCTTCATCCTTTCTTCCATAAATATGCCTTTCTATGCCTCTGTAAAAGTCACTTTTTGAAACCATTGTGATAAATAGAGCATTTCCTCCTAAGGTGCTCTATTTATCACAATGGTTTCAGAACTACAAAATTCTAAAAATTTTCCTTTTCTCTAGTTAATGCTCCTTTTCTGTAGATTTATTCAAAGAGGCTGGATCTAAAAATAGCATATGAGGGAATGGGTTAAACTGAAAAACACAAGACTGCAATGTTTCCATAACTTTGATTGAAACTAATAGAATAGCAAATAGTGTAGATCCTGATCAAACTGCTTCTTCAGGAGTAGTTTGATCTAGATCAGCACTATTGGCCTAAGGTTGTGGAGCCAAATTATTAGGGTTCATTACAGTAAAATGCTGTGCAATATCATCGAACTTGAACAAAGCATGCATAATTGAAGGAAATTACAAAGCTAGAGTACAACATGCAATATGCAATAAGAAAGTGGGTGGGGAATTCCGAACTTATCATGCAAAAGCTTACCAAATTTCTTGGGTTTTGGCGCTACAGTAACAAACATGCATAGTAAGACAATCAGAAGAGTCAACACAATCTCTTGAAATGATTACAATATATGATTAGCCCTTTCCTCTTAATAGTTTATCCCGTTCCTTCATATAACCGCCTTTTCACGCATCTGCAAACAGAGTAAATCAGATCAGATGGCTCATAGAGGAGCCATCTGATCAGGGTCTGCACTGTTTGCTAATGGAATTTGATATATCTGTTTCTTTAATTTCTAAAATGGCTATAATGTTGCACCTTCAATACTTCATAACTGTTTTATCCATTAATATTCAGTAGCTGTTGAAATTTGGAATAAACATAGAACAGGGAAAGGGTTAATTTGACCAATTCATGGGGAAAGAAAAGTTAGGTACTGTCCAACCTCTCTACAACAACCCCTCAAAGAAGTCTAAGTCTGGAACTTTAACCATTTACTATACTAATGTGCCTTTTAACCCTTTCCCTATTGAATATTCATTATGACATCATGAATATTTATTTTCTGATTTTTTATAATGGCATATGTACACAGGATGTTTTTGTATTGGTATCGGAAGAAACTATAGATTCAGATCCATTATAAAATTCAAAAGCAAGCAGAGCAGACCTTGATTAAATGGCTCCTATAGGGACCATCCTATCTTGGTCTACTCTGTTTGCAAAGGCATGAAAATAGTTTATGCTGGGGAAAGGGTTACATTTTCTAGAGGAATTACTGTTTGCAATGGCCAGTATATTTCAATACACCCCTTACTTACATGCATAACCTTTCTGGCTAATGTGATATTTTGGTAGCTAATGAATTGCTTTTCAAAAATAACAAGACACTAATCATTAACCCTTTACTCCATAAATACACCTTTATATGTCTTTGCAAACAGATAAGACCCAGATCAGAAGGCTCCTGTAAGGCGGATCTGATCAAGGTCGACTCTGTTTGCTTATGATGTAATGTAGATAAAATTCTACAGTTTCAGCCATGGCCAAGAATACCTATGTCTATATATTTGCATATATAATAAATAATCTATTTATTATTCATGACATCATTATTTCTTTCATGAATATTCATGGAGTAAGGGGGTAAAGTCTGCATTGACAGGGTAAGTAACACACTAGTAGCAGACTAAAAGACCCACTATTACCAGCTGAGCATGCCACTGCATGATAGAAAACTATAAAGGTATACATGTCAGTTTCACACATGGCCAGTAAAACCTCTTTACAATGACCACTAAAAAGAAGACAAATAGTGAAATACTTCGATTTAACACAGGTGGTAGCTTAACCCATTCGTCCACAAATACACCTTTCTATGCCCCTGTAAAAATCACGTTTTGAAACCATTGTGATAAATAGAGCATTTGCTCCTTAGGAGCAAATGCTCTATTTATTACAATGGTTTCAAAACTACAAAATTCTAAAATTTTCCTTTTCTCTAGTTAATGCACCTTTCGGGTAGATTTATTCAAAGAGGCTGGATCTAAAAATACTTTAAAATAGCCTATGAGGGAATGGGTTAATGCAGGATGTAAGTTAAAGCAGACAGCTCCTCTACTTTCATTCTGCATTAAGCAGTCACATGTTTTAATCCTGTATTCCATAAGCACGCCTTTTTATGGCTTTTCAAACAGAGTAGACTAAGATCAGATGGCTCCTGTAGGAACCATCTAGACAGTGTCTGCTCTGTCTGCTGATTGAATAATATAGAAATGATTTTTACAGTTTCTGCACTGGCAAAATTTTCCTGTGTTAATTTGCCATTTTAAAAATTCATTTAACCTTTTACTTCATGAATATTTATGTAAGATATAATGAAATCATAAATATTAATTAAATTATTTTTCATAATGGCACATGGACCTGGGAATTTTTGGCCATGGCTGATGAAACTGCAGAATCATATTTTATATTATTTCATACACAAACACATCAGAACCTGATCAGATGGCTACTACAAGAGCCATCTAATTTTGGTCTACTCTGTTTGCAAAGGTGTAGAAAGCCATATTTATGGAGTACAGGGTTAATTAATATTCAAGATGTCATTACTTCTTAAATGAATATTCATGGAGTAAAGGGTTAACTCATTCCCTCATATTGACGCCTTTTGATGCCTAAGGAAAAGTCACTTTTGCTAAAAGTTTAGATCTAGGTCTGGCTTTGTGTCAGTATGTCTGGTCTTGATCTGCACTATTTGTGATAGCCGTTGCAATTCTGAATAACCCATTCCTGCATATTGATGCATTTTTACGCTTCTGAAAAAGTCACTCTTTGAAACCATTGTAATAAATAGAGCATTTGCTCCTACAGAGCAAAAACACAATCTTTCACAATGATTTCAAAACTACACAATTCTAAAATTTCACATATTGCTTGTAAATGCTCCTTTTTGGTAGATTCGTTCAGAGGTTGGGTCTAAAAATAGCCTATGAGGGAATGGGTTAAAGGACACCAAAGTTTAGTAAAATGTTGTTATAGAGAGGTTCTATTGTGTTCAATAGCTCCATAGCAGCAAATGTTCTATTTATCACAATGGTTTCAAAAAGTGACTTTTACCGAGACATCAATATGTGGAAATGGGTTAAGACACAAAGAAAAGGACTGGCCTACAGCGTAGTTGTGTATGTTACCTTCAGTGGGTGGGGGAATCTCATTGCCATCCTCATCCAGCACAGGGAAAGGCCTGCCATAGCAAACAACCAAGTCCATTAGCTTGTTGTCTCTGTCCTCCATGTTAAACACTTGCCAGTCCACCCGAATATCTAGCAGACAGATACAAATACAGTAAAACTTCGATTATCTGAACACTAAAAT